>JAGXJF010004554.1:0-134548 GCA_019208055.1 Stipa capillata | reverse complement strand
AATTTCAGGAGCATCATGAAGTAATCATCACTGACGGTTCTCATCGACCAAGCTCAAGCACAACGGATTAGCTTACATGTGACAGCCTCCCACAGATTGAGTGGTCAACATGGAGTAGTTCTCACTGCTCTTGGCTTAAATAATCATAACACACAAATGCAGGAATATCGATCTATTTTCCAATCATGCAATTGATCAATGCAGGAATATCGATCTATTTTCCAATCATGCAATTGATCTTCGAACACCTAATTTCAAATTTTCTTCACATCCACACCCATCTAGGGACTAAATAGAGACTATATTTGTAGTGTGAACCCCAAATCTGAGACGAATTAGATGGATTCCACAAAATCTCTCTTTTTCTTCTTCGTTCTCTCTTCCCTTGCTTCTTCTTCCTTCTCCGTCCTCTTTCCTTCCGCACCATTGCTCCCTTGCTTCTTGCCTTACCCGAGCTCAATAGGAGCACCAACTGTGTGGCTCAGTTGGGCGGCTACTCATGGTGGGACGGATCACCGGTGGTGGGGTGTTATCTGGCAGCGGCGGTGCGATCCCCAATGACGTGGGGTGACTGGTGGTGGAGCAGCAGCGGGTCATGTGGTGCTGTGGGCAAGGGCAGGCAGCCGTCATGCCCTAAGGCAATCGAGGCATGTGGGAATCTAGTTTCAACTACTAGACCCGCCTTGTGTACATCCTCGTCAGTCTAGGATCATGCTGACGATACACAAGCGAAATGAATAACACTGCATGCATTCAAAGATAAAACATAGATTGGGTACGATATGCCACATGGCTTACAAAGTACCATGTCTTAACAACATTATTACATCAGAGGAAAACAACGGAAACAAAAGTGAAGTGGCTCCATCCGTGCCACAGGCAATTGACGGAGGCCACGTGACCTACTCTTTAGGATCATCGAAGAAGAAGTCCTCTTCGCCAGCATCTTTAGCATACTCCTCTGCATACCACCACAACAAAACATGCTCGATGAGTACTTCGCGTACTCAGCGTGCCCCCTCGTAGGGAAACACCTAAACCAGTGTACATGAGGCTTCAAAGGATGGCTTTATGGCTCTTTTTGCGTAACAGCAGTTTTAGTTGTAATATTAAGGTAGATTCAAAGGCATCATTTTGATATAAAACAATTTTAATATCAGGGGTAGTCCACGACCAACACATTCAAGCAAGGAACTCCTGCCTTAGCTCATCCATAGGTTCCATCAGCAAAGAGGTAGAGGGAAATAACAAGGGGGAGAGGGACATGTCCTTTTCATCAAGAATGAGTCATGTGCTGTCCATAACTGTGAACACAGTTAATCGATTAGTTTGAACTCTACAGAGTTTGTACACTTTACCCATATGACACGATCATCACCTTATGCCAAGCTGCGCAGACTTGTACACACGCCCATCGGTGTGACGGCAAGGTGACCGTGACGGGGTCTTTTAGCCAGATCCCCCTAAGGTGTGACATGCCCACTAGGTCTGGCTCGGAGTTGAGAGTACATCCCCACACTTCGGTCCCCCCATCTGTGCCGAGGGTCCTCGTAGCTACGTCCACCCCTTCTGCGGTACAGCAACATCGACCAAAGGCTGACTAACCTACTTGACCAAGCCAGTGCCCATATAGCATGTGGTTGTACTGTTTTCACAATTCTCAGGTTCAAAACTTCGGCCTTATTCAATACGGATAACTAATAGCTTCTTCATCTCATGAAGAACGACCATTGCTCCTTCATCACGTGATCCAGCTGTCGCCCGCACCTTTTAGATGGTAAGTTTCACCCAGAGTAGAATAGGAAGAATAGAGAGAAGGAAACATCGGGCATCCGGCCCTAGCTCAGCGAGCTCAACAAATAAGTTTCAATTTCAAGGATCATCGATCCATAGATCAATCCTCCGTAGAGGCAAATCAAAACAACATAAGGATATATTTTAAGTATGGCTAAGCATTTCTCTACTCTATTCAGATTAACAACCTATTAATCTACTCAGGGTACCAAGTAACAGGTGACAATCGGATAAAGATAAAGGTGTGTCAATCGACACACTAGCTACTGGATTAAAACAACATGCATGTTTGTAAATGATAAAATATAATGACTTTTAGAAATATAGGATCAAATATGATCAAAAAAGAGGGGGCATGCTTTCGTGGTAGTACTCTTCTTCTTCAGCTGCTTTGGTCACCGTGTCGGTCCCTTCACTCCCTAACGTCACAACATAGCAAGAGCGAAACAAATAAATATGGATTCTAGTAGAAACATTTTGGAAAGCAACACGAGAGAGAAGCACGACGAAGGTAAGATATGGATGGAATGGAACGATGGCGCGATAACGTCATCGCGACGAAGATAGAAGCAAGGTCTATCACTAGAGTCCTTAGAATAGGTCTTCTAAGATTAGGCCGTAACCATACACACACACATATACATACACACACACACACACATATATATTACAATATCATATTCACAATACAAGCATAGCTACCTTTTTGCTAGCATGACATATTCAAATAAAACATAAGCATGGCATAACCTAACATGTAAACGTTTCAGATAATAACATGGTTTTTTTACTGTTATAACATTGTTCACCAATTAATTTAGAGCATAAGAACACTATAAAGTTACACATGCATTTCTACCATAGTAATGACTACAACTATAACCATAGGGCTATTTGATGTTATTAGCATGTACTAACTAAGCATGGATCATCTTTAGGGTGTGTTAACAGTACCAAAACAGTACCAAAATGATTTAATAACAATATTAAATCTGAACATTATTTAAATAAAACAATTTCTATCATTTCTAGTATAACAACTATATAGAAAATAATGATTAACACTATTAAACCATACAAATAGATTCAAATGACATAATATCAATTCCAGAGACATTTCATGATTAAAAAGGTTCTGAAAATTTATTTTAAATGATTAAAACTATTATTCCAAGCATGAAAACTACTCTAAAAATATTGTAAAATATTATTTAATTATGCTAAATGAGTTCTCGTGACTTGACACATTCCTAGAACACTACATGATTTATTGGGTACTGGACATGTATTTTTAGTTTCTAAAACAGATTTATAAAGGGACTATTGCAAATAACAACATTTAAATATACATTTTAAATGAACCTAGAACAATTTTTGATTTTTCTAGCTCAAAAAATTACAGGAAAAAGGTTGTAAATTACATGGTAAATTATTTCTTGGGTTCTCTGATCCTAAGAAAAAATTAGATATTAAAAATAGAGAGCATTTCTATTTTTAATAATTAAAACAGATCTTATTTTAATTCTAGGAAATTCTATACAAGTCCAAAAATTATGAAATTTTACAGAGGTGTTCCTACATATACTAGTAATCTACTGGAAGAAAATAAAATTCAAAATAATCATCCAGTACAAAGTTAGCGCAAAATTTGGTCAAATTTCATCCAAATTTGAATGGAATTTAAAATGTAATGGTCAGATTCAAAATCCGATCATACCAGTGGGTTAATTGGGTCCCAAATATCCCATCCCATTTTACAACTAAGATCACAGGTTAGACATGGTTTGTATGGATGTAGAAAAATGGGCAGAGGTACAGTACATAGGTTACTGTACATGTGAGGAAGTTGATCAATCCTAATTTATGGCTGCACGGAATGGGTGAACATTGGCCGAAATTGGTTGGGGAAAAATGTTCTAAGGGTTGGTGGGAGCCTACCACAGAGAGGGGTTGAAGAGAGGCTCACCGAGTGCGAGAAAATCGAGAAGAGAAGGAGTTCGCCGGAGTTGGAGAAGATGTCGCGGTATGGTCGATGCAGTGGATGAAACTCCCAATTGCTTGCGGTAGGAGGTGCGCGACTGCGTGGGGAAGCTCCTAGTAGCAACGTCTCGGTGTGGGGTGCACCGGTGTCGCCGGAATTGCTCGCCGGAGTTGTCACTGGAGTTGGAGAAGAAAAAGATGTGGAGGGGAAATTTGGTGGAGGGAACAAAGGAAGAAATCACAGGGAAAGAAATTCCTTTTATAGGGGAGAGAAGGCAGGGGAGATGAGAGGGCTGACGTTGCATAGAATTAAGAGGGAGAAGAAACGACAGCGATTAAGCCATCGGTGGCAACGAACGTGTGTGTTACGCACGTGGCGTGCGCACCGGTTGCTGCTTACTGCAGCATTGCAGCCAAGCTGCATGCATGCATGCGCACGAGGCAGGCTGGCCTGGTGGACTGGCTGGCCTTTATATGTTTTTATTTATTTATTTTCGAATTACAAGCTGCAGAAAAAGAAAAATAAATTAAAACAACCTTAAAAATGGTCCAAAAATTATGGAAAAATTCTAATAAATCAATTTGGACATGAGGAATCCAAATAAAATATTTTTAGAGAGAGATTCCAAAAGAATTTGTGAAATAAAAATCAGAACATCACTTTGTAGCTCTCAAATTAATTTATAGACTTGAATTAATTTGAAATAAAAATCCAACTCAAATTAATTCATAGCCTTGAATTAATTTGAAATAAAAATCCAAATAAAATACATATAGATAAATTATACAGTTGCACATCCTCTTTTCCTTAAAAAAAATTTCAAGCCCATAAAATTTGAGAATGTTACATGGCATCAATCTCGGGTATGATTTGGGGTAGCGCAGCCCCAGCCCTCTATGTTTGTCTTTTTCTCCTACTCTCTGTAGGTTAAGAAAACTGCGCCTACTACATTGGCATTAACACAACGTGGCTTTAGTGTCTAACCCTCTTATTTAAGAACCCTAGGAGCTGGGGTCAAACCTCAGAATTAGAATTTGACTCTTAGATGAAATCCAATGATCAAAATTCAACGGACTCGTCCAAAGCCCATTCGAACTCCTATTGGTCAAATATATAGTTTATTTTGATCAGTTAGACGAACACAACCAAGGCCTTTGATCGTCCATCCGAGATACAACGTAAAATTTGAATTTTTTGGCCCCTTTATTACTCTGGTTATTCACATCTTTAAAATTCTGGGGTATTACAAAATCTCTAGCAGTTCGTGACTGACATGGAAATTTCAGGATTGGGAGCGATATATTTCTAGCTAGATACATTAGCTGCATCCGCTTTTGTCTAGCGTGTTTGAACTATCCAGGCTACAAAATGGCCTTTAGGCATCCGAAAGGATTGCAAATGGTCAAATTCCGATGTGCTACCAAGTGCAAAGCATGCATCTCAGGTGTAGCAATAAGAGTGAGATGAACTTATTTGATATGAACTATTCCTGGTTTGCTAGCTGGACGCGTTTCCAAGCTCAAGGCCGGCGGGCACTTGAGGCCGTTGATATAGCCAGTCGTGCTGCTCGAGGGCGTCCAAGATGGGATCTGCGCAGAGACTGGCTGTGACAAGGTTTGGGAGCAACACAACCGTGGTGGCGTGGGGGCGAGGGAGGGTCACGGGGCGGCAATAGAGCGAGATGGGTCTTGGCACGGCGACAGAGCATTGTCCCAAAAGAAGATAAGGATTAGGGAACAGAGGAAGAAGGGCATTACGGTCTTTTCCCATGACTATTAGAATAGAAATGAATAAGATAATTAAAATGGGTCATTTTGTCAATGTGACAAAGTAAGATGAGGTATGAGATTTATTCCAATCTAAAAAAAGGGACTATTAGAGTAGAAATGAATAAGATAATTAAAATGGGTCATTTTATCAATGTGACAAAGTAAGATGAGGTATGAGATTTATTCCAATCTAAAAAAAGGTGTATGATCAAAGACACATATAAGATGAGACATTTTAGGGATAAGTTGTAACCAGAATTTAAAATAATTTTTTTGGATAATTATGAAAGAATTTGAGCAATTATCAAAATCGAGAAATATGAATCAGATGCATAGCAAATATTTGGGGACACTTTAAAAGGTCACCACATGTGGCACTTCATCGAGTGTCACCAAATTTAGAACGACTCTTCATCTTGTGAGCCTCTTGGTGACACTTTTCAAAGAGACACTAAAAATCCTGGTGACACTTTAAAGTGTCTTTAAACAACAAAAGAAGAGTCTCTAAAAGTATGCATAGTGCTTATATTCTTACTGTAGAATTATGCGGCAAATGCTCTAATCAAATAAATATCATTAAAAAAACAGCATGCGGAATAGGCTACTATTACATTACAGATGTTCTATGAGGCACCAAAATCACACATATGACTGTTTGAGTACTGCCAAAATCTTTACCTTAGGTTTCTGAAGAAAGAAATCACGGTGAACTCCTATGAGATCTGGTATAGCGCCTTCTAGCTAATGGTGTCCACCGCCTAGTAGCCACAACAGCAATCCTTTGGTAAATCTTATTGCTTTTCATGTCCTCAAAACTAAAATACCCTGAATCAAGCACATAACCGAAAGTTGTGAGTACGGGCTCAGAAGAAACCAATCATACAACAACCAGGAATGCACATAGCACAGGAGATCTAATGGTCTATACCTCTTGAGGACATTAGAATTTATTTTGAACAACAGTTTCAATTTAATGATAAAAAGTATCTATGTATCTATGTCCAACATACATTATTTTTGAAACCACATATCCTAAGATGGAAAAACTAATTCATGAATTACTCTAATATCCTATTGTATAGGGTAACCTAAACATCTATCCTAGCTAAAAAGAATGACATCTAGACAATGATTTTTCTTCTATAGATGCGCTCTTAACTGTTTAGACAATCCTAGCAGCTAGGCTTCTTTCAGTGCAAAATGAGTTTTATGTTCGTCCAAACAGCTCAAAGAACCACCTTCTATTTAGCAAATCACCAAAATTTTCCAATGGATCACGTCTAGTGATATATCCAATTAGGACAAGAGGCACTGTCAGCATGATCCTCTACCAGGAGACCATGTTTTCTAATTAACCAGATGAGCATCTAAATCCTATCAGCCACATTGTTTAGACCCAGGGAGAGCATCCCAAAATCCCAGAATCAATTAACGGAACGCATCTAATTTTGTATATATCAAAGCCCATCTCACCAAAATTTATGAGGCCTTGAACCAAGGACTAAATGAAAAGGTGCGAGCAAAGCACGAGATCTAGCAGGGCTCCTCGATCTGCTTCAGCAACAATGGCCCAGGAGAGTGAGGCAACAGCAATAGCAGGCCAACAACCAAGCACGGCATCCATCCCGCAACAACCCCTCCTAGCAGCAAGGGCTCTCTTTCTTGTCAGTTACCGAAAATAACAAAGGGAGTTCTTCAAAAAGAAAATACCAACGGGCAACCCCCACAACTCTGCATACAAGACATGGAAGAGAAAAACGAGACTAAACGTTGCAGGTTCCTATCGTAGCTACAAAAACTTCATCACTAATCCTCTCTCTACTCCCTCTTAACCGACTGTCCGACCAACATCTGACCATGTACTACAAATGAAACTAACTTCGAGTGGGATGCTCAGTATGATCACCAGTTGTTCTCTTTAGCATACTAGCTGAAGCAACGCGCTTTGTGACCCACACCATGTGTAGTACATACAATAATTTTAAAAGTATAACTGTAATTAAATACGTAAGTAACTAAACTAATAAATAATTAATATGTATACGACATATAGGATCAATATGAACAATAGAATGTGACTTGCCTACTGTCCCATATACGGTTAGATCTTTGTTCTTAGGCTATCCTTCTCTTTCTGGTCCTACTTTAGTCGTCAGCTTGTTAATCTCATATCATATTTATAAAAAAATCAAATACAGATAAGTCTAGACCCAACTGATACATCTAGGAGAAAAATAAATTAAATCTGGATATAGGGTTGCAAAAGGAAAAGAAAGGGGTTTTGCGGATTTAGAGTAGTAAGAAGTATGATTTAGGTTAAATGGAGTGGAGAAATAGATTTTGGGCGTCGAAACGGTCAAAATGGGTATATATATATAGTGTTTTTAGGGTTTCAGGTGAGTAGCATTCATCCATATAATAGGGATTAGCCTGTTTAATTGATGGCCCAGATCTCATCATACCGCTTCCGCGAAGTTATGATGATCTTAAGGCCACAAAGCAGCCTTATTGATTCACTGATCCAACATATGCAATTTAAATTATTGAACCATTTTATTGTTAAGTCTGTTGCTTTACTGCTACTTTTGTTAATTACTGCTATAACTCTCGCATATGATCTTGCTCAATATAAGCAGCCTGTGGAGATTCTTGGTATCAATTGAAACCCTAGTTATCTATTTTTCATATTTTTACAATTTCTTATAATTGCTTCATGGGCGTATGTCAGGACCCCAGAATTATATATGACTTAAGGAAACACTTGTCGTCAAAGACCGAGCAACTACCCAACCGATGGTACAGTACCTGCGCCATGAACACCCGAAATTGGATAGCCCGACACCTGACCAACGCACCATATGATCACCAGAGCCGTATGCCTTCACCGTTGGTGCCAGAAGCGAACAACGTTCCATAAACCACATACGATTCCAAAGTCCTGTGGAGAATTAAAGTCACTCTCAAATCCACTAAGCACAACAAGATTAGAGGAGCCCGGCGATGATACCCTCACCCTAACCTGACCCGGAGGTCAGTGGGTCACCCGAAGGCCCGGTACCATCACCCACACCCTGCCTGACCGGCACTGCATCTCAGCCAGCGGGTCACTCAACCATAACCTGTCACACTTAGTGAAAGAAAGAACGACTGTAACCCTTCACGGCTAGCTCATACACTTCAAAACTATACACGCACGGTATATGAGCAGCCCAATGAACAACTTGTATATCACAACAAAACACTAAAGAGAGGGAATACCAGATACTTATAACACATTCCATACTAGGGGCAGTATTTGGGCCATTTTTTTGGATTGTGGAGAGGTTTATAGGTCAAATTAAGCTTAAACTGAAAAGAACTCGAAATTTCTTAGTAGATTAATTTGGCAGCTAGCCCACTTTGATGTTGAGTGAAAATAAGCCAGGGAAGAGCAGCTTCCCGAGTTTCTAGCTTAAGTGAAAATGAAGATTTCCCAAAATATCCCCGCAACGAACCGTTATTACTTCATTTGCCACTCCGCTCGGTGAAAAAAAGACACCGTGAGCTCACCCATCTCCTCTGCCCCCAACGCCGCCCATCTCCTCTGCCGCCGCTGCCCTGGTCCCAGCCCCGGCCCCAGCCCCGGCCCCTCCTCTTCCACCCGCCGTCGTCCCCGCCCCCTCCCTCGGCCTCGCCGCGCCGTCCTCCTCTTCCACCCGCCGCCATCCCCGCCCTCGACCCCGCTGCCCCACTCGCCGCCCCCGGCCCCAGCCCGTCTAGGGTTCCTCATCGCCGCCGCATTCCTCACCCCCGGCCCCAGCCCGCCGTGCCGCCCGGTCGACCCGACGCCCGCCCATCTCCTCCGCCGCTCCCCCGGCCGGCGCCCGCCCAACTCCTCTGCCCCGACGCCGCCGCCACTCTCCCCATGCCCCGTCCTCTCCCCCGTCCCGGCCGGCGGCCGCACGGAGCTCGCCTACTGGGCGCTCTCCGCGGGGGAGGTCATGGCGGCCAACCCCGGCCACTACGTCGTGGCCATCATCACCGTCCCGCCCACCGCCACCTCCTCGGGAGCTGCCGCCACGGCGGCACCGGCCGTGAAGCACCTCAAGCTGCTCCACCCCGACGACACGCTCCTGCTCGGCCGCGTCTACCGCCTCGTCAGCTTCGAAGGTACTCGCACGCGTTCCTACCTAGCACCACCACCCTGCGCGACGCTCGCTTCGGTGAAATTTGCGTCGTTGCGTTGCACTGATGTTGGGTGTACTGATTTTGTTGTTCATGTTCTTGATCTCAACGAATTGGTATTTGGTTGAATTGTTTGAATTTAAATTTGTTCATGTATTAGGATGGGGATTCTTTCTTGACAGAAGCCGAAAAGAACTGGAGTGCAGTTTCTCAGGGGCTTCTTTCTACCGCTGTTTCTATGGGTAGAGAAGCTATAAGCCGTTTCTGGAGAAGCTTAAGCCAAAAAGAACTGGCCCTTTATCTTATATACAACTCGACCCGAAGGTCGATAAACATCAAAATAACAACAAGGGCAGCAGCGAAAACATATTACAATACCCGCGATGGCTACCACAACCATCTCCAAAAGTGTACCCATAACCCCTTGTTGACCTAAGGTGCAAACCTAAGCGAGCTAAGCATCAAAATTAGCATTTGCAGCATCAACGTAAGCTTCTACCAAGGTTCGCCTGTAACAATTAGGAATCGAATTCCGTCAGTACTTTCGTACTGACAAGATGCTTTGTAGGCTCATCCCAACTTACTTAAGCATGGCAAAGAATAAGCTTTAACATAACATGTAAGCATGGCATCATTAATGAATTAAACATGGCATGAACATGAACGAGAAAGGTAATAACAATTCATGAGCATATAAACGAATCATCTCATATCAGCAAGAATAAGTAGATCATCTATGTATCATCCATCATAATCATCACAAGTCAACAAGACTTAAAGTCAATATCGAGCTAGTCAACCGAGACCTAGCCAATTGACAAAACTGAAGTCTAATTTGACTAGAGGACGACTGGGGTAGGACCTCTACCTCGACCTTCGAATCTAGACATATCCGAGAACAGTAATCGACTGGGAGTACGACTAGGGTACATATGTCACCTCGTCTTCGACCCCGCAGGCATCGACTAGAGACGACTAGGGTGCATATTACCTCGACCCTCGACTACCATAACCACAGGTAGTGTCACGCCAGGATTGACTGGGGATACGACTAGGGTACATATGCCACTTCGCATTCGGCCCTGCAGGAACCAACTAGAGACGACTGGGGTGCATATTACCTCGGTCCTCGACTCATCCATGACACCCCATCCCAACTTTAACTCGAACACATGGACCAGCCATCAACTCAACTCAGACTAGTGACCAACATCACAATCATGATCTGAAAGTAATGAACAACAATCACAACACTTATTCAAAACCAAAACTTAAGTTAGAAATCTTAGTGAGCTTTTGCAGAACTTGCCTTGCTGGTTGAAACCTTGGTTGTATTGAGGTTCACCTTCGTGATACTCCTCGTTGCCCGGTTCTAACAATAAGAATACCGAAAAGCAGAAAAATGACAAAAAGGATATGCAATCAATACCAGCAAGAAATGATATGAATTTGTGTATGAAATGCATCTCAATGTGTAGTAAATGTTATTATAGGGCTGATGTAATTTGAATCGGTTGATTTGGAGTTCTACAGCTTAAGTTATGATGGTTTAAGATTAAATTTGGAAATGATTTGTAAATTTTCAGCATTATTCATAATGGTGACATATAAGATATGATTACATGATTATACTGGTTTTTAACAGAATTAAGATACTAAACATGGTTATTTTAACTATTAAGCTAGATTCTCTATCATCTATATTCCAACATTAAGCATAAACAGGAAAATTGATCATTTTCAACATTTTCAGCTATAACATGATGGATAACAGTGGTAGCATGATGTTCTACAATTAAAAAGAGGAATTTAGAAAAAGAAATCGTTTCAGTTGGAGGTCATATGAAGTTTCTACAGATTCTTGAAGGTTTAATCAAATTTTAACCTTTCCTGTCCTCTTCTCAGTAAAGAATATCAGGTTAAATATTGTTATACCTAGCTGGAGTATAAACAATGAGGATGACATGGGGTCCTAGAGTCATGCACACAATGTTAAATTTGCAATTTTAGAAAGATTCGTATATTGGGAGGATTCCACTGTTATGAAGTTCAGGTTTCATCACTGTAACTACTCGGGTACTAACAGATTCCTTATTCAGATTGGAAGAATCATTTCATTAGTTAATTCGGGGCGATTAGCTGATCATTGAGTAGGGTGTTGCTTAATGTTGTCCTAAACACGATTCTTTCACTAACAACATTCGATCCATTGCCTTAACACTAATTAGCTGCTATAAGTAATGGTATCAAATTCAACTAACTATTCTAAGCATAGAGGTTGGGCGTATGATTTGTCCGGTTACCACAGTTTACTCATTAATTGTTTTAGAAAATAATAAGTTTACACTAGCTAATACCTTATCCAAGATTGACTGTTTGTAAAATTCAATTAATACATTATTTGTGCTCAAAATTGATCAATTCCTGCCTTAACCGAACACATATTTAATGAGTGTAGTAGCTGCATGGGCTAAAGGTTATCCTGCGCTAGTTAACTCATGTTTAGCATATATCAACCGAACATCTTCTCCAACTAGGGTTCGTTTAAACATGGTCTTATTACTACTGCAGGTTCATCAGATAATTAATCAAATAATAAGACCATTATCTTAACTTGGGTGGTGCTTAACTAAGAACTTAACATGTGGGTTCAAGAAGTTATCCTTTCAGAAATTCTACTCTCCACTTAATCAGGAGTTCATGGCATGGTCTCAAATGTCATGGAACTAGTTGTTCTTTTCTCTTCATTTAAGCTCATGAGCATATGACGTATGAGGTTTCCCTAGTAAGTATCCACCGCTAACATTTGGACTTATTTAAGGAGGATTCAAGTGTTAAGTTTAACCATTATTGTCTTACCTGTGTTCAGCATCAGGTGATTGTATTTCTATGAACCGAAACTACAAGGCATTGAGTGTGTTGGAAAACTGATTACGAACTATATAACCGCCAGATTATTAGCTGTAGCATTAGTGTGTTAAGTATGTTTTAACATTGTTTAATCATCAAGGTACTAACTGTGCTAATCAACAGCAAACACTTTTACATGTAATTACGGTTCTTTTGATTGCTGCATGCTTGTCCCACAGGTAGTCAGTGAACATTGATTAATCAGGGTATTAATTAAAGTGTTAGTTATTTCTGCACATTAGCTATGCAAACCGAAACGATTAGTAGATCACTTACTCACTAATTACTTAGTTGTTAACACCTTGTCCTAACCAAAGCAAGATTCTCAAATAAACTCAGTTTAACGGCCACTGGTCATTCGAGCAGCCCAGTCCCATCGGCAGCGAGCACAGGAGGAGACCAGGGAGCAAAAAGGGGAAGGGGAGAATGCGCTGGAGCAAGCGGGCTCACTCCGTCGGTGGCGGTGGCGAAGTCGACGGTGACGTCGAGGAGCTCCGGTGGCACTGGGGCAGGAGGCACCGCGGGAGTGCTCGGTCGGGCGGTAGTTGAGGAAGGCGTCCCCACGATGCCGCAGCCGAGGTCGTTGATGCCGAGCTCGGGAGATTGGAGAGGTGGCGCGGCGCCCTGGGGAACCGAGGTCAACGGCGGCGCTCCTTGGGCTCGGGGCTGGTGGTGTTCGATGGAGACGCCGAGGGCGCTCGGGGGAGCAGTGCTAGGCCTGTGACGTGGGTGAGCCGCCGGTGGGGCTCTAGCCGAGGCGGGGTGGATTTGAAGACCGGGCGAGCTCGGAGCTTGAGCTCCAATGGCGGCCGGCAGTTCTGAGGAGGAATGCGGGGGAGCCCCCTCGGTGCTGGACTGCGGCAGCAAGGCACCGGTGTGTGGGGAGCTCCGGGAAAAAGGGAGGACCCACCGGTGGTAGAGGCGGTGGTCCTTGTGGCGTGGCCCCCGTCGGGATTAGAGGAGAAGAGGAGAGATGGGGGTACCTCGGTGAGCTCGGTGTGGGAGTAAGGAGTGAGAGGCATGCGCCTTTGGAAGAAACGGCAGGGGAGAAGAAAAGAAATAGGGAAAGAGATGAGATGTCTGGCCACGTCGGGAGGGGTTCCTGCATGTGGGTCCCACGCTGTTGGATGATGTAAGCAGCGAAAGAGGAGAAAGCAGGCACAGGCAGGAGGAAAATTTCAGTTTTTAGTTTACCTCTTTCTAATTCTTTTGTTTCAATTCTGCTACATATAGCCAGGGTTTGGGTTAAACGAGGTTATACAAACAATCAAAGAGGTTCCTCATGACGTGCTGGTGTTTTCTAAATTTTCATCAGATTAAACTACCCTAGGTTCGACTGTCATTTTAACCTATTGGCAATTTAGTCCAAAAATAGGGCTTGTACTACAAGTATTCCAATTCATTTTTAATGTTTTTCAAAATTTCATATTTTCGCTTGACAACATAGATACAACTTAAATATGGAATTTTGCAAAACTTGGAGAAAGGGTGTTCATGATTGACCCATTTCGATTTTATTCAAGAGAAGGAATTATTAGTTGAACACTTGTTCAATTGTGCATTCTCCACTTCAGTTGGCTTGAAACTCTTTGGTGGGGTTTCTCAATTGTATATAAAACTTAAGAAAATTGTTAGAGTCACGTTTTGGTGAAGTTAATTTTTGCAAATTTTATCTAACGCCAATTCCATGTCGTGTCTTCTAGGGTTTTCAGGTTGAACCAATTTAAATGACCTAGATGCATGCATGTATGAGAAGAAAACCAATTTATCCATGATGATCCTCATTGATCTTGTATCTTAAGATTTGGTCGCTACAGTGTAGGCGAAGAAATGGTGAAGGGAGGCGGAAAGAACGTAGTTGAAGAGGAGGAGGAAGAATTGGTATTGGTTGGAGAAGTCGAGAACTTGAAGAGCTGGGTGGAAGGGATACACACACATCTGGATGAACAAGTCAAGAGGGGCAAGCAAGTGTCCAATCTCAAATGGATACGATGCTGGTGATGCCGAGGACAATGAGTCAATTGAATGGGGAGAGAGCTGTTAGAAACCAAGTGGTACAGTCAGAGGATTCATGAAGTTGTTAGGACATCGGAGGAAGATCGACAACATCTTTGAGTGCGAGTAGGGGAAATGCCAACTACTAATACCGTAAGTATAACAGATCCTTTAGCCTTGTGCTTGCTTGCAATAGCTCCATGAGTCCCTAGACCGAATATCCATGTTTATTAACCAATGCAAGTACACCACCCCAATTTGGATTAGTACCAATGAGCATGTTATCAAGTGGAACGATAGATACATTACCAATTACTATTGCAAATAAAATTCCTTCTGGTACCTATTCTTGGCCAGCAAGGAGCACTTCACTCCCACAAATGATACACAATCAACCAATTGCACCATAGATGGCAGTGGGAGTCAACCATTTTTTGCCACAGATGACTATGGGAAGCAATATGGGATCTCTTACTCACATTCCAAATGTTATGAGTATGCCTAGCAATTCTCCCTAGTAGCCCCACCTTATTACCCACAACCAATCAGCGTTATGAGAATTGGAGTTATGGGTGACATAGACTACTTGAACAACAACCTATAGGGTATTATCCTTCTGCATGACCACCTAAAAGGGATAGAAATCCATATGCTAATTCTTTTAGCAAAAAGAAACCGGAATTCTCTTAGTTTGATGGAGACAATCTGGAAGAATGGATAGGACAAGTAGAGAAATGTTTTGAGCTGTCAAGAACCCCTGATTATCAAAAGGTTTCTATAGTTGAGGTGTATATTATCGGGAGGGCAGATTAGTAGATCATGAACAACAAGATCCCCACTGGTCACCTTCAATGGACACAATTCTGTGAGATAATTTGTAAAAGGTTTGCTACAAAAAGCCACTTTGATGTGGTAGAAAATTTCAAGGGATTGCAGTAGGATAGAACTGTATCATTATACATTGACAAATTTGAAGTATAAAAAGAAATAATCCACATTTCACTGAGGACTATGTTGTTGACTACTTTTTCATTGGCTTGAATGATTACATTAAAATATAGTTGAGGTCATGAAACCAAAAAAATTACTGGATGCTTATGCTCATGATAGAAATTATGAATGAAGTTTGATACAAGAAAAAGGGGGTAATAACAATGTAGTTGGTAAGCCTACTCAATTTGGACAGAAGAAGGAAACCACAGAGAAGTCTGGGGCAACAACAACTATTAGTGGACACAAATGGAATGGGAGCAAATGCTTCAAATGTCAAGAACCATGGGTACCTGGACACAACAAGGTGTGCACGTTTACCAAACAGATACATCTTATTACTATATAGGATGATGAACAAGAAGGAGAAGATACTACTAAAGAAGAGGAAGTTTTTCATGAGGCTCATACTAAAACTAGAAAATCTATTGCAAATATTAGTGCAAGCAATATCAGACAATGGGTCAGAAGCTAGCACACTTATAATAAATGTAATGCTAGGCAAAACTAAACCACTAGCTCTTGTGGACAGTGGAAGTTTAGCTACATTCATTGATACTAGGATGACACTAAAATTTCAATATAAATTACATAATGTTGATCCTATCAGAATGGTAGTAGCTAATGGAGAAGAGTTGTGGAGTGCACTACTGCAGAACGGGCTTCTACTGACGGGCCAATAACCCCCTCTACTGACGGACGGGGGGCCCGTCACCCTGGGAATGCCAGTGGAGGGGTGATCTCCACCGACGGGCATGATGACCGTCAGTGTAAACCACTCACCACTGACGGTCGTATGATACGTGACCGTCAGTGGTAGGACCTCACCACTGACGGTCGTATGATAAGCGACCGTCAGTGGTATCACGTTACCACTGACGGGCTATCCCTACGCGACCGTCAGTGGTAGGACCTCCAGCTTGGCCATACGGGCTATCAGCACTGACGGGCTTTCTATACTCGCCCGTCAGTGGTAGGACCTCCAGCTTGGCCATACGGGCATCACCACTGACTGGCTTTTGTTAAGTGCCCGTCAGTAGAGCTTCTGTTGTGCATTTCCATTTAGCACCTATTGCACAAATATATTCACAATTTTCACAAATATGTTCACAAATTTCACAAACATTCACAATTCTCACAAACATAGTCATATATTTCACAAACATCAATAAATTTCACAAATATACACAAAGTTTCATAAATTTCAGAAATATTCACAAATATAAAATTTGATATAACTTATTCGTAATGACATAACACTTCACGTAACCGTTAATCACAGGTATGAAAGAAAACAAATATATTTGACGAGCGACATAATAAAGTTTTTTAAACAACTAATCTACTGATTCCCGCTTAAGTTTAGCTTCGGAAACTGGGGGCCGGCGTAGAATTCACCCATTGGATTGATTACTTCAAGATTGATGATTTTGGCGAAGACTCTTTGGATGCGGGCAAAGTCCTGACGCCAATCGTACAAATGATGTCCTAGCTCACTCCAAGCCTTCAGTTCTTTCATATCCTTCCAATGCTTGTGACCTGTTACGAACGTAGCGCTTCACAATCCCATTGTACCTTTCCAAGGGGTACATGTTGTGTAGGAAAACGGGACCTAGGTCCAGTATCTCCGGGACGATATGGATCATGAGATGTACCATGATATCGAAGAATGCTGGAGGGAAGTACATCTCAAGTTCGCATAGTATGACAATGATCTCCTCCTGCAGTTTATGGCACCGCGTAACCGAGATCGACTTCTGTGATATAGTGTTGAAAAAGTTACACAGATTCAAGATTGTCTTGCGGACCCCCGGCTCCATGAGACCTCTGATTGCGACAGGAAGTATCTGCGTGATCATCACATGACAATCATGAGACTTCATACCAATTAGTCGGCGAGTCTTCATGTCAACTAATCTCCCGATGTTTGCCGAGTAACCGGAAGAAATTTTGACACATTGGAGGCACTCCAAGAAACTAACGATCTCTTTTTTGCTCAGGGTGTAACAAGCAGCGGGACAGTCCGTCTTGATTCTGATTGCACCCGTGCCCAACTTGGTCGTCTGCTTGGTTGCCCACAGCTTCTTTCTTATACCCAAGTATTCCATGTCAGCTCGTGCCTTTGGTCCATCTTTTGTCTTGTCTAACATGTTTAGTAGGATACCGAGCAGGCTGTCGCACATATTTTTTTCAACATGCATAACATCTATGCTGTGACGTGTGCTTAGGAATCTCCAGTAAGGTAAATCCCAAAACACGGATTTCCTTTTCCAGACGCCGTCCTGCATGGGAACAGGCGGTTGTGTCTTACCCGGCGTAACGGGGGGCATTGTCTTCACGATGTCATAGATTTCTACCCCTGTCTTCTCCCGGGGCGCCGAACGGATCTCAACAGTATTATCAAACAACTCCTTCTCTTGCCTCCATGGGTCGTTCTGTTTCAGCCACCTTCGGTGGCCCATGAAAACGATTTTTTTAGACCCTTTAAGTGTAGACTTGTTGTAAACTCCAAACACTTAACACATCCTTTGTATCCGTGAACACACTGGCAGGATTGATATCCGTACGCGGGATAGTCTTGGACCGTCGTGAACAGCAGCGCTTTTAGATTGAAATATTCTTCTTGGAAAGCGTCCCAGACCTGGGCCCCTGGTTCCCATAGTGTAGCGAGTTCTTCGAACAACAACTGATGGTACACGTTCAGATTGTTCCCAGGTTGCTTCGGCCCTTGAATGAGAATAGAGAGGTATATGTGCTTTCACTTCATGCAGAGCCACGGAGGAAGGTTGTACATCCATAGAACTACGGGCCATGTGCTGTGTCTGCTGCTCATGTTGCCGAACGGGTTGATTCCGTCCGTACTCATACCGAACCTGATGTTCCTCGGATCTTTTCTGAAGTCATCGTATTGGGCGTCGATTGCCCGCCACTGCGAAGCATCGGCAGGGTGCCTCATCACGCCATCATCAATTTTTTGCCCCACGGCGTGCCAACGTATCAGCTTTGCCTCCTTCTTGTTAGCGAATAAACGCTTCAAACGGGGAAGGACTGGAAGATACCAAACAACCTTTGCGGGAGTGCCACTCGTCACTGGGTCCTCATCATCGGCTTGGTTTCTACCCCGCTTGAATCTGGATGTGTTGCACGTAGGACACTTGTACAGCTTCTCGTGCTCCGTGCGGTAAATGAAGCAGTCATTCGGGCACGCGTGGAACCTCTGCACGTCCAATCCAAGAGGGCAGACAACCTTCTTGGCTTCATCGGTGCTAGTAGGCAACAAGTTGTTTTTGGGAAAAACTTTTGCAAGATAAGCCAGTGTCTCGCCGAAGCCTTCGTCTGGACAATTATGGGCTGCCTTGATCCTTAGAAGTTCCAGCGTGACCGACAGACGCGTGTGCTCTGGATCGGAACCGGTATACAATGGGGTTTGTGAGTCTTCAACTAGTCTCGTGAACTTAGCAGCCTCTCTTTCATCCTCGGGATCTATCACCACCTGCTCCACCATGTGAACGTCCTGCACCATATCGGCCAAATTGTTTCCCGTTTCTCCTTCGGCGTCAGGTTCGATACTCCCCTCGTCTTCTTCGTCATCTCCGTGTTCGGCATCTTGCTGTAACACCTGATCTTCCTCCTCCTCGCCGTGACATGTCCAACGTGTATAGCCTGACATGAAACCCTTAAGCGCCAGGTGTACCGTCACCCTCCCTCTCATATCGAACATTACCAAATTTTTGCAATCGCGACATGGACAGCAAATCTTCGTGCCACCTTTTGTCCTCATATCTCGTTCGGCGACATCAAGAAACTCGTTCAAAGCCATAGCCCAACTCTCTGTCGCCCGGTTGTCGTACATCCAACTGCGATCCATCGATCAACACCTACGACACGAAACTAATCAGTTCGATAACCGAAAATCACATCAAATACATATACGAAATGAAAAGGACACTAGCGAGCATTATTACCGAGCGCTAGCGATCTTTTCGTTGATAAATGATAATGGAGAGAGTGGGAGTGAGAGGAGGAGGGAGAGAATGAGAGAGCTAGAAATGGGTGAAGAATTAATATGGATGAGGAGGAGGGAGGGAGAGAGTGAGAGGATGAGGAGGAGGGAGAGAGTGAGGATGTGAGAGGATGAGGAGGAGGGAGAGAGTGAGAGGATGAGGAGGAGAGAGAGAGTGAGAGTGAGAGGATGAGGAGGAGGGAGAGAGTGAGAGGAGGAGAAAAAGATCTAGATCTAGATCTAGATCCCCTCTAGAGCTTAGGGATGAGGATTGGGGAGAGGGGAGAAGTGGTTGTGGGTTGGGGGCGGAAGGGGGGCGGCGGCGGCGGCGGCAGCAGCTGGGGGGACGGCGGAGCTCGCTGCTGGCCGGTTGGCGCGCGAGCACTGGCCAGCAGCGAGGCCGCGCACTGTTTTTATAGGGAGGAGCACCACTGACGGGCCCTTAAAAGGTTCCCGTCAGTGATACATCAGCAACGTACGCACCAAATACCGCTGACGGACACGAAAGTATACCGTCAGTGAAAACAATATCTCCACTGACAGGCAGCATATAAGGGCCCGTCAGTGCTACAACACGTCATATGTTCACCCTTTCACTGACGGGCCGAGTCAGTGACCGTCAGTGGAGTGGTCATCTCCACTGACGGGCTCTTAACAAGAGCCCGTCAGTGGAAATGACCCGTCATCTATCCCTCCTCCTGTTCACTTCCACTGACGGGCCGTTTTGGAGCCCGTCAGTGGTGCTCCTTTCCTTCTGCTTTGCTGCAATTTCCGCTGACGAGCTACTTGCCGTCCGTCGGTGGAGTTCCCCTCCAGCGACGAACCTTTTTATGCCCGTCAGTGGAGAGGGTTCAGGAGAGGGTCTATCTGCAGTAGTGGTGGGAGCCAATTCAAGAACTATAGCTACACCATCCAAGGGAAAATTTGTATCCAATATGAGATAATTCTAGGTAGTGATTGGATATACAAATACAACCCTATAGCCTTGAACCTTAAGACTAGAGAATTCTCCATATCCAAGGATGAACGAACAATCACATTTAAAGATGAGAAATGCTTGGCAAGCATTGTATAGTGGAATGTGAAAATTTGAACAAGTTACTATTGAAGGGGGTGATAGAAGCAGTGATATATTCTAAATCATTATAGCTCAGCGTAGCCACTGTTAGGACACCTCCAGTTGAAATACTAAAAATATTGAAGGGATTCAAGGATAATTTGTAGAAGCAGTTGGGCTACCACCAGAAAAGACAGAGGATCATACCATACCTCTCTTACCAAAAGCTGAACCAGTTAACATCAGGCCTTATAGACTTCCACACACATGAAGAATGTAATGGAAGAATGGTAGAGCAACTTCTGAAATCCAAGACCATTAGGCCAAGTGTCAGCCCTACTCCTCTCCAGCAATCTTAGTCAAAAAAAAAGATGGAAGCTAGAGGATGTGCATAGACTATAGACAGCTCAACAACAACACTATAAAAAATAACTATCCAATACCGGTAATTGAAGATTTGTTAGACGAATTATATGGGGCATTATTTTTCCAAAATTTACTTGAGGTCAGGGTATCACCAAATCAAAATGCAGCCCCTGGACATTGCTAACACATCATTTAGCACTCACTCTGGACATTTTGAATTTATAGAAGTGCCTTTTGGGCTTACTAATGCTCTGGCAACCTTTCAAGCCTTGATGAACAAAATTTTGACCAAATTTCTGCAAAAGTTTTCTTTGGTCTTCTTTGATGACATACTAATTTATAGTGCTTCATTGAGAGACCACATCAAGCATCTGGAACAGATTTTTCAAGTGTTAAGGGAGAACTAGCTGTATGCTAAAGCTAGTAAATGTGTCTTTGGACAAGAATGGGTAGAGTACCTTGGACATGTCATTAGGGGAGATGGTGTGGCAATAGACCTGAGAAGATAGTAGCAGCTAATAAATGGCCAGTACCAAGAATATCACTCAACTTAGAGGATTCTTAGGGCTAGCAGGTTACTATAGAAGATTCAAAAAGTATTATGGAGTGATGTGCATACCCCTAATGCACTGATGAAAAATGCATTTGTGTGGAACAACTTGCAGGATGAAGCTTTTCAAAAGGTGAAGAGAGCACTGACTCAGCCACCAATTTTAACACTACCAGATTTTTCCTTGCCATTCATTTTGGAGACTAATGCAAGTGGTAATGGATTGGAAGCTATCCTTGGCAACAAGGAAGGCCATTGGCCTATTTGAGAAAAATAATAGGGCCAAGAGTTGCAGCCTTCTCTAGCTATGAAGAAGAGGCAATGGAAGTCTTAGAAGCGCTAGTTCAGTGGATCAACTCTCATTAGAAGAACTGACCAACAAAGCTGGAAATATATTGGAGAACAATGGCTTACTGAAGGAGTGCAACACAAGCTAATGATCAAACTCTTGGGATTTAATTACAGGGTCAAGTATAAAAAGGGAAGGGAAAGTAAGATAGCTGATGCCTTACCCAGGATACCACAAAAATAACACATGCTAGCTATCAGTATTGTTGTTCCTTTGTGGATAACTGAAGTGATTAAGAGCTATGAGCATGAGGAAAAATGCCAAGAACTCCTCAGCCAGTTAAGCATAGATACTCAATCAAACAACAACTTCACTCAGAAGAAAGGCACATTGAGATACAAGAATAAGTTGTACATTGGCAGCACCAGTAACCTCAGGATGCAATTGGTCACTTCATTTCATGTTTCTGCTTTGGGAGGGCATTCTGGAGGAAGAGCCACTTACCAAAGGCTCAAGTTGTTATTCCATTGGCTAGGTTTAAAAAAAGCAAGTAATTCAGTTTGTGAAACAATGTGTTGTATGCCAAAAGAATAAATCAGAAAAATACACCCTACCTAGTTTACTATAGCCACTACGTGTACCTGATATGGCATGCCAATATATCACCATGGATTTTCTTGGAGAGTTACTAAGGTTAGAAGAGAAGGATGTAATATTAGTGGTGATGGACAAGCTCACCAAGTATTCCCACTTCTTATCATTGAGCCACCCATTTACAGTCCATGATGTGGTTAAGGTATTCATGGATAACATCTTCAAAAACCATGGATTACCTGTAGCAATAATCTCTAATAGGGGCATAATTTTAACCAGCCAACTGTGGCAAGCATTATTTAATGAATTAGGAGTTAGTTTGAGATTTAGTGGGGCATACCATCCCCAGACGGATGGGTATATAGAAGGACAAATCAGTGCTTGGAGAATTACTTCAGGTGCACGGTGTTTGCTACACCTAGGAAATGACACTCAAGACTCAACCTTGCTGAGTGGTGGTACAACACCTCATTCTGTACATCATTGGAAATGATTCCCTATCGAGTTCTGTATGGCATGGCTCCTCCAATGATTACTGAAGGTATACTACTTAATGCTACTCCAGAGGTCAGAGACATCATACAAGCCAAATTGATTGCATTTCAAGAAATCAAAGGCACCTTATTAAAGGCTCAAGAGAGGATGAAGAGGTTTCCTGATAGGAAGCGAAAGGAAAGGAAGTTCAATGTTGGTGAAATGGTATACTTACAAATGCAGCCATATAGGCACAATTCATTGGGTCTATAAAATTCTTTGAAGTTACATACAAGATTCTATGAACCATACAGGGTGGCATACAAGCTTCTTCTTCCAGAGAACTATGACATCCACCTAGTCTTTCATGTTAGCCAACTGAAGAAACACTCTAGAGACAAGGTAATTCTCAGCAGCGATCTGCAAGGTAACATCAAAATTGCCCTTGAGGAAATCTTAGACAAAAGGGTGGTCCCAAGGAACAATGAGCTAGTGGTATAGTGGTTAATCAAGTGGGTGAATCTACCAGCCTCAGCTGCAACCTAGGAGGATGCGAAGTTCATTCTAAGATTTTCTCTGAATTTCATGCTTGAGGACAAGGGTTTCAAGGAGGGGGCAAATGTCTGAACCTAGATTCATCCATATAATTGGGGAGCGACTTGTTTACATTGACGTCCCAGATCTCATCGTACCACTTCAACGAGTTATGAAGATCTAAAGGCCACGAAGCTCCCTTATCGCTTTACCATGATCCAACGTCTGTAATTTAAGTTACCGAACCCCTTTACCGTTAAGTTTGTTGCTTTACCACTACTTTTGTTAATTACCAATGTAACTCTCGTACTATTCTTGCTAGATTCTTGGTTTCAATTGAAAACCTAGTTATCAATTTTTCCTAGTTTTACAATATATTACAATTGCTTCCTTACATAGTTCCTCAAATCCCCCAAAAATATTCCTAAATTGAAGTCAGGATCACCAGATCTTGACACAGTAGCTAGAAATAAAAAAAGCATGATAGCAATCAGTATGAAAGGGAGAAGAAAAAAATCTGCAGAACCCACACATTTGTGTATGGACCAGATGTTCAACCTGCGGTATCCACCCAATAGCAACTCCTCCTTCCAGCAGCAAGAGCCCTCCCTGCAGCAGCTCAGCACAAGAGAAACTGTGAGAGGCAAAACAGAACGAAGGGAAAAACCGCAGCCACCAATAAAAGCAAAGGATACCACTCATGGACCGCACATCTAGACAGGAATAAAAAGGCATGATTTGAACCCATCTCAACCAAATCTTAGTGAGCAAAGGAACGAAGCCATCCTAGCTCCCTCATGAGCCCAAAAAAGCCAAGTAATCCGAAACCAGACCCATAGATTTAGGAGGAAGAAAGAACTGAAAGCAAAGATGGAAGGAGCGAGGAGATCAGATAGGAGATTGGACAAATGAGGAAAGACGAGGGAGTAGGAAAAGGGAGGAGGATAAAAAGGCACCTACCTACCCCTGTCTGAGTCATCACCGTACTAGGACCGACCCCACGCTGCAGATTCATAGCCATACCTGGACCCCATGCCACCGCGGCCGCACTGTGCCCAACCTCCTAGGAAAGGAGCCACTTGCCTGAGAATGTTAAGAGTCGTAGCCTTATCAAGATCGACACAACCTTGACGCTATGTCAACACTGCCGTTGCACCGTGCCCATGCCCCTCACGAGAGGACGACGAGGGGAGGTGGAGGGTGCAGAGCCGTCGGATGCACGTGGTAGCTCGGGCCATAAAAACAATTTTGCATGACAGCCCTCGCGGTTGCTGCTCCTGTGTTCTCAGCACTTAGCCATAGTAATGTTCTCTCTTCCGTGGTAGAATTGCATAATCCATGGCGTCACGACTATGAAACGGGAGCAGACGTATCAAAATTTTGTATTGTATATAAGTTGCTCCAGTCAGAAACCAGAAGGCCAGAATTCCTAGATAGCAGAAGCAGTGACGCGATGGTTTCTAAATTGGTCATTGCTCAACTGTTGAAAGCTCCCTACGTACGCAAGACCCCGCAGGCTTCGATCGAGTTGTAGTAAGTAGTAAGTGGTACCAGGGGGACCATCTGAAGTTTCCGAGGCTGTATCTGCATCAAAATTATGTTGATCTAAACTGCATCGGTCAGAGAGTTGTCCAACGTTCAGAGCCCAGATCGACTACGTTCGTCTCGTCAGCCGCCACTCCTCATCTTTCTCATCACTCGTTTCATTCCAGCCGCGCATATAACGATCAGATTGGCAAAGGCGCAAAAGCTGTGATTGCCGTCCATGACAGCGACAGTCTTACCAGGTCAGAGATTGAAGCCTTCAAGGTGTTAGTACGCGTACGCTTGTACGCTGAAAAAACTGCCTGAAATCAATGGACTCGCTGACTGAGCGACCATTTCAATTTTGGCAACAGGCAACATTAGAAAAACGGGAAGTCTAATTGGCACATGTGTGCCAGTTAGTCCTCCGATACGACGAAATTGATTTGAGAAAATTTGACTATTTTGACGTGTTCCAAACTGTAGTCTGCATGCAAATGGTAAAAAGATAAAATTGATGGCATCAGCAAGATTCTCTCAATTTTAGAATTTTAAAATGGTTTTTCTCTCAAACCGCTTATCCGATTGATAATCCATTTTCACCATTGGGTTATTTGTGACGAGAGTTTCAAAACTAGATCCCATCTTGATATGTTCTGACGAATTTTTTTCCACGTCGGTAGTTACCAAGTCGTAATGAATGAGTTATCACGATGTTAATAATGATTTATCGAGTTATAGCCAATGTATTACCAGGTTGTTGAACATCACTCTCACACCTCTAGGACTTATATAACAGTGCTCTAATGGTCTGGCGCCATGAATTAGAAGTGATTGCTTGCAGCCTCCTACTTCTCCTTCTCCCCCCACTGCTCTCTCTTGATCCTTATTCTTATAGTTCAGATCTACTCAGCGATTTATTACTCGATAACCATTTGCTAATAGGCTGGTAACCAGCATATTACCGCCTGATAACTAGCATATTACTGCTAGGTAACTGGTAACGCGGAAAAAAAATTCATCAGAACATAACTAAGTGAGATTTAGTTTTAAAGTCCTTGTCGAGATGAACCTGATGGTGCAAACGGATTGTGAATTAGGTCAACAGTTTGAGCTATAGGACATTTTAAATTTTCAAAATTAGCATTTACTTATATTGACATCATCATTTGCATGCAAGTGAGAGGCAACCAAGACATATGACAGAGAAAAGTGATGATGATGTCATCATTTGCATGCATTGCAATTGATTTCCATCCACGTGCAATTGACTTGTTGTGCATATATGCATAAAAAATGAATTTTTTGCATCACATGTATGGAATTTCTTGTTGCATGAAGTTTCTTGCCGATGGAATGCTGCATGCTAGGACTAACGAGAGCTGACGAGACACCGTACGGGAGGACTACCGGGCGCACGTCCGCCAGCTAGTAATGTCCTTAGAAAAAAGTTTCCCTTTTGCTGCAGAATCCAAACTATTGGGAGTTGGGAACTTGGGACAAGGAAAAAAAATTTGCTTATGGAAAAATCTCCATACATTTGGAAACCACTGAAATTTCAGAAATTTTGGAATTCATTTCAGACAAATTTATGAAATTTGAATTTGAATTTGAACGAAAATTTTCAAACCATACGAAATTGGAGGAAATTTGTTCAAATTTTGGACAATTTGCTCCAATTCAAACCAACCGAAATTATTAGAACGAAATACAAAGATTTGAGTGACCCTCGAAATGTCCAAAATTTCAGAAATTTCTCGTCGAAATTTTGAACTCTGCTTGGGGAGGGACTTCATGATTTTCCAAATTAACCTTTAACATAGGCGTTTGTTATGGTGGGTTAATGGGTTCGGCTTTGAACTGTACAAATAATAGAGTTTTAAGTTCGTGCTAGTACCTTAACGACGAACCTGTACTTGAATTCACCAAAGAATACTTGAATTATTAACATGTTGAAGAATATAACATTGCACAATTTGCACACAAGAACTGAAAAATGAAAATTGCTACGGAAATGAATCACGGTGGCCGAGGTTACGCTGAATGGTCGGCGGACGCGCTCTGGAAGTCATCGCTGTCCGCCTTCCGGAGCGCGCTGACAATGTGCTCTATCCTCGCCGTCACCTCGGCCATCGCGGGCCGCCGGTCGGGCCGCTGCTCCGTGCAGTCCGTGGCGAGCTGCAGCAGCCGCATCATCTCCTCCTCCACTTGCGCCTCGTTGGCGATGCTGCCGTCGAACACCTCGCCCGTCCACTCCTCCTGCACCACCGTGCGCACCCACTGCGGCAGGTCCACGCCTTCGTTCCCGGGGAGCGAGTTCGCGGGGACTCTCCCGGTGAGCAGCTCGAGGAGCAGCACGCCGAAGCTGTACACGTCGGCCTCCTGCGACACCTTGCGCGCGTCTGTCACCTCCGGGGCGCGGTACCCGGTGACGCGCTTCAGCGGCACGCTGGCGCCGACGAACTGCACGAGGCCGTGGTCGGTCACGTAGGCGCCGTCGCGCGCGTCCGTGACGAGGATGTTGGACGACTTGATGTTGCCGTGGGTCGAGCCGGCGCCGGCGCCGTGGATGAATGCAATGCCGCGCGCGGACGCTAGTGCGATGCGCGCCCGCGCCGTGAAGTCGAGGCGCGCGCCGCCCGCGCTGTTGGTACCGTGGAGAAGGGAGGAGAGGCCACTGGCGGCGACAAAGTCGTAGACGAGGAGCTTCTCCTCCTTGCTGTAGAAGTATGCGCAGAGCGGCACCACGTTCTCGTGGCGGAGCGCGCCGAGCGCAGCTACCGTACCGCGGAACTCCCTCTCGGGGATGGACGCCTCCCTGAGCCGTTTGACGGTCACGACGACGGCGCCGCCGTCGAGCGTGGCGCGGTACGTCGTGCCAAGCCACCCCTTCCCAAGCACCTCGGCCGAAGCGTGCAGCAGCGCCTCCAGTTCGTAGGGCACGTCCGGCGTGCCACCAACGAACACCAGCTTCTTGGCGTCGCTGGCCGTCGTCTGCGAGGAGCGCGACCGCTTCGTGTTGCTCTTGTCCGTCCGCGCCACGGTAACCGTCACCGGGGACGCGTCCTCGTCGCCGTAGGCCGCCATCTCGGTGGACCTGTCGCCCTTTGTCTTGCGACGACGGAAACAGAGCAGGAGGATCACGGCGAGCACCACCAAGAGCACCGCGACGCCGCCTGCGGCGATGCCGGCAATTGCAACAGCGGAGAGCTTGCTGCTCTTGCTGTCTTGAGCAGAGGCCGGACGGGGGTTCGGGCAGGGGCTTAGAGGGGCGCCGCAGAGCCCTGTCCCACTAAAGGCGCTGGCCGGCCTTCCGGCGAGCGACGCGGGCACGGGGCCGTTGAGCTCGTTGCCAGACACGTTAAATAGCTGAAGCTCCGGGAGGTCAAGGTCGGCCGGGAGGGTGCCGTTAAGCCCGTTGCTCTCCAAGTACAGAGTGGCCAGCCGCCGGAGCTTGTTGAACTCCGGCGATACACCTCCAGTGATACGGTTGTTCGAGAGGACGAGCCGTTGCAGCAAATCTAGCGAGAAGAGCCCCTCCGGTATCTCGCCGGCGAGCTGGTTGCCCTGGAGGTACAGGTACCGGAGCTCCCCGCAGTTGCCGATATCCGGCGGGATCACGCCGGAGAGCGCGTTGGAGCGGAGCGACAGCATCCTCAACGCCGTCAGGTTGCCCACGGTCCCCGTCGGCACCTGACCTCTTAGGCCGGCGCCGGGGAGCTGCAGCGCGATGACGCGCGCGCCTCCAGTGTCGCACCCGACGCCGCGCCACACGCACGGGAACGACGACGGCCCCGCGGACGCGTCCCACGGGAGCCCCGGGCCGACCGCGGCCCGGAACGCGAGCAGCGCCGTGCGGTCCGCCGCGAGGTCCGACGCGACGCAGCGGAGCGCGGAGCACCACAATGCGACGACGACGACGACAAAGAGCGGGCCGCCACCGAGCCCCCACAGCGGCATTGCTGTCCGATAAGTAGCAGACGTACAGCTCCCGTAAGGGTCGAGTTAATCGCTAGATGATCCAAGCGACGACGTATATACAGAGGCTGAGCTAACAAGGATAGGAAAAGTGCAGAGAGCTGCGTCTACCTAAGTATTTACAAGTGCAAAATAGGGTACACTATAATCGTAAGCGCGCTCGTAATGGAATTGGAAGGGGTTGTAACTACTAGTATTATAGGGTTAGTCAAAGTAACGAACGAAGATGTGGTAGCACTCCACGGAGATATAGAAGAGAGATCGTGATGGTGATAGGGAAGTGCAGTGTTTAACTGGAGGGTAGCGATTTGCAGTTAGCGGGAAAGGGAGACGATACGCAGCGCAGGAGAACTTGATGTGCTACAGCTCGACTGGGAGATAGATGGCTGCAGCTGCAGCTACTCTGGTGGCCGGAGCAAGTACTGCCGCGGCCTTCCATTTGGAGTGTTCTAGAGTCTAGACGAGACGGCGTGTCTTGCACGAAATGCAGTTTTTTCGCTCGTAGATGGACGTTTCGTTATTACCTTGATGAACACGTCCAAGTGCTTCAAGATATGTCTAACATACTATATTGGATATTTTGTATTTACATCATTCTAGTTTATGTTTATGGTCACTATTATCCCGCCTAACCCCACATTCTCTCTCCTCACTTATTTCCTTCATCCATAGGTTGCTCAGGGATCTCTCTCTTTCTCTTCAATTGCTCGCGGCGGTGGTTGCTGGTGAGCGGAGGAGGTCGGCCTCCGGCGAGAGGCGGCGGTGGACACCAACAGCAGGGAACTTGCTCAGTTCTGCGGCGATCTGGATTTTGCTTTTGCGACGATCAGGATTTGTTCATCTATTTTGTTTCTGATTTCTTGGACAAACTTGTTCATATGCTTGAACCAATTTGTTTCATGCTGTTAGATCCAAAATTTGGGTTCATGTAGGGTCCGAAATTCAGGTTCATGATTTTTCCCCTAAAGTGCTTGTTCGTGACCCCAAATTGGTTTAAGAGATTTGGTGTTCCTGGGCCAACGGGGAAAACTTGGCCCGTGCGGCCTAGGAGAAAATAGAGGATTTTCGGATTTAAAGAAAAGGCAGAAAAAGAATTAGGGTTTAGAAAAAATAATAAAGATGCTCCTAAAAATCCAGGAAAAATCTCATGAATCAATTAGAGCATATAGAACCCATCAAAAATATTTCCACAAGTAAAACCTTAGAGAGTAAGTACAGATAATTGAATATCTCACTCTTTATGCCGTGTATTAATTCAAATGCATTTGAATTGATTTAGATAAACTCCAAATAAAATACAAACATTATGAACACATCGAGTTACATCCTTCACAAGAAAAATCTTTTAAAAGTTCAAAAAAACTTCAAAATGTTACAGGCGTCATCTCTATTTTTTTTAGATATATACCCCCCATGGGTTTGGATGTACCAGCGAGTATGCAAGATATTAAGGTGATAAAATGAAGACTAAGTACCGTGGAGGCTAGCAGTTAAGATGGAGTAGAATGATTGGGTTAGAGAACATACTTGACTAAGGTGGAATCACATCAAAAAACAGCATGTATCTTTAAACCAATTTATATTATACCTAGCAATATTCTCCTTTGGCTAAAACTCAGTTCAATATACATATGGCCCCTATTTATTACAAAGTGATATCTATGCACTCTATTAAAATTTAGAGAAGCATGAAAAGGCTCCTTCAAATGTTCCAAACCAAAGCTCTGGCCTGACAGTTTCTGGAGCATTTTTTTCAGCGTCCTTGGGATCTGTGTGGTGAAGAGTTAACTAGTATGGTGTTATGTATCCTGAAGGGGGATGATTCACCTGAAGGAATTAATCAAAAATTCATAGTTCTTATTTCGAAGATTGCGAATCCTACTTTGTTGGGTTAGTTCAGACTAATTAGCTTGTGCAATGTGGTCTCTAAGATAATATCAAAAGTACTGACCAATCGTGTAAAACAGATACTGCATAAGATCATCTCTGAAGAGAAATCACCATTTGTACCAGGGAGACTCATCACTGATAACATTATCACGGGCTATGAGTGCCTGCATTATAAGAAAAAGACAAGTAAGAAGAATAACTATTGTGCCATCCAGCTAGATATGATGAAAGCCTATGATCGGGTGGGATGGAACTATTTAGGGGCAATAATGCTCAAGTTGGGACTTGATGCCAGGTGGGTGGCATTGGTTATGTCTTGTGTTAAATTGGTATCCTTTTCTGTTCTCTTTTATGGTGCACCACTGGACAATTTCAAACCGCGTGAGGTATCCAGCAGGGGGATCCAATGTCCCCTTATCTTTTTTTTATCGCAGAGAAGGTTCACCTTGTATTTTGAAGGGAAGCTTGGTTGATGTGAATGTACACAACATCAAGGTGGTTCAGTCGGCTCCTCTAGTAAATCATCTTTTGTTCACCAATGATAGCCTGTTGTTCTTTCGTGCTACCCAGAGGGTGCATTTGCTGCAAAGGAAGCGCTACGGATGTACTGTGAGGCATCTGGTCAGAGGGTCAACCTAAACAAGTCTTCAACCTTTTCAACAAAGGCTGCCCAAGGGATGTGTAGGAGCATATTAAGGATTCTCTTCAGGTGTCAATGGAGGCTCTTAGTGATCGTTACTTGGGCTTGGCATCAGATGTCGGGCGATCAAAAAATGGGGCCTTCAAATATTTAAAGGATAGCGTGGAACCGGATATAGGAATTGATGGAGAAAACACTCTCAGCCAGTGGTAAATGTTCCGATTAAGTCGGTTGTGCAAGCAATTCCAACTTACTCCATGGCATGCTTTAAACTCCCATGAGGTTTATGCACACACATCAATTCTCTGCTTCAGAATTTTGGTGGGGAAATTAGAGGACCGATTGGGTGTCATGGGATATAATGACTATGCCAAAGTACATGGGAGGATTAGGTTTCCGCGATAGATCTTCAATTTAGCATTGCTTGCGCAACAAGTTAGGCGAGTTTTGCAGGAACTGACTTCGCTCAATACACGGGTTCTCAAAGTTGTGTACTTCCCAGAGATACACATTTTGCATGCCGAATTGGGGTTCACGACCTTCTCAAATTTGGCGGCGTTTAATGGAAAGCCGAGATATTCTCAAGCAGGGGTTGATCAAAAGAATTGAAGATGAATTGATGATGAATATATTAGAAAGCAACAGGTTCCTTATAGACCACTTACTGAGAACAATTTGTTGTAAAGTCTAGGAACCACTGTTTCTAGTGGCGAATTTGATTGACGCCTCTATGGGGAGTTGGTGTGCCTCGAAGTTGGAGGAGCTCTTTATTCTTATGTACGTCGAAGCAATTATGAATATCTCGGTTAGTTTAGTGTCTCAAGAAGATTATTAGGCATGGCACTATGATAAGAAGGGTATGTTTTTGGTTCGCTCAACTTATAAGATGATAGTTGAAACAAAATTTTAGGGTGAGGCGTCGTTGGATGGACGAGCAGGTCACTCGGATGTGGTAAAGGAGAGGAAACAATGGTCAATGCTATGGAAATCAAAATCCTGAGTAAGCTCCGTGTTTTTGCATGGCGCTTGGCTCGTGCCCACTGCCAACAACAAATGTTCTACAACACCAGGGGATGGCCACTTCGCCGATCTGCTCTATTTGCAAGATTGCTAATGATTCATGTCATTCCTTGTTAGACTGTACAATGGTGAGAAGTGTATGGCCCTTTGTGATGAGGATCTTGTCGAGCATCTAGCGGGTAATGAGACGGTGGATGCAAAACAATGGATCTTCTTTATGATTGAGAAGTTACCTCATGGTGATTTTGTCAAAGTTCTAGTGACTCTATGGGCAGTATGGAGGGCTTGGCAGAAGGTTACACTCGAAGGTGAGTGTCAAAGCCCATTGTCCACCTTTGGCTTTGCTAACCGGTTCCTGGATTATCTGGGGATGGCTGCAACGTGCAAGCAGCACCCGGGCAACTCAGGCCTGGCATGACTAGTTGATAGGAGGTGACAGTGGATTGCTCCAAAAGAGGGTGTTGTGGAGCTTAATGTTGATGACACAGTGGCTCGGTCCTACTACACGTTGTGTTGTGATGCTAGTGGTTGTTTTGTGGGAGCATTAGTGAGGGCTGTGGAGGGTCTCTTGACACCACAACAACTTAAAGTAGCAGCATGTGTGGATGCTAGCTCTTTCTTTGTGTTGGGAATAAATGGCAAGAAGAATGCACCAATTTAATCATTCATCTTGTGCCGAACAATGATGAGAGTTTCAATCAACAAATAAGTAGCGGAAAAACACAATCTCATGCACAAATTGACACAACAATTTACGTGAAAAAACCTCCTCAAGGTGAGGAGTAAAAAACCACGGGACCAACCAGTCCACTTCAGCTTCCACTATGATCAGCAATGAGTACAAGAGTCTTCTCTATAATCTCTAGAGAATTACAACACACTCATCAAGTTACTAACTTGGTGCTAACAACAACAACCAACAAGAGGCAAGCCAAAAGCCAAGCAGAGATGCCACAGTTTGTCCCCTTCGGTTATCAGCTCGAATCTCACAGACCATAGGTCCAAACTGCACGAAATTTGGTAGACAAGCAAACACACAAATTCCCAACAGATGGCAAAATTTCAGCCCAAACGGACACCATTTGAGCACTCAAACTGAACCTCTACCGAAAGTGCTCTGTGTTGGAACTGCAGTAACCCAAACTGACAAAACCCCTCTCAAAACTGATGCTCCACTTAACCAATACTCAAACCAGCTAACCAGATCGAAGTGCCCCAAGTGAAGAACAAGCTCACCAAGTTTGGAGCCAATCCAACCATGTTTGAGCCTCCAACCACCAGCTTGAAGACAATCAAGCTGGAGCTACCAAATCTGGACAGAAATCACCTCTCCTTCTTCTTCCTCTCTTCTCTCAGGTTGTAATGTTTTTGTGTTGCCCTCTCTATAACCCTCACAATGGCAGGCACGCACCACGCAAAGGGGTCTAGCTTTTACTTGCTGCACTCTCCCAAGGATGAATCTCCACCTTTGATTCCAACCAAGATCAACAGCGCATAAGCGCTGGGCTTGTGGGCTGGTTCGCTGGGCTACAACCTCACCTCCATGTGGAGGGATAGCCCAACACATTGGTGGTGGAACTGTGCGTTGACAATCTCGTGTTGGCATCTGACTGTCTTGACGTAATCAATAATCTTCATGATGGAACTAGAACTAGTTATCGAGCTTTGTTGAAGGAGATTCAGGTGTGAAAATTTTAGCCAAGTTACTTTTACTCATGAAGTTAGGAAGTCGAATTATGAGCTCACACTAGTACAGAAATCGATATCCGAGGCGGTTAAAATAGCACATCCGGTGGTTATAGCAGCCGCCTCCACGGAGTGGTTGCGGATATGGGGGCATGCATCGGAGGCGGTTATGCAAGCGCCTCGGATAAGAGCTTATCCGAGGCAGTACCGTCTCGGATAAGGACTTATCGGAGGCGGTTACATTTTCTGAACCGCCTCGGATAAGGAATTATCGGAGCTAGTTACATTTCTTTAACTGCCTCGGATAATGTCTTATCGAAGGCGGTCAAGATAACATAACCGCCTCCGATAAGTCCTTATTCGAGGCGGTTGAAGTAGAGATCCTAGGTGGTTGCAACTTAAGTTGCAACCACCTCGGATATATTTTTAAAGAGGCACTATTTTGCCTGATTTACTAGCCTCCCTGAAAAAGCAAACAATTCATATATATGATATATCCAAATCACAGCACGCACAACAAATTTATATAGCACACTTCAATCATTCATTCTCGCATCGACCACAAGACATAAACTACAAACATTCACATACATACGCATATGAATAATATTACAAAACTTGTTCACTTAAGTCATATACTCAATTCACAGCGAAGATATTGATCAAATTTTAAAAATAGACCTCTATTAAGTTCTTCACATGAATAGAACCACTCGCCGAAGCCTCCATACACGATATCTGTTGATAAAGAAGTCTCATTTGTAAAACAGTGACATTCACAAGAAAAAGTTATAGTTATGTCACACCCACTTACACGTTAGCAGTGAGAGGAAAAATGAACAAGACATTTAAAAACATCAAGTGCACTTATCATTTGAAACCACAAGTTGGATAGATAATTACAAAGTTTGATGCTTTGGAACTAATGACCTAACTGGAAACCTAAGTAATGATCTAACTAATCGCAATCCTAAGTTCCTAGCTTACCACCGGGAAACTGAAGCGTCCTTTGGAACTAATGACCTCGTTGTTTAGGAAGCTAGCAATGTACGACCAGACCTGGGCGATGTCCATATCTTCCAACTGTTTGATTGTCATGGTTTTTGCCACTCCCTGAAAACATGAGGCTTACACTCAGGGCGAATAGCATGATTAAACACTAGACATTAGTAGTGGTGATGGTATCGTACCGCTAGATCACCGTACTTTGGGTTGCTGCAAAGGGCTAGCATGTGGAAACACACGTAATACCCACAGAGGTTGGTCCTTTCAAGTTGTTGCCGGCATTATAAAAGGGATATTGATTAGGTATAGAGGGCAGAAGTATGATGGCATTATTTCTAGGAGTCAAGGACATTACGGAATACCTTAAACTTGGAGTCATGGCGTAACTCGACGGGCACTCCTTCCTTGACTTCCTTGTGCCTCCCTCCTTGTTTGACGTACGTGTCAAACGCTCTAGGTGATTCAAAATAATTAGCATCGAACTGTCTTTTCCTTTGTGAAGAAGAAAGAATAAGCATGGACGAAGTCGAAAGTTTTGGTACTCACTCGTCGAGTAGACGCATGATGTCCACCTACCCTTGCTTGCGCTCGTCAATGCTACGCCTCATGGAATCAAGGTAATATACCTTATTTCATTTCGGCACGATCACGAGGAGGATCCAATGGCCCCTAGTTATACGATACGAAGTTATTACATGTTTAGCCGTCGAACCATGAGAATTTGTAAAGGATGTGGCTTACCCGATGTTATAGGCAACTTGGATGTGATCTCGTGCGGAGTACTCATGGAGTAAATGCAGGACGTAATCCCGCACCATGTTCTTATTTGCCGTGATGCTTTGGCCCGAGATCAAATGTGGGTCGCCGAACCCCACAGAGTTCTTTATCTTTCTTTTTCGCTCAGATCAAGCATGTATCTGAGTATAGGAGAAGAACGAGTTATATTGCTGGCACTTAGCTAGAATAAAACAAAACGGTGCTGTGTTGTAAGGACTTACAGTGTGAAACATCTCATGAGACTGGCGTCCAGCTCACGGAAGTGCATCATGTTGAAGATGTCCATGAATTCCACGGGAAACATATATCCGCTACGGTGCTTGAAATGCTCCTCCTTGAAGAAGACCATGAGGCTGACTCTTGTATCTGGGAACGGCCTGTTCGACATCTCGAGGTAATGATCATGAAGCTTCCAGCAGGCTATGCCCAGGTTCACGTCAGCGTCCACCATAGGTTGTCCCGGCACATGCTGGCGAGCTAGCTCCGCTAAAGGATATTCAACATCATCCGCCAGTTTTGAAGCAGACTTCTTGCCTCTGTATACTGTCAGCTTGGATGTGGCCCCTTGACTCTTCGTTGGAACACGGCTTGGCCGTGAGCTCTCCACTGGTGGTACTGCCGGGAGTTGAGGGGGTAGCAAACGATGAGTAACCTCCACATGTGGCACTGTCGGCACTGGCTGAGGAAGGGCGAGCTGCCTCGAAACCTCCGGCGGAGATGGAGCAACCGCCGGTGAAAACCTCAGCATCCCTTGATCCGGCGAGCATGGAGGAAACGGACGGTGCGCTCGGTGCTGATTCGAGGACTATGTCCTTCTTCGGCCACTGGATGAACGACCCGACTGCGTTGCTTACTATCTGCATCTCATCAGATTCTCACGCGTTCGGCAACGGACAGTTAGCGAAGGTCGGGTTGATTGACTCGACCTGCACTCGCACGAAGCCTGACGTTAACGGGACACCGTGTATCACTGTTCCAGGAGCAAATGGTCACACCTGACCGTACGCGGCGTCCATTGAGAAGTTCGTCGTAGCGAACTGTATCTGCATCTTGCACCGTGTCGGACCCCCAATTTGGTCGATGGGAGAACAATCCTCCGCACCCGAGGTGTAGCTACTGCGGCGGGCATCCGGGCTAATTGCGACAGGCGCCCTGTCTTGCAGGTACTATGTTGAAAGCCTCTCCTCCATCACCCTCAGTCTTTCCTCAAATTGCGCCTCAAGGGACGACTGTATCTCTGCTTTCATCTGCTCGGCTCTTGCTCTCTTCCTCTGCCGACGTGCCTCCTGCGTGTCGCTGGTGAAGGCTTTGCCCCATGTTGCTAGATTTCCGAAACCCCTAGTACGTCCATAGGGCTCCCTGTTGCCGATGGCCTCGGAGAGTATGTCTTTCTCTCGACTTCGTACAAACGAGCCTTGAGATGCCTGCTCATTCAGCCCCACCATTCTCTGATAGACCACGAGGATCCACCTTTGTCCTCGTCCTGCACCAGTCCCGGATGCGGCTGTCGCTGAAATCCGAGAACACCGGCTGCTGTCTGTGCTTCTCCGCTTCCTCATCCTCCTTTGCTCATTTCTTCTTAGCACCGACGTACCCTAAGGTGCCGAGAAAGTGCGGGTGCTTGTTCCTCCAGGCTAGCTCTTGCCCCTTCTGGCTATCTGCCTGGAACTCTTCGGATGACTTCAAGACGCAGAATTCTGTCCAATCTTCTTCGGAGACATCCGGGTATGCCTGGCAAGGTGACTTATCTTGGTTGAGATAGTCCCTCACCAGTCTGTGCTTGAAATTCCTCCAACACTTCCCAGTCGTCAGTATAGTGGCTCGGAAGAAATCGGCTTCGACCACTTCCGGGTACATGAAGGAGCCCTTCACTTCATCAAACAGGGACCTCCGCTCCTCCCGTGTCAGTTCATCCCAATCGGCGAGGGTGATCCTAACCCTAGAACGGGCGACCACCCCACATAACGTCCACCATTTCTTCCGGGTTTCTTCCGGCTCAGGAACTCCGGTCACCGGATCCAAGCTCTGAACTACCCATCCGCCCTTCGGCCTCCCCGATGGCTTTCTTGGTTTGCGAGAACCCTTTCTCAACGATGTCGAAGGTCTTGGCGACCCTAACGGCGATATCGTAGGGGAGGGCGGCGGAGAGTTCATATCCATTCTACTAGCATAAGCATAAACAATACAGGCTATGAAACCAGGAAACATGCAACATATGAAAAAGCACCTGACATGCATGTATATGTACAAAGCAGAGAGAAGCTAAATAAGATATAGAATCTGTTTTTGCCATAAAGTAAATTGATATACACATATACATGGAGGAAACATAAAAGAAGCCCTTTTGAGATCTTTTTTTCCCTATACACATACACATATACGTTTTCAAAGTTTGTGGGCCTAAGTGACCAGAGCACACAAGTTCAAGGACCGTGGGTGTATTTTACTCTTGATAATATTTTTGTGACTTGAGAAGTATGCAAAACTTGAACAGAAGTTTAAAATGGAATTGAACAAATGAAAATCGATTGGTTAGATATAGGACCACCTTTGAGTGAACTAACTCCAAAGTTGATCTTAGGAGATTCTTTCGGACAAAGATAGAATTGGATAAATCACCCTGCATAGCATGATATCAAAGAACAAAAGCATGCTTTGAGTATATTAGAACTATATATATAAAAGACAGCAGCTGCTTTATCTAGTAATGATAGTTTACTGATTAAGTAATATGATTAGGACTAGCATAGCGAATTTAAGGTTATTCTTTTTTAGCTTGTTTATGAATCCACATTATTATACTGTCCTATTATCACTGATCTACAGTCATCATTCAACTTTAGTTTGGCAAGCATGGAAAGTATACAAGAGTTAGGAGCAGTTTCACTATTTTTTAATTTCAATCATAAACAATATGGGCAAATGCGAATAATTTGGCCAACTCTCCACGCAAGCTGCATAGTTCTATAACTATTCATGCCACCAAATACGCACAATAGGTTTCAAACTGACCAGTAGTGTATCATACAATATTGCTTGCACAATTTGAACTCCATTTGGGAGGACAAATTCAACAAAGGACCCAAATCTACTAGGAAAATTTGGGCACCAAGCAAACCTAGTGAATAGGGAAAAAAGATCTCAAAATATCCTCTTTCCGGCTTAGTGTACCTTAATTAGGGCATTCAGTTTACTTTAATCCAAGTTGTGTTAAATACTCACTCACCTTGCGGTCGGGGAGGAGGCGGCCGGCGGTGGTCGGGGAGGAGGAGGCGGCCAGCGGTGGTCAGGGATCGGGGAGGAGGAGGCGGCGCTGGTCGGTGAGGGCCGGTGCTCGGGGAGGCCGACGTTGAGGGAGGAGGCGGCGTTGCAGGTCGGGGGGCGCCGGCGCTAGTCGGGGGGAGGAGGCGGCGCTGGTCGGGGCAGCGGCGTAAGGGTCGAGGGCTCATAGCAGTTTGAGTAAATGCGCGCGGGGCTTGGCAGTTTGAGCTCATATATGGGAGATATCGGAGGCGGTTAAATTGATTTGACCGCCTCCGATTACGAATAAAGGAGGCGGTTGCGTAGATCTAACCGCCTCGGATTAGTAATAAAGGAGGCGGTTGCGTAGTCCTAACCGCCTCGGATATGTTCATATCGGAGGCGGTTTTTTACACCTAACCGCCTCGGATATTGCATATTGGAGGCAGTTTTTTACACCTAACCGCCTCGGATAGGCCTTAAAGGAGGCGGTCCATTTTTTGTAACCGCCTCCATTAGTTATAAAGGAGTCGGTTTGACTTTCTAACCGCCTTTGATTATGTTTTTTTAGGCACATGCAGAGTTGGTAGTTCATAATTGAAGATTCTTTCACCATGTGCGCACAATTTTGAGAAACAGACATCACAATTGTAGAATATATGAACTCAAACATCTAAAATATCATCTGCACATGACCTTCTCAATTGTATCACCATTTGCACATAAATAGTTCTTGCATGTTCAACCAACAAAATCAACACTTCTAAAAAAGGACATGAACATCTCAAATTATTTCATTACCTTTGCTTGCGTTTCTTTTTCCTTTTGCGAGGCATTACCTCTTCGAACTCTAGTCCTTCTTGATGATCTTCCTGTACGTACCATTCTTCGTTAGGTTCATCGGTAAACGCGTTTCTTATGCTATGTTGCATTGGAGGTGTATCTTCAAAGATCTTGTATTCGTCCTCATCCACCACACCCTGAACTCCGACAATCTTCCTTTTACCCTGTAGGGCAATATGAAGATTCTTCTTCGCCGGGTCAATCACATAAAACACCTGGTGAGCTTGATTGGCTAGAATGAATGGGTCATCTTTGAATCCAACACGTTCAAGGTCAACTGTTGTGAAGCCATACTTGTCGACCTTCGTAGATTGCAAATTGACCCAACGGCACCGGAATAATGGAAATTTAAAGTACACATAGTCCAACTCCCAAATATCCTCGATGAACCCATAGTACCAGCTCCGTTTCCCACTCATGTCAGAAGCCTCTATGCGGACCCCACTATTTTGAAATGTGCTTTTCTTATCTTGATCTCTCGTGTTGAATGTGTATCCGTTAATGTCATATCCTTGCCAAGTGACGACTTCGAATGTTGGGTCCTTCGCATACCAGGTTAGCATGTCGCTAGAGGCACCTAAACGAAAACGCTCCTTGAACCACTTGTTGAATTCTTTGTTATGCTCTCTCGTCCTACACGCATCAGTTCTATTTTGATGCTCTTGCCTTAACTTTGCCCTGTGCTCGTCAATGTACGGGGCAACAGCGGTCGTGTGTTGCAACACCGTGAAATGGGCAAGAGCGTATCCAGCTTGATCGGCCGTTATAGATTTCTTTTCGATGGTCCCAACACCATCAAGCCTGCCTTCGTGCCGAGAGCGTGGCAGGCCAATCGGTTGGTTCTACTCCATGTAGTCAACACAGAACTCGACAACCTCTTCTGCAGCGTAACCTTTGACAATACTTCCCTCCGGTCGATACCTGTTTCGCACGTAGTGCTTCAAGATTCCCATGAATCTTTCGAACGGGTACATGCTCCGAAGGAAGACGGGCCCGCACATCTTGATTTCGTACACAATGTGAACAATGAGATGCACCATTATATCGAAGAAAGACGGGGGGAAATACATCTCTAGCTGACAAACAGTCTCCGCCGCTGCTAACTCCAGATCATCTAGTTCGAACACGTCCATCACCTTCTAAGAAATCTTGTTGAAGAAGAAGCACAGGTTGGTGATTGATTCTCGGACGTTAGGCAGCAGAATATTCCTGATTGTAATTGGGAGCATCTATGTCATCATAACATTGCAGTCATGAGACTTCATGCCGATTAGTTTTAAGTCCTGCATCGAGACGAGCCTCTTGATGTTGGCGGAGTAGCCTAACGGAACCTTCACGCCATGCAAGAACTTGCAAAACTCGGTTCTCTCGGCCTTGGATAAAGTGTAACAAGTAGGGGGGATGTATGTCTTCCTATTAGGCAGAAGTACAGGCGTCAGCTCGGGCTTGATTCCCATATCAACCATGTCAAGTCGGGCCTTAACGCCATCCTTCGTCTTGTCCTTCATGTTTAGCAGTAGACCCAGCACGCTGTCACCGACATTCTTCTCTATGTGCATCATATCGATGCAGTGCCGGACGTCTAGATCCTTCCAGTATGGTAAGTCCCAGAACACCGATCGCTTCTTCCAGTATGCGGACTCATCTGCGGCCTTTTATTTAACCCTTTCCAAGCATGACATTGACATCGTTAACCTTCTCGAATATCTCTGCACCGCTTAATGGCATTGGTTTTGCACCGTTCTCCGTTGTCCCGTTGAACTGTGACTTCCACCTCCGGTAAAGGTGCCTTATAGGCAGGAACCACCGGTGACCCATGTACACGACTTTCCCATAATTCTTGAGACAGGCTCACGGTATTCTCCATGCACATGACACAACCTTTGTGTCATTTCACTATCTGGCCGGAGGTGTTGCCGAGAGCGGAAAAGTCTTGGATTGCGCAGAACAGCATGGCCCGCAGAGTGAAGTATTCTCTTTTGTCCGCATCTCATACCTGTACTCCTGTGTTCCACAGTGTTTGTAGATCATCCATCAACAGTTGGAAATACATGTCGATGTCGTTACCAGGTTGCTTAGGCCCTTCAATAAGTATGGACATCATAATGTACTTCCGTTTCATACAAAGCCAGGGAGGTAGATTGTACATACTGAGAAGTACGGGCCAGGTGCTGCGTCGGCTGCTCATGTTGCCAAATAGATTCATTCCGTCCGTACTCAGCGCAAACCTTACGTTCCTAGTTTCCGCACCGAATCGGGGATACTTCCTATCGATGTTTCTCCACTAGATAGCATCGGCAGGGTGTCTGAGCTTTCCATCGGATGTCTTCTGCTCGTCCGCATGCCAGCGAAACAGTTTTGCTTCCTTCGGGTTTGCAAACAAACGCTTCAGGTGCGGGATTACAGGCAGGTACCAAGCAACCTTCACAGGAGTCCCCTTCGTCACCTCGACGAATTCCTCAACTCCTTCTACTCCAATCTTACCCTTGTACCGAGAAGCCTTGCACACAGGGCACGAATGTAGCTTCACAAACTCTTTCCGGTATAGGATACAGTCATTCTGACATGCATGTATCTTTTCAACTTCCAGTCCCAAGGGACAAAGCACCTTCTTGGCTCTGTATGTGTTTATGGGTAACTCATTTCCCTCCGGAAGCATGTCACCTACGAGGCCCAACAACTCGTTGAAGCTCTTGTCGGACCAGCTGTTGCTCGCCTTCAGCTTCAATAGTTCAAGCATGGCATATAACAAAGTGAACTTAGCCTTGCATTCTGAGAATAGCGGTTTCTCCGAGGCCCCCATCAAGCCTAGGAATTGATGGTACTCTCTGTCAGTTTCATGCCCTTCGAAATCACGCAACATCTGTTCTAGCTCAGGCATCGAGTCGGGATCATTGGACATCTCATGGTGTGAATCACAATCGATATCAAATGGCATATCGGTTGCTTCTTCATCGGTAAAAACATCATCATCTGATACTACGGCTTGATCTTCACTGTGCTTGGTCCAAGTTGGATACCCTTCCGTAAAACCTCTCTTGAAGATGCGGTACTCAATATGATGGAGTTCAAAAATCCTTACGTTACCACAGTCTAGGCACGGACAATACGTGTCAGCTCTACCCTCTCTCAACATGTCCGCCTCGACAGTTGCCATAAATGCTCTCACTCTATCTCTATACGCCTCTGTGTTGCGAGCTCCGTACATCCACAATCGATCCATCTAAGCCGTGCATATGGAAAGTTAAAATTTTAGTTAAAAATATGAAGTGCATCGACTTCGTGACATGAGTTAACACATTTCTTCAATTACTAACCTAACTGAATTCTAAAAATAATTACTAACCTAACTGACTAATATAATTAACTAGCCGTACTAATTGACTAATATAACTAACCTATACACGTCGACTCTGTTCAATTAGTAAACATATAACTAACCAAATTACCACTTCTTGCGTATAAAAATTAAATACGCCATAAAACTAAATCCATCATTATTTTTTTCCTTTTTACCAACAAAATTCCTTCAAAATTTGCATTCCTTGACACTCAATTTCTATGCATTCAACCATACGATAAATCAAACATCTCCATCGATCTAATTATGATCATATAATTGAATATTTTCAATGTCTAAGAAACAAAGCAAAATCACCAAATTATTGGATGAAATGATTCAAAAACTAAACTCTAACCTTTGCTAATCAACAAGGAAGTTTTATCTCCAACTACTCTTCCAAATGTAGCTTCTCCACCGAAAAATCACCAGCAAATCGCTCAAAAAATCGTCAGCATATCGCTACATTTAAGACATATCTTCCTCTAGTCGTATGTCTGCTCGCATAGCACAATTAATACTGTGAATCATATTGGAGGCGGTTAAATCCACACAACCGTCTCGGATATCAACTATATGGAGGCGGTTATATATCAGCAACCGCCTCATAGTCATGAGAGGAGTGTTGGAGTATAATGTCCGACCATCTCCCCCCAGCTTAGGCTAATGGGTGAACTGGTTTCCCTTAGCTTAGGCTAATGGGTGAACTGGTTAGATGCATACAACTTGCAACCAAGAAGTTTCAAGTTCGAAACTTAACTAACACAATACTTAATTATGGCCCGCCTCATCCTTGTTGAGTGAACTGTTTCCGTGCAAGCAATTTAATAATTTAAGTTGGTCTTTCATGAAACAAGCCAAAAATATATAAACAGACATGATGTTTTGACCACGTGCACTGAACTCCATGGAGCATGCTAATTAGTCCAAAGAAACACTTGTAGGACTCTCAAACAGCTATAAACTAGTAGGATCAACTTAATAAGGAAATGCACAAGGTGCGTAGGACCCTAAAACTCGACGCACTTCATGTAGGAACCAACACTTGGCAGAGCATTCAATAGTACAGAATCGTCCATCCAAGGCACCTTATCTAAGACGGTTGGGAAAAGCACCTCTGGTAACAGATATTTGAGGCAGTTACAACAGATCAACCGTCTCAGATAAGGAATTCGGGAGCAACTGTCTCGAATAATGAAGTCATCCCAGGTGGTTTGAACGCAGCAAGCGCCTGTTTTCAAATTCTAGTCCCGAGGGACAAAGCACCTTCTTGGACCTTTATGTGTTTATAGGTAACCCGTTCCCCTCTAGAAGCATGTCCCATAGGAGGCCCAACAACTCGTCGAAACTCTTGTTGGACCAACTATTGCTCGCCTTCAGCTTCAATAGTTCAAGCATGCCATATAACAACGTGAACTCAGCCTTGAATCCGAGGTATAGCAGTTTCTTCGAGGCCCTTACTAACCCTAAAAATTGTGGTACTCTCTATCAGTTCCATGCCCTTTAAAATCCTACAACATCTGTTCCAGATTTGGCATCAAGTTGGCATCATCGGACATCTGATCGTCCAAATCATGATCGACACTAGACGGCACATTGATTGCTTCTTCATCGGCAAGAATATCATTATCTAAGACTACGGTTTGATCTTCACCATGCTTAGTCCAATGTGAATACCCTTCCCTGAAACCTCTCTTAAACAAGTGAAATCGATATGCGGGAGCTAAAAAATACTTATGTTACCACAATCCAAGCATGGACAATACGTGTCTGCTCTCCCCTCTCTCAACATGTCCGCATCGGTAGTTGCCAGAAAGGCTCGCACACCATCTCTATACACCTCAGTGTTGCGAGCTCCATACATCCACGTTCGATCCATCCTTCCGTGCATAAAGCTACAAATATAAAGTGCATCGACTACTTGACATGAATTTAACATTTCTTCAATTACTAACCTAACTAACTAACTAATATAATTAACATATATGCATCGACTCTCTTCAATTACTAACCTAAAGCTAACAAAAGTATCATTTCTTGCATTTTAGCCACAAATCTAAAGCCATAATTTTTATTTTTTTCCATTTTAGCCACAAAATTTCTTAAAAATTGTACAAACCTTAAGAGATAATCTCTTTCAATACAAGCATTCAAATATATAATGAATCAACCATCTCCATGCATCTAATTATGATCATACAAATCAATATTCTTAATGTCCACACAAAAAAGCAAAATCACAAAATTATTCGATAAAATTCTTGTGAAACAAATCATCAACTTTGCTAATCAGCAAGGAATTAATTTTGATAATATTGGAGGCGGTTACTTATTTCTAACCGCCTCGGATGTGGTCGTTATCCGTGGCGATTGCTCTCGAACTCGTTATCTGAGACGATTTTTTCGTACTAACCGCTTCTGACATATGTTATTCGTGGCGCTTTTACTTAACCGCCTCGGATAAGGCGCCTTGTATGGACGATTCTGTAGCAGTGTCATGCTCTTGCCAAGGTAGCTACCACGCTTCGGGTAGGCCATCATGTTTGGTTTTAAACTCCACCTGAGATTGCCCGTATCCTCTTAAACATTCTATTGAATAAAGCAGTGGGTGATTCTCGAAAACATAGAAAGAGATTAAAATAGCCTTGTACTCCTTTGGAAAAACGAATAATATAGTGCTGAGAGCAGATTTTTTGCTTCCAGTTCTAGTGACCTCGTTTTTTCCACCCAAAACTTAAAAAGTGTATTTTCAAGTATCTAAAAAATCTGAAAAAATAGCTCATGCACATATGGCGATAAGCTATGAGTCTGCGAAATCTTGCGCTAAAACATTTCAATTGTATTTTGTGCAAAAAGAAAAAGAAACACGAGTCAATGTAGCCACTAGTGTTCTGAATTTGATCCTTTTTGCAGAGGTCGCAAAAATGTGTCTTTTACCACGAAAATTTGCAGTTCTATGCAATACTGCAATCCTTACCTGTGTGATCTTTTTTCAGAGTTGTTTGTAATGCCAAAAATAGAAAAATCATCCGGGAGCTCTGGAGCTCGAGCTCCAAAACTGAATTTCCGCGATACATTATCCAATATAGCGTTGCATAGAGTAGGGTAATTTCTTTGCATCAATTACTAACATAACCACCATATATTTATTAATGCAGCATCCAACTAGTAGTGCAATTAGTTAGGTGGAATGGTCTTGTCCAAGCACTCATGCAAAAAAGAAAAGGTTTAGTTGGAGGCCAATGTCGCACGAAAAGTTACCACTGGCAGTACTAATCACCTCGAAAGCGGGTTTCATCTCAACGTCACGAACAATTAAGTCAAAGCACACGGATCTCGCGTGGAAAGTTACTGTCTACTTCTTAATTACCTTGCGATGCTAAGCGTGTCAGCTTGGGCTGTCACAGAGAAATATGCTAGTAAATATTTTTCTTCACGGCACCTGCCGCGCTATTTTATATGTCATGCTCGTGCGTTTGGATCATGCATGCGTAGGTACCTTGTTGGCGGAAATGAAACGCGTGTGAAATATTTTGTCGTACCAGCTTTGTACACACAGTGGACCGTGTTCCATGCATACCTGATACCTCTACGTTGGTTTGACGTGAGTTTTGGTTGTTGACTACTTCGATCGATGTGTTGTTCAGACGGCACGCGTTAATCGTCGACAGAATTCATCAGTAATCAAACCTCAAACCAGCATAACGTAACCAGAGAAGTCCATATCCTTTTGTTATTCTTCATCTCCTTGACAGTGGGCAACCATGCATATCCGGCACGCTCCATTACTGATCACTCCACACGTTTTCCTCTTTTCCAACCGGATCTTGTAAAGAAGAACAAAAATCTTGGCACGATTAATACATGACTAGAAAGAAACGGGGCCCGCCGTGGCGTTCCTGTTGAAACGACCGCTCGTAAGCGACCCCACGACGTTTCCCTGCACCCGCCATCGCTTTCCTAGAAATGTCGAGTCACAAGCAAACCCAGACCTGACAACCTCTCATCTCTCCTCCTCCCCCATCTATATATATCGTGACACCAAGAGATTTGGGTTAACAAATACAGCAAAATCCAGCTCGTGCGCTTGTGTTTCTTCATGGCAAGTTCGAGATCACTATCATTTGTTCCAGTGGAGGAGAGGATGCAGCTGGTGCAGGAGCTCAAGAACGAGCAGCAACAGCGGGAGGAGGAGGTACTGATCCACAGCCAGGTCAGGAGGATCAAGCGGGAGGACGAGGAGACCCGGGAGCGCCTCCTGAAGCTGCAGCTCCTGGAGACGAGACCGGGCGCCGGTGGGTTCCGCGGGCAGCAGGCCTCGCCGCCGGCCTCCCGCTCGCTGTCGCCACTCCGGCGCGCCGGGAACGCGATCCCGGTCGGAGACTGGGCGTAGTAGCTTTTTTCTCCCTTTTCTTTCAGTGAAGACGGTGTGTTGTAAATAGATAGGAGAGCGAGCTATGAGAGCCTTACTATGATGCATGTCCAGGCATGTTCTCTGCGTGCATGGAACCAGAGCTAAGTTGGGTTTCTGTAGACTTCTCTTCTTGTGTTGTAAATACCAACGAGTTTAATTAGTACTCCACTTTTACCGGACATGTTTGGTGTTGCGTTGTGTTGTTTCATATGTTCTTGATGACTTGATTCATAAAAAATGGTTGTATGCTCCATGATATTTTTTGAACAAGGATTCTTCATGATATTAGGCATGAAAGTTCACAGATATATAACACTGGCAAATTGGCTATTGCAACCGCGGCAACGAGAGGATGCATCAGGCAAAGCAACACCCAGCACTCCGGCGGGTGAGAGCCACAGACTGAGATAGCCAACATTGAGTCGGAACTGGCTAGGAGTTGCATGTGTCAGTTGTCGTGTAGGCCATTTGGTGTACGTGGTTGGACCTGAGCTTAGCTTTGACACGCGGGAGGAGTACTAGAACGGCTAGCTGCATGCAGCAATAATTCAACACAATTTCCATAGGTTTCCACATGGAGTCGCTGACACGGCTGGTCGGAGAAGCACCCATCATCTTCTCCTCCACGTCATGGTGCAAGCAGGCCGACATGCCCACGTCAGGAAGATAATTTAGGCACTTAGATGTTAGATAAGTCACGGTTAAGAATGGATAGCTTGGAGTGCTGCCAGACAGAGTTCGCACCATCGTACGTCAGCTACGTTCGATCCAACACAAACGGTCCAGATTCGAGGATGATTCTTTTTATTTCCTGCAAATGGGCCAGTTTATATTACATGTCGATCAAGGTGACAACGTCCCATCCTCTGGTCCACCTTCCAGAGGATAGCTTGGAGAGAGCTCCGTCATGAGTTCTGGGCGTTGCTACGAAGGCTGTCATCTCAGTGGCAAGGGCCGTGGATGTGCTGCTGTGACTTCAACGAAGTGCTTAGTATGGGATCGTATGGGTCCGAGAGATGGATCTTTCTCCCAAATCGCGAGCTTCCTGACTGTTTGGAGGACTACAGGCTGGTTCATCTTGGTTTCTCGGGACCGAATTTTACTTGGTCCAATCGTCAAGAGGCTGATAGTAATGTTGAATGGGGATTTCACTCTGTTGTTTGACGTGTGTCATGTGGAGAACGTCATAATTATGCAATCAATGGTATGCTTAAGCTGGAGGCTGATAATGTGGCATGCGCTCCAGTGCAACGTGGTTTTTATTTATGAGGCTACGTGGCTCCGTGCTCCGGACTACAGAGATATATGGTTGAAAACTCGTGGGTGGAGGGGAAGCTTGGCCACCCGTCCCTGCAGTCTCCTTGGTCCAATATCAACCGTATGGCAGGTAAACTGCGTGATTGGAGCCCCTCTGAGCTCTTCGAGCGGTCTCGTGTTGACTGGCTACGAGAAGGCGGTCGGAATACCTCTTTCTTCCATGCTCGTGTGTCGGCTCGTCGGCAAACCATCAAGATCAGTAAGCTACAACGTGCTGACGGATCTTTATGTTCTGACCTCCCGGGCATGAAAGGTTCGGTGCATGATTTCTATGCAAAGCTCTTCGATTCTGAAACCTGGGGTGATATGGATGCAGTCTTAAACGCCATCCCCTGCAAAGTCACTGATGCGATGAATGAGGAACTCTGCCGGCCTTGCTCGAATGATGAGATTAAGGCTGCCCTCTTCCAAATAGGCCCAACTAAGGCCCCAGGCCCAGGACGGTTTTCCAGCCCTTTTCTATCAAACACATTGGGCCCTGCTGGAAGAAGAAATTTGCCATGCTGTTCGTGGCTTTTTGAATGGGGAGGAGATGGATCTGGGCCATCTATTTCTATCTCCTCTGTGCCGACGACAGCATATTCTTTGCTCGGAGTGATCTGAAAAGTGTGGATGCACTGACTAACACTCTGCAAGCATACTCTGAAGGTTCTGGTCAGATGGTGAATTTACAGAAATCTTCAGTGTTCTTTGGGACTCATTGCCCAGATGGGGTAAAGCAAGAAGTGATGCAACGATTAGGTGTACACAATGAAGCACTGCGAGATACATACCTAGGGATGCCAACCTGGGTGGGCAAGTCTCCAACGAGTACTTTTCAATTCTTACCAGATCGAGTTTGGAAGCGGTTGAATGGGTGGCCTGATCGCCCCCTCTCTCGAGCTAGCAAGGAAGTAATGCTCAAGTCCGTTATCCAAGAGATTCCAACGTACGTTATGAGCTGTTTTGAATTGCCATTAACCACCTGCGAGAAAATGAGAACAGCTATTGCTAACTCCTGGTGAGGGTGGAAAATGGCAAGAAAAAGATGCACTGGCGCTCCTGGGAGTGGCTATCATTCCCCAAATCCTTGGGTGGTATGGGTTTCCGCGAGCTCTCTTTGTTCAATCATGCCACGTTGGGGAGGCAATGCTGGCGACTTCTCACTCTCACGGTGCCTGATTCTCTCTGGTAAGGTCCTAAAAGGCAGATATTATCCTAACTGTGATTTCTGGCATGTGACCTGCCCGAGAGAGGCCTCGTAAAAGCTTACATGGATAAAAGCTTACGTGGATATGATAGTGTTGCATTGCTATAAATCGGTTTCTACCCAAAGGTGTGAGTCTTCGTCCCCACTGAGATGGTCTCCACCGCCGGTTGGATCGGTGATGATCAATGTCGACGCAGCACTGTTTTCCTCCTCCTGCCGTATGGGATTGGGCGTGGAGATACGGGACTCCTCTGGGCAATGCTTGGCCACTTGTGGCCAATTTATTATGGATGTCACCACGCCGGAACTTGCTGAGGCCCTGGCCGCTAGACGGGCTCTGCGCTTCGCTTTCGAGGAAGGCTTCCACAGTGCGATTCTTGCATCTGATTGTCTGATGCTGGTTCAGAAACTCGAGTCTCCAGAGCTGGACCGGTCTACCTGCGGTGCTGTGGTGTCTGATATCAAAAAGCTCTCGGAAAAGTTTCACAACCTATCCTTGTGTCATGTCAAACGACAGTTGAGCGAGGCTGCACATGTACTGGCTAGATCGAGCGAGCTCTCTTCTTGTTCAATTTCTCGTTGTATGCCGGATTTTATCCGGGAAATACTTTGTAATGATGTTAATCAATAAAGTGCCGGCTGTTCTCAACAACAACAAAAAACCATGTCGCCTGCCGCCGGCAGCCGGCGATAGCCTCCGCCGCATCCGGATCAGTCTACACGGAGCGTAACCTGTGTTGTGGCGTGAACCTGGAACCGCTCCTTGGCCACCGCCCACCGGCGACACGCTTCTCGCGGTGACGGCGAGGGAGAAGCGGCAGGCGGCCCTGTTTCGCGACGTCGAGCGCGGCAAGCGCGCCGCCAAAGTACGGTGAAAGATCAATGCTTTCGCGATTTCCTTCCGTCATGTTTCGGTTGGTGAGGCCGTGGACTATTTCGGGTGCCTAGGGCGTGTATGGGCTCTGCCCGCGTAATCCTTGTTCTAATGCCTGTGCACTGCTTAATTTCAGAACTCTGACCAAACTTTTAGTGGATGTTTTACTGTATGTCTACATCTGTAGGACCTAATGTGCTATTGGACAATGAAAAGGTTCAGCCCAATTTTTTATCCACTTACCAGTAATACAGATTACATTTGGTCCAGCTGATGATGGCCTTAAACATATCCATTCCATTACAGCCCAAAATGAGTCATGCCCAATTGTCCATTACCAGCAAAATCTGCTTAAGGTGTAGAACAAGCAAATTGGTGCCTATAAGTAATTCTATATGAACTATGATTGCTATGCATGTAGAACATAAGATTTCTCGCTTCTTACTGTGATGAACTGTTGTCTGTTTATATATTTGCTTGTTTAGTTGAAGAGCATTTTTGTGAATGAAGACGGGGAACTAAGCATGAAGAAATTAACACAAACTATTTCTGTTTAGAAAGAAAAACTCTCCTCTTTTTTTTTAAGAATAGGACCATGAGACTGAATATGCCGGGATTTTGGATTGTAGTTCGGGATGCACATGATTTTCTTATTATGTTCTTAATAAATTTATGTTACCATGTTAGATATTGTTTGGCTGAAGTTCATTATTTGTTTACAAGTTTATTACTTTTTTGTTTGTATGAATCTTGTTTTACTATCTTGATGTTGTTGGTGTGCAGAAATGTGAAGCTGGTGTTTGGAATTTGAACCCTCTAGGGATTAACTACTCTAGGTCCTTGATAGAATGATAGTCCCTTTTATCTTGAGTAGAAATGTTCATTAGTGATCAGTTTACTTTGTAACTTCTGGCATAATTTTTTTTGCGAGTAAAAGAGAGCTTTATTGATTATTCAGAAACATGTTTATAATCTCAAGCAATCAACTGCTCAGCACAAGTAGGGGAGGATCACTAAGAGAAGTAAGCTTGGCATAATATTTCGTTTGTAACAGGTGGCTTAAAAGTAATGGCTGCGCACTCGAAGTGCTTATTTTGCCGCGTGGACTGTAGAAAAGCAACCTGATGATTAGTTTGTTTGTTGAATTCATCTTCCAACGAATGGTTCAAGATTTCAAGTCCTTGACTGTTTCGCTTGTTTCTGCGATGGTCTAGCGACTTCGACCTGGGCTACTATTATTCAAATGCAAAAGGAAGGTTTGGTGAACCTGCTTAATGCTTATTGCTGTTTGGATAACATTTCAGGAGAATGAATGCACGCTGACTTGAGTACAGACGCTGGTTCTTATGCTTGCGAAAACGAAGCAGCTTTCTCGACTTGGAGGAACTCGACTGAAATGCCTTTCAGAAGTGAAATGAATGCAGACTTTATGGACTTTCAATCAGCAGTTTATTGTCCTGGAGCTGGAGAGTATCTAGAATTTCTCCACAGACAAATGTCTTTCAGAGTTCACGAGTTTCTGCTCACAATATCTCATGTTGGCCCATCAATTATCCAATACAGCAGAATTAGTTTGATCCAACTGTATATATAACCATGCCGTTCGTAATATTCTATTATGCAACAAAGTCTGGGCGCTGACTAAGCAGATATTACCAATTTTATGTCAGTTCTCATTAGATTGTGATGGCGCCTATTCATGCTATGACTGATCTGCAAAAATTCTTCTATTATGTGCTAACGTTCTTCGGAATATGCCATAAAAATGCAAGGACACAATAGAGTAGAATCTGACAGGAAAAAAAAATTCAGACAAAGTTCCAACAATCAGTTTCATGAAGGAATCAATCTTTACTGATGGAGATGGTACATAGGAGAGCACATTCTAAAGAGGTGTGGTGTGATAGGAAACACCTTTCTGAGACTTGTGAGACACTGAGACAGCCACTCATGTCCCCACGGGAGAGGAAACTACGGCTGATCAGAACTGAAGAAAACAAAAAGGAGCAACACCATGAAACAACGCTACACCCTTCATCAGTGGATTCCAAGGCAAGTACAGGGTTGTTTCAAACGCCCGATCTCCTTTTCTTGCCATGAAGTGAAGGGTACTTCTGAACTCTCCATACAAAACTACGGCAGTTTCACAGTTCCACACTCCACAGAATAAAACAAAGCATCCCTGTCAGTGACCACCCATGGTGTAAACTGTAAGCTCATGCCATTTACATGGACACAGGTCTCATGCAGCAAGACCCGGTGACACGTGGCTCGAGGATCGATACATAGTTTCAGTTAATGGATGTGTTATATTTGAACTTTCAGAGAGAGACCAGTAAAGGAGGACCTGCTCTGCTGTAATGGTTCAGGAGTAGTCAAAGGGTTGCCTTCTTGCATGCTGCTGCTGCTGAGTTTGTTCAGGAACACAATCTTTGGACCACCCCCATGGCTGATGCTCGTTCCTCACTTTCTTTATGTGGAAGTGGCTCAAGGGTTGCCCAAGGTTTATGCCAAATGCTAAGCATACCCTTGATTAATCATATAGCGATTACCTGACTCGACCGACGTTCAGTCGCCCTTGTTTTCAATTTTTACAGTGTATTTTATGGTGCCATTGCTGTCAAAGCAGAAGAAGACCAAAATTGCGTGACCAACTGCAACTATCCACATGCCTGCAAATTTCCTCCTGAAAATAGTAAAATCCTAAGCGACACTGGATCGCAGCGTTCTAATATGAAAGGTCACAGAAGTCATGTGTATTGATTGAGAACACTTGCATTCTGTAGCGTGATTATTTATTCTGAACGAAGTCATCGCAGCTTTGTCCTTGAAGGTTCTAACCTGAAAGACCTCTTTAGTTTCAGACTTTTGAGTTGGATGAAAAATGATAGTAAAGACATGAGCTTCTTTTTTTTGGTGCGAATAGAGAAAAATCGGTAACAAGACCAATGTACACATAAGTGTCAAAGAAATCAGATGCAAGCATGTCTTGGTCGCGAAGTTTGGTCAATGGATGAATTGATCATTCGACCTGTCCTTGAAGTCCTGGTTTTGATACTTAACTACCTGTTTGGTTGGTTGATAGCTGAGCTGATACAAGGTCAGAATTCCGGAATATTGAATTGGCTTCTTTGATCAAAACAGCCACTTCATAGCTAATTTTTCAGAACGTGCGTTTTCTTTTTCTTTTAATTTTTTGCGGGGAACAGAACGTGCGTTCTCGGGAGTGTTCGATTTCCTTAACCCGCAATTCGCTACAAACACCGTATCTTGCTGACGAAGGTGCATATGTGATCATTAGTTTATAACTTGAGTGCAAAGATATAATGTCAAGAATGTCAGGAAAACACACTTGCCCTAAATTTGTTCGTCGTTAGAAACTTCGTGTACTGGCAGCAAGGGTGCAATTGTCAACCCCAACGATTTGCATGGCATCAGTCAAAGCTTCCAGCATACCAAAATCTTGTCAAAAAAGATTGAGAAGACTGCGGCTAGAGACCTCTTGAGTTATTGACTGCTGCTTAATCTTTTTATTCTAGTTACATTCATTAGTAATATCCTGTTTGCAGATAATACCTTAATCTCCAAAGTAATAACTGAACTGAACTCTTCAAAGGTCAAATTCACAAACACCGCGTTCTCCACTAACTAATATCAGGCTAATTAGATCGAGAAAAGGTCACAAGGTAGGATTGGTCATGAACTTATAATACAATGTTTGAGTTTCGTTGTTCAACTATACTAAGTTGATTTTGGTCTTCACATCCTGTCTGCTTAAACTCGTTAATTTTGTCTCCCTACTCTCAATTTTTATGGAGTTTCACTTGTTTGCTAGAATCTCGTTACTTGACAGTATAATAAATGTTGGCAACAAGACTGTGAATGGGAGTTGTTACCACTATCAAAGTAATTAAGGTTTGTGCAGCACATAGGTAGTAGGCATAGAAGATTGAAAGTATCGTTTAGAAAGTAGAAAATGCTTTATACTTTCTAAAATGAAGTTATACAAAATATAGACACTCGACTAAATTAGAAACCAGAAGTTGGTATTTACAAACTGGCTAGTACGATCTATATAGTCTTATAGTTTACCTTTTAAGAGTGCATGGGAGCATCTATTTATTACAGAAGCACATGAAAAAAATAAATACGAGCTAAAACTAAAAACAAAACAAAATATCCTACCATAAATCTAATGAATCCTTATTACTAATGGATCACAACAAATAGACCTTGATAATTGCACTTAATGACATACAAATCACAGGCAGTGATCTACTAAGTGTGAATCGGTTTTTTCTATACGGTGTGGACTGGGGATCGGTTGTCTATGCATAGGAAATAACGGTTTGCACATATAATACTTTCCCTGATTTAGTTTCTCCAAAATACTTTGTAATCTCTAGCTTGCAAATCCTAACAACCTCAAAAAAAATGCATATCTTACTCTCAAAAAAAAATGCATATCTTACTGTCACGCAAATTAGCAATACTTGTTTAGACTTTGCAGTTACCAAGTTTAGAGGCTAATCAAACGAAAAAGGACCTCATGGAGTAGACTAATTTCAAGGCCAAAAAGATAATCCAATCGAAAACCATTGATTGAGCAACAAACGAGGATTCAAAATAAAAGCTTGAAAGCTTAGCAGGGCAGCACTTGCAAAGCAAGCAAAAGGGACCCGTGAGCAGCAGCTGGGCCAAGTGGCGACACCGACGCCGGGGCCCCACTCCCCAGTCTCAGCGGCACGACACGTTATCCCGACCGTCGCTAGTCCATGGTCCGTACTCCGCAAGCATGCACGCACACGCTGCAATGCTGCATTGCGATTTTTTACTACGTACCTGCCCCTTTGTCTTCTTCTGCTTCCTCCTCCTTTATAAAGGAAGGTGGCAATGGCGTCTCACCGTGTAGCTAATAAAGCTAAGTTGCCTAGTACTACCCAACCAAACAAACCAAGCAAGCTTGGTAGCTGTTTGCTACGAGCTTTCAGGCTTGGAGTTTTCTTGTGAGTGAAGTGATCTTTGTGTGCAAGTGACAATGGGGAGGCAGCCGTGCTGTGAAAAGGTAGGGCTGAAGAAGGGGCCGTGGACGGCGGAGGAGGACCACAAGCTCGCGAGCTTCCTCCTCAGCAACGGCCAATGCTGCTGGAGAGCCGTGCCCAAGCTCGCCGGTGAGTGACTGACCTCTTCCTCGCCGTCTTGCCACCAGCCGGTCGGCTGAATGCATGTCACAATCTTTGATCCATGTTCTGACGTGTTGTTATTTCTGTTTGTGAAAACAGGGCTGCTCCGGTGCGGGAAGAGCTGCCGGCTGCGGTGGACAAACTACCTCCGGCCGGACCTGAAGCGGGGGCTGCTCTCCGACGGCGAGGAGAAGACGGTGATCGACCTGCACGCGCAGCTCGGCAACAGGTGGTCCAAGATCGCGTCGCACCTGCCCGGCCGGACGGACAACGAGATCAAGAACCACTGGAACACGCACATCAAGAAGAAGCTCAAGAAGATGGGGATCGACCCCGTCACCCACAAGCCCCTCCAGCCCGCCGCTCCTCACCAACCGAGCGGCGGCGACTGGCCGGAGCAGAAGGTGCCGGCGGAGGAGGAGAAGGCCGTCGTGGCCACGGGGAGACAGGCAGGAGGTGGCCACGAGGTGTTCTGCACCGATGAGGTGCCGACGATGCAGCATCTGCTGGACGACATCATCTTGCAAACATGCGACGTCGTCGCGCCGCTCGACAGCAGCTGCACGGCTTCATCACCTCAGTCGTCGTCGTCCTCGTCGTCCGCCTCGGCGTCTAGCGGCCGCGGCTTCGAGGCCGACTGGCTACCGCAGATCATGGAGTGGCCGGCCGAGCCGATGTACGGCCTGATGGGGCTGGACGACGACATGGTCACCGCCGGGCCGGCGTCGGCATGGGAGTTCGAGGATCCCTTCAACACTTTCCAGAGGATCGCTCTGTTTGATCACGAGGAGACGTGGGCTTGATCCAGCTTCCGATCAGAATATCTTATTCTTTATAACTAAATTAATTGCCGTAATGCGTGCGTACATGTTACTGCCCAGTAAAAATTCATCGGCGATGCACCTAATGGTCTTAAAACAATTAGAAGAAGTAAGAAAATAAGTAAAAGAAACGAAGTGGTTGTGTGTGTGTGAGAGACATGCATATGCACCCTCTTTCCTTTTTTCTTCTTTCCTCCTGCATGCTCGTCCATTTTTCTTTTCAGACTTCTTTTCGGTACACGTGTGTGGCATGCACATACGCATGCAGGTGAAAGGAATTTGAATAATGAAATGGGAGAAAATATGGTGTTATTCTTTTGAAGATTGGGCTATAGTGCTATACAGAGAGACCATTTCTATGATGGTTCATATTCCTTATCTTCACCACAGGCCAGTAACGTATCGGGCATGACTGCTAAATAAAATTAACTGACAGGGTGAACAAAATCCCAACAATTAACAACCAGTAGCGTGTTTGTCACAATATGAACCCATGCATGCTCATCTCTTTTTTTTTATGGAAGACTGTAGAGGGCCTCGACGGTATTAAAAATAGGAACTCAAATTTGAGTTTATGAGGATTGGAACACAGGTAGTACGAATGTACATCCACTCCTCCATCTTAAGTGAGCTAAGCTCACATCTATTATCCTCCACTTTCTTGAGATCCTCTGACAAAATAAAACGGACGTGTATACAGGTGAACTACATGTTCTATTAACAAAGCAGAAAATGTTCCTCAATTCGCGCCAAGAAGGACCCAAACCATGAAACCCTAATCGTGTACAGCACATATGAACATAACTTTGCTTAAGTAGCACTACGACGTCCTAGTCGACGCTGTTTCTAAATTCTACTGCACTCTCTCGCTTTCCATTCTCTTTGTACGTGTCACTGTAAGCGGAATGAGCCTTTTTTTTAGGTGAAACAGAAAGGGACTATGACTATTAGTTCATTTGATGGGAAATGAACTAGGATGTATATTCTCTACGTACCGTTGTGCTTAATTTGCCTTGACTTGTTGGCAAGATAAGGTGGCCTAGCTGGGCCATTTCCCTCTCCTTGTCTGGGATTTCCAGCAAGTTGATTACTATATGATTGCTCGTGTAGTTGCGCGGGATTTTTCAGCTAATTTTCCCGTGACAGTGTGGAAAAGGAAATACGTGCATGAAGCTAGGAACATGCATGAGAAATTCTCTCAGCCTCCCAAACTGATATGTGAATGCATGCTAACCCTAGAAGACACCAAAGATCTATATTAAAAAAATATTGTTGTACTCATCAGAGCCAATTAGTCCTGTTGTTTTATCATCATATCTAATCCTATATGATTTGTAGTAGCATATTGGCGCAGTTATATACTGACAATTAACAGTCCATGCATTCCTATACTAACAACTAAGAAAAAAACGGACGTACAACGCAAGTCAGAAATTAATCATGCAAGTTTGTGACTTGAGTCATAATAGTAGCATAGTACTCATATCTAAGCGACTAGTGAACTAACTATTTGCATGACTGAACCGTAGTGCTCCAAAGTCACCTATTGATCATCACCTATAGACTTTTGGGGTCAACATGTGGGGTAGGTAGCTAGGCATGTCCAGATAGTCGTAGGAATATGTACATGTGAACATATTTGACGCATGTGTGCTTGCGAGAACTTTCGCCGTGTTCAGAGAGTCGTAGGCACAACCAGAAGGGAATTAACATGACGCCGGAAATTCTCCTCTTGTGTTAAAGATGCACTGCGTTTGATCTCATACTACAGTAGTGGGTATATTCGAAATTATAGAAGTTCAATTGCACCCTGGCCATTTTTCTCTGTGTACAAAAAAGGGACCCTGGCCCGTTAACGGACCCATTAACGACATCAAGACTAGCCACTACCTTCACGGTTTTGACACTGCATGCTCAGTCACTGAAAATTCGTAAAGTCATAATGTTCAGTTTGTGATTACTGAACTATATTATGTTGAACCTATTTTGTAATCTGCTATGAAAAAGTGTGCACAGAGATAGGAAAAAAATTGTTAGTCAAACTATAAAATAGATAAAAACTAATTAGGCAAAGTGGTTTATCATAATCCACCGTAATATCAAACACAACCTATTCCTTGTTGGATTAGACATAGAAATTCGTGCTTTGGCCAAGGTCTCTTCCTCCTCCACAACACTGCCATCTCGACATCCTTCTTCATCTTCGGTGAGGCGGCGGTACTACCACTTGATAACAAGTTCACTTCCTTCCTACATAGATGTATATGGCAGCACGGCGAGGTAGTAACGCTGAGAATGTTAGGGTGGGCTACGGTGGGTGGGTTGAGAAGGCAATGGCAGCGCCATCGTCCATGGGCGGTGGAGGTCACACAGGGACCGAGGTATAGTGGAGTAGCAAATAGCTTACTAGAGAAGACAGAGCGAATCACAGGAGAAAGGAGGAGGCCCCCTGGCCTTGCCAAAGCTATCGCGATGCTGAGGGAGGTGGTTGTACAGTGAGGGGTGGTGGCGACAGCTATTGGTGTGAGAATGGTTGGATCTAGATCCAAGGGTTAGGTTCAATTTGTTGTTGTTGAACTATGTTGTGTTCTGCTGTGCTTATTTTTAAGGTATTGCAGATAAGAATTCACAATAAGTATATTGCTTTTTTTTATAAATCAAATTAAATGAAGATAAATCCAATTGATTAATGATTGTCCTCTCACATTTCATCTTATATATTGATATGTACATTTATAAATTGACTAAAGAATAGGCAGATAGCTAAACACTCATTTTCTAAAGCAGTTCAACACAACGAGATCACCGTAATCCAACTCAACGTCAAACAGAACCTCATAAAAGTTGACTAGGTTTTAAAGAAAAATAGGTGAGTAATGAATAAACCACTCCTTAACTTCAAGATTTGCTAGTGTATCAATGAATGACTACGGGAGGGTCTAATATTCAGGTGCATGGTTTTTTTTGTCACTTATTTTCTTCCCTGGTTGACACACTTCTGCGACTCGCCACCGCTGCCAAACGCCATGCAACCTCATCTCTGGTGGCTTTCACGGCTATCAAATCACTTTCACCATCGATGACATCTCCACCATCACCGCTCCTCCCTCCTACTCCGCTGGTTATAGTCGCCTGATCTATCTTCATCGTCTCCGCCTCCTAAGTTTAGTGCTTTGCACCCCCATCTTCTCCTTGTCAACTTACCCTCCCGCACGGGCCCACCAGCCGTCTTCCCCGCTCGCCACCACCAGCACTACTGCGTTGTCTTATGCTACCGATCTTGCCAGGAAGGAGGAAAGAAGCAGGGAAGAAGAAGGAAGAATCAACTGAAGCTCAAAAAAGATGTGGCAACTGAATAATAACAGATGTGAATAATTATTGCTGATCATCCTTTGTTATCGTTTGGGCCGCTGATGTAGGTTGTTTCCTTTCGTCAAAGGGTTAGTACGAAAGTCCTTTCCTACATTAAAACCACATTGCTTTCTCCTGCAACTGTCGTGCTCAATGTATGTACACGTGATGAGCTACTGGGAAAACTACGGCATGTATAGCTAGCCTAGCTACTAGCTTGCACCCATGGCAAGCACATACTGTTGAAACAGTATTCAGGGGCCCCGGCTGTGTATATAAACGTCGTGGCGCGCGCGGGCACACACATTGTGTGCTGGTGTACATTTCATGTTTAATTTACTGAATTATGTCCATCTCTAAGTACAATAGCGAAATATGTTTTCACAAATGTACATTTTGTTCTTTTGTAGCATACCATAATAAGAACTTAAATCAATCTCTTTTTCTGAGATCGTACGGTGACCTTCTGGGACAGAGGAAGTATATACAGTCATACACTGAACAAGACAGGAACCTAAAGTGTTGCTTTTCATGAGAAGCTAACGTTGCCAGTGTGATCTTCATTTTCATCCTCATGCATGACAAGTCAAACGCCCCCGGTCCATCTCATGTTTCCAAAGAAACTCAGCCTCGACAGAAGAAAGAACATGTCTCTCTCCATGTTTCGCACTCGACCTTTTCCTATTATCTCTTTATTACAGAAAGAGAGCACCGGTGCACACCACTGTGGTGTGGAGACGCGATTCTGCATGCTTCTGGATTCTTCCCCGGGATACGGCCAGCGGGTGGCCGCCACGTGTGCTGCAGCATTTGTGGTGCTTGTCATGATGCCACGGAGCAGGGAGGGCACCATGCATGGAAAGATAAGAAGAAGGGGCTACACACACGTATATTTGGGGCTTTTATCTGATACATCCACTTGACGGCAAAGCTCATAAGCTTAGCAAACGTGTCGATTTGGAGGTATATAATTGATAGAAGTGCACAATAGGGGCGTCAGACCTAAAATCCCGCGTGGTTAATTCATGGAAGCTCGTTACAGTTTTATAGAGTTTTGCATAATATCAAATTTGAGGTGTTTTGAGTAGCTATCGGTCCATTAGAGGAGTTTTTCGAAAACCGATACGGTAGAGATCACGATCTTCACGTTTGGAGCGACAACTAGAGAAGTCTAGATGTAAATCAACTTTAATAATACACACCAATGTGATATCCTTTGAAGATTGGGGCCAAATCAACAACTCTTTTAATGAATGCTACAAATTTCACTTTGAGTCACACGTCGATCCTTATAAATCCAAAGGATATAGCAAGATCTAAAGTAATTCTCTAACCTAGAGGGGTTAACCCTAATCAAGGAGCAAATCTCTACTTAGATCTAAAACATCCAGTCTAACCCTAATGTGATGTGAGGAAGAGGCTTTTATAGTCCTATACCTTCAACCACTAAGTTTGGGCCATAATCCACTTATGAGCCCGGGGCTGTTTGGGTTGTGCATAGATAGCTTTCCGAAGGTTCCGAGATGAGTCCCGGAAGTTACAAGACTTTAGTGCACATCCAGAGATTCCTACTTGTAGAACCAGAGGTGTCGGCGAGATGTCTCTCGGACAGTAAGTATGGGCACCCCGGGTCGGACGACCGAGGTGCTAGGGGAAAGACTCGGGGAACGAAGCCAAAGATTCACGGGGGGCTCTATCCAGCTACCGCCGAAGACAGGGATTTGAGCGAATGAGTGGTAGAAGCGTGTATTTCTCTCTGTCGATATGAGGTGCCAACTTGCCTTTATATAGGCAAAACCGGCTTACAAGTGTAAATACATTGCTGCCCCCTAAACGGTTACAATCTTTTTCTAGCCTGTGTCACCGTACATTGGCCGAACATGTACTCTCCACCTCGCCGCTACCTACTATATGCGCCGGCATATTCCTAGATTCGCCTCGCCGGTACGGCCCTCCACCGCCCTTGTCATCCTCCGTGTCCGCGCGTCGCCCGTGCCGGACGAGGCTGCCTCTCCTTCCTTCTCGTCCCAGCCGAGGCGCCCTCTCACCTCGTCCGTGGTGGCCGACTTGCTCCTGTACCTACGTCGCCTAACTAGGACGACTTTGCGCTGTCAAAAGCCCTCCGAAGATCCCTGCATAACATCGTGTTTGTTAAACACATATAACAAAATAGAGAACCGGGGGGTACCTCGTCCCGAGCGCTCGGCCGGGCTCCCCCAACAGCAGCCCCTTGCGGGTGCGAACGGCGAGGAGGTCGACGCCGCTCGCGCCCGCATTCTTCCTTTAGCGGGAGCCAGAGAGCCCCGGGCGAGGTGCCCCTTTCATCCTTCCCAGACTTTCGGTCTTCTCGCTCGCCTGTTTCCGCAAATCCCGCCTCGCGTTGCGGGCCGTAACCGCTCGACCCGTTTGTTGCGCCTCTGCCCGTTACCTAGCCTCGGAGATCGGGCCACCCGGGGGCTATAAATACCCTTCTCCCCGAATCGGCGACAGTACCGCTTTCCTCGCCTGCGACTCACCGCTCTGCGCGCCCGACTCAAAGCCTCGCGCCCGGTTCCTGTCCTCGGCACGATTCGCCGCTCGCATTGGATCGCGATTAAACGTCTGCAGGACGACCTGGCACTCGAGGAGGGAGAAACGACCATGTCGACTAGCAAGGCTGCCGCAGTTACCAAGCAAAAGGGGAAGAAGGCGGCCGAGAAGGTCACCTACTCTCGGTGGCTCGGGGCGACCCAAGCATCGGAGACCACGTTGTCTCGCCTCAGCGCAGCGGGATGCTTCCCTCTGGGGCTGGACGAGCACGGGCCAGCCCTCCCCGAGGAAGGAAGCACAAGGGCTATCCCGCCAGCGGGACACATCGTCGTGTTCGCCGACCAGTTCAGAGCCGGACTCTCCTTCCCTGCCTCGCCCATCGTCCAGCTCGTCCTGGACCACTTCGACCTCGAGATCTCGGACCTCAACCCGACTGCCATTTCTCGCCTGGCCATTTTTGAGTTCGCGATGAAGTCGATGCGGCTGGACAGCACGGTGGCATGCTTCACCATGTTTCACGAGCCGGTGATGACAACCTCGGCCATCCACGACAGCGCCCACTCCCTCTTTGGGACGATCGGCTTCCGAGGGTGCCGAGGTTCGGACGCCTCGTACCCGGCGATGGCGTTGAAGAACAAGTGGAAGAACTGGAAGAGCGAGTGGTTTTTCTACCGGGTCGGCGACCTCGGCTTTACCGGCAGCAAGGTCGCCCCCGGGTTTACCACTCGCATGCCGGTCGCCTCCTTGGCAGACCTGGTGAAGCGCGACACCCTGAAGGTAATGAGCCACCAGCTCTCGTCACGCGACCTGGTCGAGGAGTACCTTCTCCTCAGGATCCGGCCTCTTGCCACCGGTTGGAGGATGAAGTGCTCGCCCATCCCCGACGGTCAGCCTCTCGGGTCGTGTCCCTTCTACGGGTACGAGCCGACTAAGGGGTACGACCTCGCCCGGGCGGAGCGGGACGCGAACCTCCTTCTGGGGCGATACTTACCGTCCGAGGCGGCGGTCGTCTCGAAGATGATCGCGGTTCACCGGAATCGGGCCTGCGAGTTGTTCCAATGGGAGGCCCCTCCTCGCCCGGACATCGCTCCGGCCAGCGATGCTAAGGCAGGGGACAAGAGGAAGCGGCCCGCCCCGGCCCCGAAGGCGAAGCCGGCTCCGCGGAAGACGAAGCAGAAGAGCCTCGTCGCCGAGCTGGCAGACTGGGACGACGACGACGCCGGCAGCGACCGGCACGAGTCGCCCGCTCCTGGCGGGGCGAACACCAAGGGGTCCGACGACGACGACGAGTCCGAGGAAGAGTCACTTGTCGGGAGCGACGAGGAGCCCGCGGTGGAGAGGCAGGGCGACGTGGTGGCCAAGGCCGGTCCGGGCGTCGATAAGGGACCGATGGGCGGCCTTTTTACGGCGATGCACTCAACCGCCATGGCCCAGGACCGGTTCTCTGGGAATCGTCCTCCTCGTCTTCGTCCGAAGTCGACATCGGCGAGACCGTCGAAGTCGCCGGGGGCGACGTCGCCGAGGGATCCCTTCAGGACCCCTTGGTTCCTCAGGCGCGGTCGTCTCCCAAGGGGCCTCATGCAGGCCAGGCTGTGCCCGAGGGGACGGCGCCGGAGAGCTCGCCTCCGGTGGGGTCGTCCAAGAAGAGCTCGCCCGGGGACGCGGGTGCCAAGATCGGTCCGGTCGGGGCGTCGACGGCCGAGAGGGCCTCCGCTTTCGATCCTCCGGGCGCCGTGGTGACGGTGCTGTCCTCGTCGTCCCCAAAGGGGAAGACGAGGAGCAGGGGCTCTCTCGAGTCAACTCAACCGTCGCGCCCTCGGGTGGAGTTGTCTGGGCGACTCGGGCCAGACTTCTTTGCCACCTCGCCCACTGGAGCTCGACCTCGTGAGCCGTCCCGGGGCGAGGCTGTCCGAGGAAGACGTGGCGGCGAGCTTCGCTGGGATGTCGGCCCCCCAGGTCGGTGCGGCTGCTCGGGCTGTGGCATTGAAGGTAAGCTCGACTGTCTTTTGGTTCTTTTGGTGGATGGATACTAACGCCTTTCTTTCAGTGCTTGTTCGTCGCCGAGAAGCTGGCACTCCTGGAGGCGCGCACGGCCGACACCGAGGGCCCCTTGGCCGAGGAGCGGGCCCGTATGAACGACGTTCTGCACGCCCTGAAGGTTGACGGGGAGAAATCGGCCGCGCTCTCCACGCGCCTGGACAAGAAGTCCTCCAAGGTAGAGCTTCTAAAGAAAAAAATTGGCGGAGATGGAGGAGGAACTCGCCACCGAGCGAGGGGAGGCCGAGGCGGCGAAGAAGCGTGCCTCTGAGGCGGAGCAGTCACTCGCGTCCGAGCGAGGAAAGGCTGAGGCGGCGGCAACGTTGCTCACCTCGGAGGAGAAAAATTCTGCCTCGGCCCGAAGGGAAGTCGAGCAGCTCCGCGCCGACCTCGCCCTAGTGCACGAGAGGCTCGGTTTCCATGCCGACCGACACTCCCAGACTCATCGCCTCGTGTCCGGACTCTGTCACGCGGCGCACGTGACGGCCGACGTGGTCGGGCTCGATGTCGCCCCCTTCAGCTGCGACGACGTAGAGGCCTACTCCGTGGAAGGCATGAAGTGGGCGACTCGGGTCTGCCACGACACCCACCTGGCGACCCTACACTTCGCCCAAGACAATGCTCGGGCCGCCGCAGAGCTCCTGCTCGGGTGCTCCTTCCTGGTGACTCGCTCCGCGCCCTCCGTCTTCTCGGCTCCAGGCTATGTCACCCCGAAGACGGCCGAGGTGGTTGGGGTTCGAGGCAAGATCAAGGGCGAGGCTGAAGTCTTCATGTCCTCGGTATGGAATTCACGCAAGAAGGGCAGAAGTACATGAAGGGGATTTAGAAATCCCGGAAGCGGCCAAGCGCGGGGGCGAGCTCGAAGAGCGCAGAGGGCACCTCGGGTTGGAAGGCCAGCCACGTCGTCTCCGCCGGCAAAGGTTTAAAGTTCGCCTTTGGCGCCAGTTAACAAACTTTTCCTTTTTGTCGCTGCGTCGACGTACTCGCCGCCTGTGGCGCTTTGTGAATTCGCCGCGTGGCGTAAAGTTTTTTGGTTAAGTCATGAGTTGGCGATATTCATTTTTATCGTGCTTGTTTGCAGACTACGTCGTCGCGTCATAAGTCGCCCGCCGGGCGACGCGGTTCTCGCCCTTTTGTGGCGATGTACATAAGCACTGCTTGGCTGCCCTGCCGGGCACTCGGAGGGGGGACGACGGACCTGGGGAATCCGTGGAGGATGTCGCCCTGGGTTCCGTCGCGGCTCAGAGGAGTATCTTGCGCGCCGTGGTCAGCGAGGAAGTCGAGGGTGGCGATTCGGCTGAAGCCCAAGGGGACGAGGACCTGATTCTTTTGGCCCTTGCCGTCGAACTGTCCAATGACGCCGAGTAGGATTGCTTTGATGTTTAGTTCGCCCCGGATCCTGGGATGTTTCTTCTGACTTAGTAGTTTTTTCGTTGCGCCAGTCACGACTTGTAACCCATCGTGGACCGAAGGGGAGCCTTCCCCTACCTGAATAAAGGGGCGACCGCGAAGTAGTCGCGGTCGCCCCGCCCTGTAACCGTGCATCCGATTATTCAATTGTTTGTTTTTATACGATGGGCGAGGTGCTTCTTGTTTGGATGGGTTGCGAGGTAGTGTAGGGCCGTCGAATATCTCGTCGCAAACGACGCCGCTGGTTAGGTCGAGGTGGTCGACCCTCCTGGAATCATTAGAGCGTGGCTACAATCTTAATGGCGCGGTGCCGAGGCGCGGTGTGGCGCCGTGTCGCCGTTAGGTCGAGGCGCGGCGCGAGGCCGTGTCGCCACTAAGCCGAGGCACGGCGCGGAGCTGTGTCGCTGTTAGGTCGGGGCGCGGCGCGGGGCCGTGTCGCTACTAAGTCGAGGCGCGGCGCGGAACCGTGTTGCCGTTAGGTCGGGGGCGCGGCGCGGGGCCGTGTCGCCACTAAGTCGGGGCGCGGCGCGGAGCCGTGTCGCCGTTAGGTCGGGGCGCGGCGCGGGGCCGTGTCGCCACTAAGTCGGGGCGCGGCGCGGAGCCGTGTCGCCAATAAGTCGAGGCGCGGCGCGGAGCCGTGTCGCCGTTAGATCGGGGCGCGGCGCGGGGCCGTGTCGCCACTAAGTCGAGGAACGGCGCGGAGCCGTGTCGCCATTAGGTCGGGGCGCGGCGCGGGGCCGTGTCGCCACTAAGTCGAAGCGCGGCGTGGAGCCGTGTCGCCGTTAGGTCGGGGCGCGGTGTGGGACCGTGTCGCCACTAAGTCGGGGCGCGGCGCGGAGCCGTGTCGCCAATTACGAACATAACCAGCTGTTGACATTGTCAAACCAAAAATGCGGTTGTTTACAAGGACGACGTCCTTTTTAGCTGGCGCAGCAGCAATTTGTCACGGGGGGGATCAAATGTAGTACTTCCTGAGATTGTCGCTGTTCCAGCTGTGCTTGAGGACGACTCCGTCTAGGTCCCTCAGGCGGAACAACGACGGCCGAGACGAGGAGACGACCTCGTACGGCCCTTCCCACTTGGAGGCGAGCTTGCCGTCGGCTTCAGGATTGAGCTTCCTTTTGAGCACCAGATCGCCCACTTTTATCGGCCTTGGCTTCACCGCCTTGTTGTAGTGTCTCGCCGTAGCGGCTTGGTACTGGTCAATGTGGTGACTCGCGCACACAAAGGGATTCCAGCTTGACTTCGGCCGGGGTGACGGCTTCTTCGCCGAACACCAGTTTGAACGGGGTGTGGCCCGTCGCTCGGCTGACCGAGGTGCGAGACGACCATAAGACGTTAGGGAGCTCGTCCGCCCATTTCCCGGCGGGGAGCTCGAACATGCGCCGGCGTAGGCCTGATAGAATGATGCCATTTGCCCTTTCTACTGCCCCGTTAGCTTTGGGGTTGGCGACCGAAGCGAAGCAAAGCTTGATGCCGAGGCCGGAACAGAATGCTCTGAAGTTCGCCGCGTCGAACTGCGTCCCGTTGTCCACCGTGAGCTCGCGTGGGAGGCCGAACCGACAGATGAGATTCTTCCAGACGAACTTCTGCACAGCAGCCGAGGTGATCTTTGTCAATGGTTCTGCCTCTATCCACTTGGAGTAGTCTAGGGCAACGACGACGAATTTAGCACCTCGGCTTGCCGTTTTGAAGGGGCTGACAAGGTCCACTCCCCAGCGGGCCAGGGGCCACGAGGGAGAGATGGGCTGCATTGCCGACGCTGGTCTGTTAGTGCCTCGGCCCATCCACTGGCAAGCCGGACAGTGCCGTACCAACGTCTGGGCGTCGGCCAACGCCGTGGGCCAGTAGAAAACCGGCGCGGTAAGCTTTGGCGATTAGGGACCGCGGGGCGAGGTGCGAACCGCAGAGCCCCTGGTGGATCTCCTTGAGTAGACTCCGCCCTTCCTCAAGTGCGAGGCATCTCAGGAACGGGGCGCACACCCCCCGCTTGTAAAGCCAGCCCTTGTGGATGATGAAACTTCGAGCGCATGCGGCGAGGCGTCGTGCTTTGGCTGGGTCCTCGGGTTCCTTCTCCGAGACGAGGTAGTCTTCGATCGGGGTCCTCCAGTCTTCAGGCGAGGCTGGGTGCCGACAGCGGGTCCCGCTTCGGGCAAGATGGTGCTGACGTCGGACACGGCCTCGGCCGAGGCAAATGACAGGGTCTCGCTGAACGCACCAGGAGGCGGAGTGGTGCCGCCGCTCGCCGCCCAGGCCAGGAGATCGGCCTCGGCGTTATCCCCGCGCGGGATGCTCTGGATCGTGATCCCGCTGAAATGTTTCTCGACCGCCCTTACGGCCGCCAAATACTTTGCCATCTCCGGGTCCTTTGCCTAGTAGTCTTTTCCGACCTGCCCGGCGACCAATTGCGAGTCGCTTCGGACGAGTAGTCGGCGCGCCCCGGCCGCGCGTACCTTGCGGAGGCCGAGCAGAAGAGCCTCGTATTCAGCGGCATTGTTTGTTGTTTTGAAATTTAGGCGGACCGAGTATAGCATCTTTGCTCCCCCTGGTGATATCAAAACCGCACCGCCCAGCTCCCTCCGCACACCAAGAACCGTCGACGTACAGCGTCCAGACAGGGTCGCCCGCAGCGGGTTCGAAATCCGGGCGGGGTATCCACTCGACGATGAAGTCCGCGAGTACCTGAGACTGATGGCGGTTCTGGGGAGAAACTCGATTGTGAACGGGGCGATCTCGGCTGCCCACTTGCTGACTCAGCCTGTGGCCTCACGGTTGCGGAACATCTCGCCAATTGGGAACGACGTTGGGACCCAGATTGAGTGGGCCATAAGTAGTGGCGAAGCTTTCGGGAGGCCATGATCAGTGCGTATGCCAGCTTCTCGAGTTCGGTGTAGCGTAGCTTCGCTCCTTGTAACGACTCGGAGACATAATAGACCGGGTTCTGGGTCCGGGCTTGCTCCCTGACCAGGACGGCGCTGACGGCAGATGCCGTTGCGGCGAGATACAGCAGAAGGACGTCTCCCGGGGACGGGCTTTGGAGCAGAGGAGGCGAGGCGATGTACAGCTTGAGGTTCTCGAAGGCGAGCTGGCACTCCTCCGTCCATTCGAACTTCCCGGAGCCCCTCAGGGCTTTAAAGCACGGGAGCCCCTTCTCGGCGGAGCGAGACACAAACCTCCCCAAGGAGGCGAGACGGCCTGCCAGCTTCTGTACTTGCTTGGTCGTGGCGGGCGGGCTCATGCCGAGGATTGCTTGTATCTTCTTTGGGTTGGCCTCTATCCCCCGCTTGGAGACGAGGAAGCCCAGCAGCTTCCCCGCGCGCACACCGAAGACGCATTTCTCCGGGTTCAGACGCATGTCGGACTGCGCAGGTTGCCGAAGGTCTCCTGCACGTCGACCGCGTGAGTCTGGGCGAGGGTGCTTTTTATGACGACGTCGTCCACGTACGCCTCGACGTTGCGGCCGACTTGATCGTGCAGTGTTTTGCCGATCAGCCGGGCGAACGTCGCCCCTGTGTTCTTGAGGCCGAACTGCATTCGCACGTAACAAAATGTTCCACTCGGGGTGATGAAGCTTGTCTTCTCCTCGTCCTCCTGGGCCATCCACACCTGATGGTACCCTGAGTAGGCATCTAGAAAGCTCATGAGTTCGCAGCCGGACGTGGCATCCACGAGTTGGTCGATGCGGGGGAGAGGGAAGTCGTCTTTTGGGCACGCCTTGTTAAGGTCGGTGTAGTCGACGCACATGCGCCACTGCCCGTTTGCCTTCTTGACAAGGACCGGGTTCGCTAGCCACTCTGGGTGCAGGACTTCGCGAATGACCCCGGCCTTGAGCAGCTTGGCGACTTGCTCGCGGGCGGCGAGCTGTCAGTCGGCCGACATCTTCCTCAACCGCTGCTTGACAGGACAAGCCCCTGGCCTGACTTGCAGCTTGTGCTCGATTATGCTCCGGGGGAACCCCGGCAGATCTTCAGGTTCCCAGGTGAATATGTCTGCATTTTCCCGCTGGACGAGGAGGAGGGCCTGCTCTACCTCGGCCGGGAGGTCAGCCCCGACCAGGACGGTCTTGCGAGGCTCGTCTTCGGATACAGGACAGACCGAGTTTCCCCGTCCGGCCTGGGTTTGGGGATCCACCACCCCGTGGTAGAAGACATGAACTGGTCGGGGGCAAGGTCGATGTCGAGGACTTCGCCTGGTGTAGGCGAGGCAGCTCCGCGGGGGTCAGGCGTGACGCCTCGGCCGCCGGGACGACGTCGTGAACGTATCTGATAGTTGCAGACTGCTCGATGCGACGGGACAGGGCTTGATCGCCGTGGATCGTCACAACTCCAGCGGGCGCGGGGATCTTCATGCATAAGTAGGCGTGGTGGGGGATTGCCCCGAACTTGTTGAGTGCCAGTCGCCCGAGGATCACATTGTACTGGTAAGGCATGTCGACGACGTCGAAGAGCACGGTCTCGGCGCGGGAGAGCCCGTCGCCGCGGAACTCTACCGGGAGTTCGATTCGCCCGAGGGCCCTGATCGGCTCGCCGCCAAAGCCGAGGAGGGGATTCCGGGGGGTTGCAAGCATGATCACGGGATGCCCATTTCGTCCAAGGCGGAGGCGAACAGAATGTCCACCGAGCTGCCACCATCAATGAAGACGCGTCGCACTTCTACTTCGGAGATGAGGGCCGAGATGACTAGGGCGTCGTGGTGCGGGATGACCACGCCCACAGCGTCCTCTAGGCCGAACGTGATCGGGGTGTTTGTCCAGGCAGGGAGCTCGGTCGGCGGATATGCACCGATGTGTTGAACCCGGCGAACATATTCCTTGCACTGGCGTTTCGACGGGAAGGTGCAGGCACTTCCGCCGGTAATTGTGTGGACGACGCGACGCGGCCCAAGGCCGTCGGGTGGGGAGCCATGCCGGGGAGGTGGTGGAGGAAGCTCAAGCGGGGCCTCGCCCCACGGTTCTTGGTTACGCCGCTCGCCTTCCGCCCGAGGGGGGGGGCGTCGCCTCGCGCTCGGGCGACGACCTCGCATTCGTCTGTGGAATGCGAGCAGAGCTTGTGAAGCTCACAATACTTTCGTCGGGGCCCTCTTGGGAGAGGTGGCTCTCGTGGGCGAGGTCCCGGGGCTCCTCGGCCTAGCCCTGGTCGGGCGTAGGGTTCCCTGCCGTGGCGGCACGGGGGCTCGCGAGGCGGGGAGCGGGCGATCTGCCGCCTTTGACCTTCTCGCGGCCGCCCTTCGTCTGATACGTGATGTACCTCGTGGCGCCTCGGACGTCGCCGCCCGGCCTCAGTCTTCTCGCCCCCCAGGTACGCCTGCGACACTCTGGCCTCTTCCCTTCGCAGAATCTGTCCTTCTTCAACTCGGGCGTACACCTCCATGATATCGTACAGCTGCTCGACGCAGGAGGGGCGCTTCCTCTCAAGCTTGTCGGCCAGAGCCTCGTTGTTGATGCCTCGGCGCGCCGCCTCGCAGATCGTCTGTTCGGCAACCCCTTCACCTGGCATTGGACCTCGAAAAAGCGGCGCTGGAAAGCGCGGATGGTCTTGCCCGGTCGCTGCCTGAGGTTGCTAAGATCCGTCGAGGTCATCTCCTTGTTTCGGCACCCCTGGAAGTGCCCGTGTAACTTGTCCCGGAGTTGCTCCCACGAGTAGATCGTACGGGGCTCCAGGCGAGGTACCACGCCTGAGCGATGCCGGTGAGGGCGAGGAGCAGGCTTTTCGCCATGATGGCCTCGCCGCCGCCGGAGGCCATCACGGCCGCCTCGTACACCCTTATGTACAAGACCGGATCCGTCGTGCCCGCGTACTTCGGGAGGTCGGCGGGACGGAACTTGGGCAGAAACGGGACCGCCATGAGCCCTGGGCTCAGTGGGCTAGCCAAGCTTGTGAGGCCGACGACCTCGACGCGCCTCGCTGGCTCCTGTTCTTCGTGCGCTTTGCCTGGGCGTTGCGTACTTGTGCCCGCGGTCGCATTGCCGTCGTGCGCTGCCCCCCGAGCGACCTGCTGGTGCTAAAGCACGGTCGCCCTGAGGCGGGCCGCCTCGTTGTCGACCTCGCCCATGTATGCGGCCCGCCCGGGCTCGCGCTGCGTCCAGGTCCTTGAGGAGGGACTCAGCCGCCGAGGAGGGGGCGAGGACCTCCGCTCGGGCGGCGGCTTGGTCCGTGGCCAGCTGACGACGCAGCTCCTCCGCGGCAGAGAAACTTCCGGCGCGGGCGGCGGGGTTGCTAGAGCGCGCGTGGCTTCGAGCTGGGCTCGATAGAGGTCGGCCATCTGCTGGGACTGCGAGTTCGCCTTTAGGGCTTCCAGCTCCGCTGCCTGGAGACGCGCTTGCAACGCCGCCGAGTTTCTCGCCGCCTCGCCGGCCTGTCGGCGTAGGTCCTCCACCTCGTCCGCCAGGGTTCGCCCGCCCGAGCCCCCCGCCGGGGGCGGCACCCGTGCCTCGGGGGGCGGGACGGCGGCCTGAGACCCGCCGTCGGCCGCGACTCCGGAGGTGAGCTCGCCTGGGCGATCGGGGACGCCCGGGACGGTCCTTGCTGTTTCCACGTTCGTCTCGCCCTCGGCCGCGGGGCAAGGGAGCTGAACCCCGCGCCTACCGCTCGCTGCCGCCTTCCGCCTAGTCGTGGTCGCGCCCTTCGTCGGTCGAGGCGGCATGACGGAGACCCGCTTCAAGAAGTACTTCGCCCCTTCATCCCCACGGTCGGCGCCAACTGTCGGCGAGATGTCTCTCGGACAGTAAGTATGGGCACCCCGGGTCGGACGACCGAGGTGCTAGGGGAAAGACTCGGGGAACGAAGCCAAAGATTCACGGGGGGCTCTATCCAGCTACCGCTGGAGACAGGGATTTGAGCGAATGAGTGGTAGAAGCGTGTATTTCTCTCTGTCGATATGAGGTGCCAACTTGTCTTTATATAGGCAAAACCGGCTTACAAGTGTAAATACATTGCTGCCCCCTAAAAGGTTACAATCTTTTTCTAGCCTGTGTCACCGTACATTGGCCGAACATGTACTCTCCACCTCGCCGCTACCTACTATATGCGCCGGCATATTCCTAGATTCGCCTCGCCAGTACGGCCCTCCACCGCCCTTGTCGTCCTCCGTGTCCGCGCGTCGCCCGTGCCGGACGAGGCTGCCTCTCCTTCCTTCTCGTCCCAGCCGAGGCGCCCTCTCACCTCGTCCGTGGTGGCCGACTTGCTCCTGTACCTACGTCGCCTAACTGGGACGACTTTGCGCTGTCAAAAGCCCTCCGAAGATCCCTGCATAACATCGTGTTTGTTAAACACATATAACAAAATAGAGAACCGGGGGTACCTCGTCCCGAGCGCTCGGCCGGGCTCCCCCAACAAGAGGCTTTGGGCTTGTTCCTGCCTCGGTAGCGCCCTTTCAAAGGTTCCGTCAATGCTTTCGAAACTTCCGAGAACATATATGTCTTCGGTCTGGCAACATGTGGGCAATTACGTATGTCACTTGGGCTGGGACTTCATGTAATAGTGTCTATGGAGATATCCGCATCATTCCCTCTTTCTTGAAAAGGGGTCGACCTCGACTTAGTTTCCTCAAGTCCAAATTAAGTGGGGATGATCTCCATGCTAGATCATCTTGCTTTCACCCCTAATGTAGGTACTCCATGGTGCTCCTTCTCCCTCCATCAGGTACACCAATCTGACAATGAAGAAGAAATAACATTTATTGAGTAGCAATTCTTCAAGCTCATATTATGTTTGTTTAAAGAGATGCAATTCTCTTGGTGAAGTTCCTTCGCACTCTCCTTGATAGCTCTTATTGTCTAGGGGTGCTAGACTCGAACAACTCATGAAAGCTTAAGCTTGAGCTTTTTTTTGGTCAACTCATGTTGTTCGGAAGTTTATATGTAGTCATTGTTTCATGCACCAACACTAGACAAAGCAAAGAACCCACATAGGAAAAACTCCTATAGATTACAATCCTCCAAAAGTCATTTGAGATTCCTTTGAATCAAAGAGGCTCTAAAAATACAATACGGATGTATATACAAAATAGATAATTGGAAAAGGTAGAAAATCTATGATGTGTCTAGAATTAGAAATCCTAATAGCACAAAAGTGAGTTTTGACATAATATAATGGCGACTAGTTGGGACCCACCAATGTTGTGCTTTGCCTTCCTACGCATAGGAGTAAAAATAGAGCTCTTGATGAATGTTAAATTTCAAACGTATTTCCATTCAAATGATATGCAAATAAAATATCTCTATGTTTCTCCTTTGTTCCATTCCTACGGATCAAAGAGCATTATAATAATCAAATTCATAGGAATTCAAATCCTACGTTTTCTTTTTGTTTTTCCTTCGGTATCAAGGAGGCCTATAGCTAAGTTTGAGCCCAAGTTTCGGGGAGTAAATATTTGGATGAACTATGCAATCGAGGGGTGGCCATCTGAAGCCCCGATTCAAGTTTAATTTAATAGAATTAATAGTTTCTAGTTGTAAAATAAAATGAAAAAACTAATGATTGGACACAGTTTATATTTAGCATATACATTTTTCACTGCTAAAGCATGATCTCCGGTTTTAACAACTCACATGGGTTCTCTAACGTTCGCCTTTGACCCCAACATGAACGGATAAAACATTAGTCAAACCACGCATTATGCTAGATCTCATCACCGTGATATCACGATGAGGTCAGCAGGCCATCCATTTGTGATTAACTATCCATCTTCCAGTTCTGAAGTTTGAGCACCTCTTTCTGTCACACTCACACACTGAGTTGAACTGCAGCTGCCCATCCAATAGTTCTCAATTCAACACCAGATCGAGTTGCATGAAATCCTCCAACTTCTACTTCATTTTCTGCTTTCTTTTTTCTTGTCGGAGAGAAAATGGTATTAGCTTATTTTCACATATATGTTCTAGTTTGAAGTTTGAACAGAAGACTGCAGGTCAGCTAGCAGTAATGTACAGGAAAAATATCGGCATGCAACTTGCACGACCGACGTGTTTTGGAGTGATCTGGTTGGCATATGCCATGAGACGCCAGCCATCGTGGTACAGTTTCTCGTTACAAAAACAAACAGACAAAAATCATGTCTTAGCTGACTAGTACTGCAAAACGGCAAGTGTTCCCACGAGTGGCAATGGAAATGTCAAAGGAAGATGGTCAATTTTATGCATTGGCTATAATAGGTCATCTGGTTTGGTAGAACATACGTATATGCAACAGCACATACTTGCATGTCTATATATATTCGAGATTGCAAGGTTTCAACTTTCAAGATTACCGAAAAAGACAGACAGAGTGGAGACTGAAATGTTAGCAAGCAAGAGCATGGCTTCACATGTACGTATACTTTGATGATCATTTAGGAGAACTCGTCTAATTGCTTGACTTCGACTTGCTGGCAGAGTTGGGTTATATACAGTATTAGCTCTCAATTTCCAAGATATATACAGTATTAGCTCTGAATTTCCAAGTTTCATGCATATAAATAGGTCCTTTCTTTCACACATGCATGCACAGTGAAATGGGCAAATTAAAGTCACCCAAATCCAGATATGTTTCTGCCACCTTGTTAGCTAGTTGACCATTTGAATCAGTGCATCAATGTATGGACATTTTTGCCGACTTGTACACGATTTGCATTACACTAGGATGGACACAAAGCTCTTTGGAGTCCTGCACCCCCTCCCTGAAAAGATCCTACACTTTCAGGTCAGGACGAAATAGTAAATTAATTCAGCTAATCGATGGCGTCTCCGAAAGTTCTCTCCAACAAAACAGACCCCCAGTACGATCATCACACTTGGATTCTCTTGGGCTCGTGGCACGAATCAAAGAAGAAGAAGGCCCGCAGAAGTGGGAGAATAAACAACATCATTTCTACCAAATCATGATACACATCTGTATGTACTCCATGGACTTTCAGATGTCTACATTTGCGATGCTGACCCACGTACACGCGCACACCTTATCTCTGCAGATTGCGTTACTAATTACTTACAGCACTTAGCTCGCGACAACAAGAAAGATCGAGTGGCTATCTAACGAACCCCGGCCCCTACCAAAAAACTTTTACAGCAACAGCTGTCGAACTTGTAATGGAGCAAGGCAAAGATTAGGATCCTTTGCAATGATTGATTGATCACCGATGACTTGGTGAGGATTGAGGAATCATAGATGCAGCTGCCTCGCATTACCTGCTGTCGGATCGTCCTAGTTAGTGCCTAGTGGACTAGGCAACATCTGGCAATAAAACTCAAAACTCGCGAGTTAAATGAGTACTTAGAAATTCGGGTCGACTTGGCTCGAACTCAATCCTTAACGAGTCGAGTCGAGTTGGACTTTGAACTCGTTAACATAACGAGTTAAATGAGTCGAGTTACCGAGTACTCGAGTAACTCGTTTAAACTCGTTTTATCCCACCATATGATACATAAATGACTGAAAATATGTTGTGATTTGTAAACTTTCTAAGCTGTATTGTTATGATTGAGGACTAAGTAGACCTATTTTGTAGTTTTTTGCTGTATTTTAACTCAAATATAGTTAACATCCTTTCTCATATTCAAATACAAAATGATATGGTGTTAAAAGTCTTAATGAGTTTTTAACGAGCTTAACGAGCCAACTCGAGTATTTAACGAGTTGGTATTTTAGCTCGTAACTTAATGAGTCGAGTCGAGTTGGCTTGTTAGGCTCTACTAATACCCCATCCATTGAGTATAACAGAGCAAACAGTATTTACAAATCGAGTCGAATTGAGTCGAATTAGCTCGATAGCCACACCTAGCAACATCCGGCAGATACTCTTTTTTTTTAAGGCGGCAGATGCATTTTATGGTGACATTCCGCCGGACGGACGGCGAGGCCATGTAGATCGGGTACGGGCTGAGGGATGTTTAATCGGTTTATTTCGAATTGAATGTTGAAAATGATGGAGCAACTTGAATTTGACTACATTGTTATACTCCACAACTAATCGTGATTCACAAACCAAGTAAGGTGCTACGGAAAGTTACGCTTGCCGCGACGTTTCAGCACGCAATTAGAGTTGGGCGTGTGCGTGCACACAACAGCGAGGCCCAACAGAACTACTCCCCGTTGCCATGGCCTGACGCAGGCATCGCCACCACGGCCGCTTACGCTTACGCACCGAGGGGACGAGGCTGCCGGCAGGGTGCCACGAAGCGGCCCAGTGGGTGTCCCGGTCGTGGTGGGCTGTAAGCCAACAAACATGAGTCCTCTATCTTTCTGTCAGCAAAAATGGGCAGCAGAGCACTCCAACTCCGGCAATGGCACAGTACACTCTATAGCTGTTGTAGTTGGGCTGTATAGTAGGTGTATGTAATAGCTACGTGAGTTTAGAACTTTAGCGCAAGCTAGCCCATGTACATTGAGTGCAGATATGTATATACCACATCGAGGAATAAAGAAGAGTCTAGAATTTATATTGCAAATAACTACATGGTATCAGAGCAATAGTGATGGCGACCACCTAGCTCTAGCTCCAATCGGCTACAACTTGGCTGCCGACGGCTGCATTGCTTGGATTGGCAGCTATTGAGGGGGCAATTGGAGAGAGGTTCACGTCCTGCAAGAGGAGGCGGACTAAATCTACAGGGTTGCTAGAACCCTAGGTGTGGCTGCAGTGGCTGCTGATGGCACAAGGACGGGGTGACAACCTGAGGTAAGCAGGCTACATAGGCGGAGCTTGAAGGAGAGGGGAAATTCGTGAGTTGCTTGGTAGGTTGGTTTGAGGATGAGAGTAAAGGCTTAGTGCTAGTACGCGTGGCTATTTGCTCTACTTGTTGTGCACAAGCAAAGAAGAGGCATTGGTGCTTGTGGCTACCACGATACTTGAGTAATGGGGGAAAATCAAGGTCTTCAGCAGGTACTTGAAACATTGGCACAGCTACTTACGATAAAGATGAGCGGAGCACCATCCTCAAGAAACGCAACTGTTGCTCAAGCTGAGTCAGTGTAGAAAATCGAATTGGTACCAAATGATATAAAATTGGAAGGTATCAAGAATTACTTGAGCTGGCCAAGGAGGGCGTTGCTGATCTTGACAACAAAGGGTTTGGAAGGCTTTGTGGAAGGGAAATATGTTGAACCACTGGACGAGACAAGTTCAGAATGGAGGACATGGAGTACTACCAACTCACTTGTGGTGGCATGGATGTTTGAGTTCTTTATCTCCGGCAATTGCCGCAATGGTCGAGACAATCTTATCATATGTAGCAGATGTGTGGAAGACTATCCACTTTGTATTTAGGAGAGGGCAATGTGATGTTGATGGTAGAAACACAAGAGAATAGCTGATCTAAAACAGGGGGAGCGATCCGTGATGGAATATGTTGTGGAGCTACAACGACTATGGGTAGACTTGGATCATTATGATCCTCTAGGGCTGACACACTCCGATTGCATAGCTACAGTAAAGAGATGGATCAAACGTCGGAGGGCTATGGAATTTCTGGAGGGACTAGATCCAATATTTGAGGGTAGATGAGCTACAGTATTTCATCAGCCCACTATTCCTACATTGGAGGAGGCAATTGCTGCAATGGCCCAAGAAGAAACTAGGCTGAAGGTGATGGTGAGTACCACATAATCAGTCAACCATCTCGCATTTGCAGTAACTGAAACAAGATATTGCTTCAATTGTGGTGAGAAGGGCTACCTGCATCATAATAGTCCCCATCCACACAAGTTTAGCCGTGGTAAAGAGAAGATTTATGAAAAAGTTGGACATAGAGGAGTTGGAAGTCGTGGAGGCAAGAGTGGCTAAAAGGAAAATCTAGCAGTAGAGGAGAAAGGGACATCTAACTTGGTGAAGATTCAGCTACAGAATTAGAAGAGCTAAGAAAGTTGAAAAGGAAAGTTGAAAGTTCTAAGAACAAAGACCAAGAGATGACGACTACAAGTGGCAACCTTGCAAACGTTGTAGATTTTGACATGGGTACACCAAATAATGCTCTTGCTTCCATCCATAAACCTTACTCTAGATGGCTATTAGACTTGGGTGCGTCCAGACATGTCACAGGTATATCTAGTGAGTTGGCATCAAATACTCTTTACCCATCCACACATAAAGAAACGATCGAAACTGCTGATGGAACATCACAACCCATCATGGGTGTTGGTACAATCCAATGCACTCCATTTATTACATTGTCATTGGTTTTATATGTACCCTCTTTTAGGTTAATCTGGTTTTAATATGTTCTTTGGTTGATCACATGGATTGTCAGGTCTCTCTTGATTGTGAAATTTTTTTGATTCAGGAGAGAAAGACTGGAAGGAGACTTGGGACTAGCATCAGGCATAATTGGATTATGGTACTTAGATCAAAAGACAACAGATGATGTTGTATGCATTGCATTGACGGCTATTGCAAGTGATGAAGAAGTTAATGCAATACTTCTGCATTGTCGGTTGGGACATATGTCCTTTAATACTATGAATAAAGTGTTCCTGATGTAAAGAACAAGGTGGACATGGGTAAATTATTATGTGATGCATGTGAGTTTAAAAACACATAAAGACATTATACGTGAGCAAGGGGCTCCGAAGTGTGTTGCATTTTGTATTAATCCACTCATATGTGTGGACTTCTCCTATTATTTCTATGAGTGGAATGAAGTACTTCGTCACTTTATTGATTGTTATTCTCGCATGACTTGGATATATCTCATGAAACATAAGTGTGAAGTGCTTCAATGCTTTCAAGATTTTGATGTATATGTTCGAAATCAATTCAATACTCATGTTCAGATTATCAGAACGGATAATGGAACAGAGTATGTGAACAAAGAATTTGACAGCTTTCTTTCTGCAGAAGGGATACTATATCAAACTTCCTGTCCAGATACACCACCATAAAATGGAGTAGCTGAAAGGAAGAATCGTCATCTCTTAGAGGTAGCCCGTTCCCTTATGTACACTATGGATGTGTCTAAATTTTTATGGAGTGAAGCAATTATGAATGCTGCCTATCTTATTAACCGCATGCAATCTAGTATATTTGGGATGAAAAGTTCATATGAAATGCTATTTTGAAGAAATGAATTTGTTGTGCCTCCAAGGGTGTTTGGGTGTACTTGCTTTGTAAGGGATCACAGACCCTCGGCGGGAAAGTTGGATTCTCAAGCTATCAACTGCATTTTCTTGGGCTACCCATCTGGACAGAAAGGATACAAATATTGCAGTCCTTCTCAAAGGCATATCTTTGTAAGTATGGATGTGACCTTCAGAGAGTTTATCTCGTTCTATGGAAAGAAGGCAGACCTGAGCTCCTTATTTGATGAGTTTGACTCCCCTAGCACCAATGGTGATGGTCATGAGGTGGAGAATGGAACATCAAATAACAGAGATGATGAATAGTCAAGGAGCCCGAATGTTGTAGCTGGCTCAATTCCTTATCCTATGGGTGATCCCACACATGAGTGGAGGTGGGGAAGGGCACTTGACAGGGAAAACCTCCAAGTGTACACAAGGAGAAATCCAAGAATTTCTGCAATGTAGCAAGTTGAGGAAGAACAACCTCCAGTAACAATAGTTGAGGGACAGTTGCGCAATGTCCAACAGCAAGTGAGGAGCAGGAACACCATCTGATATCTCTAAGGGGGAAAGCGAGGAACCTGGAGCCTCAAACCTACCAATTGCCTTGAGGAAAGGAGTGTGGGCTAAAGCTGGGATTCCTCCACAGAGATATGGCTTTGAGCATGATATAGCTAATTATGTCTCTTATGCTAATCTATCTTATGCTTACAAAGCCTTACATCATCATTGCAGTTTGTAGCAATTCCAACCAATTGGAGAGAAGCAAAGCAGGATACAAAGTGGCATAGAGCTATGCTAGAGGAGTTGGCAGCCCTAGAAACGAATGAGACTTGGATCTTGTACCCCTTCCAATGGGGAAGAAGATTGTTAGATGAAATGGGTGTACACAGTGAAGCAGAATCTAGATGGGGAAAATAGAAAGGTATAATGCAAGACTTGTGGTAAAGAAATATAGTCAAACATATGGATTGACTATGACGAAACCTTTGCGCCGGTGGCTAAGATGAGCACAGTGAGAACATTGATCTCTTGTGTAGCAAATCTTGATTGGACATTAAATCAACTAGATGTCAAAAATGCATTTTTGCATGAAGATCTTTAGGAGGAGGTCTATATGGAGATTCCACCTAGTTTTGGAACTGCTCAAATAGAGGGAAAAGTGTGCAAATTAAAAAAATATTTGTACGGTCTCAAGCAGTCACCAAGGGCATGTTTCGACAAGTTTCGACGTGCTATGTATGGCATAGGTTACAAACAGTGCAATGGAGATCATACAGTGTTCTATCAGCACTATGGAAGACAAACTACTATTCTTGTGTTTATGTGGATGATATCATTATTACAGGAGATGATACTCGAGAGGTAACTCGGTTAAAGGAGTGTTTGAGCAAAGAATTTGAAGTCAAGGATCTGGGTCAACTCAGATACTTCTTGGGCATTGAAATTGCTAGGTCACCAAGAGGAATAGTACTCTCGCAAAGGAAATATATATTGGACCTACTCAGTGACACATGTATGCTTGAATATGAGCAACATCTACTCCTATTGAGTAGAACCATAGATTATGTGCTGAGTCAGGAAACCCAATTGAAAAAGGGAGCTATCAGAGGCTTGTAGGACGATTAATCTATCTATGTCATACAAGACCTGATATAACATATGTTATGAGTGTGGTAAGTCAATATATGCATGACCCTAGAAGTGAATATTTAGAAGCTGCACACTGGATCTTGAGATACTTGAAGGATGCCCTGGAAAAGGCTTATGTTTCAGAAAAAATGTTTATTGGAAGGTGGATGGCTACTGTGATGCTAATTGGGCTAGTTGCCGATGACAAAAGGTCAACTTCAATTCAAGATTCTGTGTTTTTGTTGGTGGCAATTTGGTGTCATGGAGAAGTAAGAAACAACCAGTTGTATTATGGTCGACTGTTGAAGCATAATATAGGCAATGTCAGTTAGTTTGAGTGAGATGTTATGGTCACAAAACATTCTATCTAAACTCAAGCTACTAAGAGAACCACTTTTGGAGTTATGGTGTGATAACAAATCAGATATAAACATCGCCAATAATCTGGTACAATATGATCGAACTAAACATGTGGAGATAGATCGTTTCCTCGTCAAGGACCGATTGGATGATGGAACTTTAAAGTTAAACTTTGTAACTTCTAGAGAGTAGATTGTTGATTGTCTAACAAAAGGTTTAAGTATTAAAGAGTGTATATCGGCTTGTGGCAAGATAGGGATAATAAATATGTATCACCCATCTTGAGAGAGAGTGTTGTAGTTGAGCTGTGTAATAAATGTAGTAACTGTATAAATTTAGAGTTTTAGTCCAAGCTAGCCCATATATACTGGGTGCATACATATACCATACAGAGAAATAGAGAAGAATCTAGAACTCATATTGCAAACAACTACAATATTACATTATTGCTTATGAGTTACACCACGTGCCAGCTCAGTTCCCTTTCTGTGTTGAACTCTGTAAGACCTGATACCGGGGGCAAAAACCCAGCATCGGCAGAGGCTTGATCCGGTGCCCGGAAGACACTGTCATTGGTACCGTCCATTGTGCCCGCTGCAGCCTACGTCCAACAGAGCGTGTCAATAGAGAAAATAAGTAATTATCTACTGGAATACTTCAAGCCGTAGAGCTAACTATTACTGGGCCTTGCTAAACCACAAGAAGCCAAAGCATCTCGTTGTATCCTCTCCTGCTAGCCCTGCCTCTATATCAACGTCACAGCTACGCACCAAAACACCTGCGAAACCAAGGCGCCACCAAAGGGAATATCGCCTCCAAAGCTACAGGATACAAAGACAAAACGTCTAGCTTTTGGCCGTTTTGGATACATCCATTGCAGCATTGCATACTCAGAAACTTCTTGTTTGCAGCATCATTTAAAATGAAGCAGTCGCAAAGGAAAGCTGCAAGCTACCACAAAGATGCAGCAGCAGCAGCAGCAGCACAGGACGGCCATGCGGAGGGAGGGCGAGACGGCGGCTCGGAGAGCAGCTGAGATGCCTGCCCAGCGGACGGAGAGGGCGGGTGAGACGGCCACCCGGAGAGCGGCTGAGATCCCCGCCCGCCGGACAGAGCGGAAGAAGAGCCTGGAGAGCCTCCTTGACGCCGCGGACGTGCGGGGAAGCGCGGCGGCCCTGTGATGGTTGGCAAGAAGGTGACGAGCTTCCCCGGTCAGGGCCTCGAGTTTAAGAACCTGTCTTACAGTGTCATAAAGAAGCAGAAGAAAGATGGGGTCAAGATCAAGAAGGAGGTGTACCTGCTCAACGACATATCCGGACAAGCTCTCCGAGGCCAGGTCACTGCGATCCTTGGGCCAAGCGGCGCCGGAAAATCCACTTTCCTCGACGCCATTGCTGGAAGGATCGCCAAAGGGAGTCTTGAAGGATCTGTCAGCATCGACGGAACACCTGTAAGATTAACAACCCAAGGGTTCTGTTGCATTTTCATGTAAAAGCTGCGTTTGAAAGGAATTCATGGTGCGGTTTCTTATGCTCTGAATTGGAACTTGTTTAGGTCACCACGAGCTACATGAAGCAGATTTCCTCTTATGTGATGCAAGATGATCAGCTATTTCCCATGCTTACGGTGCTGGAGACGCTAACTTTTGCAGCTGAAGTCAGGCTCCCACCATCCCTCTCAAGGGCTGAGAAGCTGAAGCGAGTTTGGGAACTCATTGAGCAGCTTGGTTTGCAGGTATGCCCTCTGTTCTAGCCTTCTCTAGCTCACTCAAACTAAATACTATTGACACATGAATATACATATCTGTTCCCTAGCATAAAGTATTTTCTTTTCTGCGAGGATCCTAGCATAGAGTCCCTAAATCTGCATAAATACAACCATTACATTTATGCATTGCTTTACGAATTATTATTCTGAACTATAATTGATCACAACAAATATCTCCAGTGACATTTCTAGTTCAAAACTTCCCAGACCTCATGTTTCCAGTTTTCCTTTTTGATATTTTCCACATATTAGATAGTATCCGATTCAACTGACTTATGGTGGTAACACATCGCTACCGAAGGTTCCAAACATATGTTCATCATACTTCCCAAACAAAAGCTGAAGTGACTTAGCACAATAATCTAATAATATTTGTACGTTCCTTGGGAACTTCATTAAAATTGCACCTGAGAAGACTGTTCAGATCTATTACAACCATAGCTTGCCAAATGACAGACAACAGCTCACACATACATTGGGAATGAAGGGATACGAGGTGTCTCTGGCGGGGACGCCGCAGAGTATCAATTGGTACAGACATATCCATAAACCATCTCTGTTATTTCTGGACGAACCAACCTCCGGCCTCGACTCCACTAGTGCACACAGTGTGGTGGAGAAAGTGAAGGATATTGCAAAAGGAGGCAGAATTGTGCTCATGACAATTCATCAACCATCTTTCAGGATACAGATGCTTCTGGACAGAATTGTCATCCTTGCAAGGTGATAAAAACTATGCATGTCACGTTTTGTTAAGCTTTATGTTCTTTGAACTGTTGATTACTTTCAAAATCGAGATTGTTAATGGGCAATTACATTCCAATCATATTGCAATATGATTTATATCCTTCTAACTAGTTCCAATACTTGATCCAGAGGAAGACTGATCTATCTAGGCATGCCAAGCACACTTCCCACATACCTTGCTGGATTTGGCCGACCAGTACCTGACGGCGAAAACAGCATGGAATATCTCCTGGATGTCATCAAGGAGTATGATGAATCAACACTTGGACTTGAGCCTTTGGTTGCTTACCAGAGGGATGGGATCAAACCCACTGAAGCTGCAAAAACTCCAATGCCAAAAGCATCAGGGACACCATACCAAAAGTCAGTTCAGTTTAGACAAATCCAGCTCAAAAGCAACCAGTTTTCACATAAAAGCGCAACACCTCATGCTAACCCCTTCTCAAACTTTGAGTCCTACAATATTGATGACGAGGAGGGCGATTTCGACAATTCTCTTGAAAGAAAGACACAAACACCGTTGAATACTGGAACCTCAGGCTACCATCCAAGATTAGCTTCACAATTCTACAAAGATTTTTCAGTCTGGGTTTACAATGGTGTAGCAGGGACGCCACAGCGTAGGCCTACTTGGACTCCAGCTCGAACCCCAATGTCAAGCTACCAACGCAGTCGTGTGACCACGCCACACAGGTCAATTCCTCCATCTCCCCAAGAACCAGTTTTTCAAGCTAGAAGAGCCAACCTATGAGGAGTACGAGCTCGATCTTGAGCCACTAGATGCACCGGACGATGGGCCGAAGTTTGCCAATCCATGGCTCAGGGAGGTCACTGTACTTTCATGGCGTACCGCGCTGAATGTTGTGCGCACACCAGAGCTATTCCTCTCCCGTGAGATTGTTCTCACGGTCATGGCGCTCATCCTTTCAACGCTGTTCCACCACCTCAGCGGTTCTGATTTCCCAACCATCAACCGCATCCTCAACTTCTACATCTTTACAGTTTGCCTCGTCTTCTTCTCCTCCAATGATGCAGTTCCAACGTTCATCCAGGAGCGCTTCATCTTCATCCGTGAGAGGTCCCACAATGCATACCGCGCTTCATCCTATGTGATATCCTCCCTTATTGTCTATCTTCCGTTCTTCGCTGTTCAGGGTTTCACCTTTGCGGTCATCACAAAGTTCATGCTCCATCTGAAGAGCAAATTGCTCTACTTCTGGATCGTCCTCTTTGCATCACTCATAACAACCAATGCCTATGTGATGCTGGTCAGTGCACTTGTTCCGAGCTACATCACTGGCTATGCCGTCGTGATTGCAACAACAGCCCTCTTCTTCCTCACCTGTGGGTTCTTCTTGAAGCGGACAAAGATCCCTGCTGTCTGGAGTTGGCTTCACTATATCTCTGCAATCAAGTATCCATTTGAGGCATTGCTTGTGAATGAGTTCAAAGGAAGTCGTTGCTACCAGGGCACAAGCAATCAGCTGTCACCAGGACCACTGGGAGATATCAAGATAAGTGACCTCCATTATACAGAACTGCGGCTAAACTCAACATGTCCCCTGATAGGGCAGGATGTGCTCACCACCATGGATATCACAATCGACAACATCTGGGTAGATGTGGCAATCCTCCTTGCCTGGGGTGTGCTCTATCGACTCTTCTTTTATGTGGTCCTGAGATTCTACTCCAAGAATGAGAGGAAGTAATAACTTCCCGTAAAAGGCATTACCAATATCTATTTATGCCATCTCTGTTTGTGTGAATTTGTTATCTCTTTATTTTTGATAAATTTTTTTATCTCTGTTTAAGACACTCCTAGCAGCTTAATCTATGTAACAGAAAGTTCCTCTTCAAAAGCATTGATTGAGAGACAGCAAGAGATCATTTTTTGATTTTGACCAATTCAGGTATATGTTCCCAAGAGGCTACAGTGCTACACCTAGTTGTAGTTCTATGTAGGTTGAAAACAGGGCAACTCCGAATTTTGATTTTACTAAAAGGCTTTAGTCAATGCAGGAATTCAATTCTTGGCTGATCAATGTATTGTTTCATCATATCATGCTCTTACATATAATAAGCGTAAAATATGGAAAATATGGAAATGCACATTTTACCATGAATACCTTACCAAAACAAAGGTGTGCTATCGGTGTTTTACACTATTTATCTATTATCTTTGTAGCAGCAATTGTATCAATTATCAAAGGAGAGAGACAAGCAAGCCATAAAGGCATCAACAGGCTTACAGGCAATCTGATTCAAATAGTCAATCTATGATATGTGAAATATTAAGAGATCAAATGAGGAGGAATGCTCAAGTTATTAACTTTGAAAAGTAAAAAACATATAAGAACTTTGTTTGCAAGGTAGCATCTGCGCGAACCTGGCTCGGAGTAGTAACAGTAAAAACATCATTATAGACAGAGAGCTGCAAGATTCCTGTAAGGCCAACTTCAGTTTTGTAGGTAAACTTTCAGCATGTAGATCGCTTGAGTTATTTTTTCATGGATCCTCAAAATAAATTCACTCTCTCGAGTGCATGTGGATGGACCACCACCAGTAAGGCACATAAATCAACATGGAAAAATACAAGGGGAAAAAACAATGACAGTCAGAATTTCCCTATATGTAGATCAACTTTTATTCATAACCACGCATTGTTGAGAGTTTTGAGTCAATAGGAGTACACCATAGAAGTAACATGATAGCTCACTGTTTAGGATGAGCCATGCTGGACAAGTTTTCTCTCAAGGCCGGTCTTGTCAGCACTAACAACCTTGTCAATTTCTTTGCCGCTCATCACAAAGGAGAATGTTGGAACACTGGTGACATTCCAGTGATGTGCAACATTGCCTAGTTCATCAATGTCCACCTTAAGGAAAACAACATTCCGGTGCTTTTCAGCTAAGCTTTTGTAGACAGGTCCCATGAAACGACATGGCCCGCACCATATTGCAGTGAAATACAGAATCACAAGCCTAGACAAGCTTGATGCAGCCTTAAATTTTGTTTCCAGCTCATCAGATGAGTGGATAGTGATCACATCACCTGATAAAACATCACAAAATATGTACATAATCAGACACATTAAATTTTAGCAAAAGTAGAAAATATTAAAAATATAGAAAAATCACTAAGGTTTCTAGAAACAAGTAAAACTTTTGTATGTACTTCCTTCTAACATCCGTATGGATAGAACCTAAAAAACAAGCATAAAATAAACTTACCATCCTTTAGAACAGCAGAAGCAGCAGAAACCTGCACACAACAATATATACGAAAACATTAGTATACAGTGGTTACTTGAGGTACTAAGATAGCCACACAAACATCTAGTATGGTTTGAATATTGGATCAACCGAGTTTCAGTCTAAATGATAGAACTTGAAAACACAAAGGAGATCGGTTTTGTAAAGAGCTTCCTACTTTTATCAGCTTAGTATGTGTAATCTGAGACGAGAAGAAATGTAGCAACAACCATTCAGAAAGATGATTACCTCCTCAGCATGTTTACGCTGTCTTTCCATGTCAGCTTTTTTCATGTCCCTCGCTTTACGCAAGCATTCATACTTTTTCCTGTGCTCCTCAATTTTGTGCACATTGGGTTCAACCTGTAGATGGAATGCATGTCTGAGACACATCCTTACTTCAAGCGGACGGGGTCAGGACTTTCCCTACTTTCATTTTTTTCCAGGGTAGGCTTTGTTAATGATTATTACCTTCTTAAGCTCTGAGCAGATCTCTTCATCAAAATCCAATTTTGCTGCCAAGTGAAGGTCATGAGCAGCATCTTCCCACCTCCCAAGCATAGCTTTTGCTATCCCTCGTGATTTATATCCTTTAGAAGAATCTGGATTAATCTAAGCAAGTGACACATTATACAGGAAGTGAATTTGATTATGAGCTTATATATGAACAGCAATGGGATTTATTATCCATGAGCTATTAACTGAATGTCCACCTGTAATGCTGCATCTGCATCACGAATAGCTGCATTTGGTTTCTTCATCTTCATAAAAATACCAGCTGCATAAATTGCATCCGAAATAAGAGCACCATATAATGTTAAGATCAAACAAATGATCACATATAATAACTCTTGATACCCCTGGTAGCATAGAGGATAGCCGAAGTGGGGTTCAGCAAGATAGCCTCCGTCAGGTGCTCGACAGCTTCGTCCAGTTTACCTAATGCATAAATCCACATTGATTCAAATATCCAAATATGAAGGGGGCCTTCCGGTATAGAGTTAATGAGAATTTCTAGATTGCTGAACTAAAACAATTACAAACCATTCTCTTATATTGCAAATATGGAAGAATTCATTGCTTCACATTCCCATGGCAATAGTTAAACCTTGCCTTCTGAAAGTGCATCAATGCCTTTCTTTTTGTAGAGCTGTGCCTGGTCACGCTTGTCATCGGAGACTTCAACCGATGGATCTCCCATCTGTAACAGAAAAGGGCAAAGCAACAACATCAATTCTTCACACCACCAACGCACAACATCTGGTTCTATCAAAACCAAACTACTTTCACCCAAATCTGGACCTTCTGCGGAGGATCATTGTCTGGCTCAACAACTTCCCCTTCCAACTCGATGTCCGACTCCATGATTTCGTCCCCGAAGTTGCTCTCTCCCGCCTTCGCCATGCCTTCTGCTGCCTTCTGCAAAAACTATATTTCACAAAAACTCAACTATTTTGTACAATTCTTGTTTGACCAACGTGCAAGAAACCAAACTAACAGGACTAATTGCATCTAACATCAAGAACCAAACAAGAAATCTCACACAGCAACTACGCCCAAATCAACACTACGATGTAAGCGGTAAACAAAGAAGATACCAAGAAAGTTTACCGGAACCCTGGCTCCGAGGCTGCAAACAGGAGCAAGAAAGCAAGTCAAGCGCAAAAAAACCAAGAAAAGTACATTGAAACAAAGATTAAACGGGGGGACTAAAGCTTTGTCGAAATCGGAAACATGTGGTCTCTTGGATTCTTCCTCTGACTCCGGCGGCAACAGGATAAGCAAAGGATTCGATCGAGAGATATCGCAGACCTGATGAGGTAGTCCGCGAAGAAGCGGAGAGTGGGGTGGCGGAGGACAGTAGAGTTGGAGCGGCAACGCGCAATGAGAGATTGCATTGCAGCTGGGTCACCACCTCTTCATCCAGCACATCTCCATCTCTTTTGCCACTTGGAATTGCAGGATTTGCTTTTTCCTCAAAGGATTGGTGATGGTGATGAACTCTGGATGACAGGTGTCTATGGATTGGTGATGGTGATGAACTCAGGGTTAAGAGAGATATATTATGGAAATGGAGATGTCCCTTTGTGCTGGTTTTTAGAGTTTTTGATCTGATGGATTGGTCATGGGTACTTATATAGGGCCGTGTCTTATGCGTAATCCTTATTTGGATAAAATTGTATACAATTTATTGCGACATAAATGGTGTTGGAGGAGGGTTTCTGTGCAACCCCGAATCGACGCTGTTCAGGATCACTGCAACACTGCTAAGGTCTCTGTCGCCCACTCTCCATCGTCAGGGCTGTCTCCGACGAGCCCGGACACCGCGTCAAGGCTGTCTCCAACGAGCCCGCTCTCCACGTCAAGGCTGTCTCTGACTAGCCCGCTCTCCATCATCAGGGCTATCTCCGACGAGCCCACCCTCCGTCGTCGGGGCTATCTTCGACGAGCCCACTCTCCGTCGTCAGGGCGATCTCCGACGAGCCGGCTCTCCACGTCAAGGCTGTCTCCAACCAGCCCGCTCTCCGTCGTCAGGGCTATCTCCGACGAACCCACCCTCCATCGTCAGGGCTGTCTCCGACGAGCCCACACGCGAGGCCATTGCGCCCTCCAGAAGATTCTCCTAAAAGATGCCCAGGAATATTCTCCCAAGATTCCTTAGGGGTAGGGAATTGACCGTCATGCCCTTGTAATAGTTCCATACTTTTGGGGCAAAACTGTAATTTCACACTTTCCCCTCCCTCAACCCTATAAATACCCCCTGGGGGGTAGTGTTAAGGGGATCCACTTTTTCATTCTCTCGCTTGTAAGCTCTCAATTTCATGCCCTAATACAAACACTGATTTACGTCGTCAACTGTCTCGCGCGTAACGCTTCCCGCTCGTTGTCCCCAAGCACGCCCGGAGGTTGCCGTAACCGACCGGGGGTGCCATAAATCTACTGTCTAGGCTTATACCTACGACAAATGGCGCATTTCATTTCCATATTATATTTTGTAGAATACTTCCATCATAAAACCATGTTGGAATCAATCGTCGCAATAAATGTGCAGATCCCGTTCGCAAAAAATTAAGTTTAGATCCTGTGCACAGTTAGCATAATGACCAAAAGACTATTGGGTGAGATCTTTCTCATGCATAGAAGAGTGACGAGGACAATGTCACAGATTGTTGTGGGCTAGGATCATCCAGCTCCATATGATTCAGCTTGTGAGCTCAACCAACTGCTACGATTTGTTATATGTAGGCACAAACTCGAGTACAGACTGTACGCTATCCTTATGGATGCAATTTAATCTATAAAAAACTCATCCTAGAATTCAATTTGAATTGCGAACCGATGATTTGCCTGTACAATTAGATTTGTGTATTTGTACACCTTTATGCTTTGAACATTAAAGACAGAATTGCCAACCATGGACTTGATAGTTTCGGGGAAAGACGATAATTTAACGTTGCATTTATATTAACTACGGTTATTTCTCCGGTAAGATGAGCCTAGAGTAAAGTCGGTGACAGACCCATGACTAAATTTTGGGAAAGCCAGCGCGCAGCTCACCCATCTCCAGGAGAATAAGTAAACTAGAAGGTCCATACCTAATTCTCCACCAAGAGAATACAGTACCCAAATTCTGCAATCTAGATGCTACGCCCTCAGGAAATTTAACGACGCCGGTTTGCATCAAATTTCACAAATATCACATCACATATCCTGAAGTTAAGCTAGTAATCGGAGGCCAAATCTGAGCTAGGCACGATCAAAACACCACGACACTCCTCGCTCAATCGAAGCTCATCCGGCACAAAATTGCATTCCATAGAAAGAAAAAATCTAAGCTAAGCGGGTACAGGGGAGGAGGCAAGGCGCTCACACGGTCTTGACGTGGCTGTCCGGGTGGGTAGACGCCGATGTCACCGGTGCGCTGCCTCCCCGCTGCGGCGTGTTCGCCTAGACGCGGCGCCGCCGGGCGCACGAAACCACTGCCGGTGCCGGTTGGTGTCCTCGGGTCTGTCTCGCAGTCTCGCTCTGGTGGTGTAGGTGGGCTATTCAGCGACAAGAGCTTTGCGCACATGAATATGTAGCGTGTTTCGGCCCAAACGTACGAAGCCCAGGTTTCCTTATTCTTCTCACCCAACAGGTCACACGCTTTGGAAACACTATGTACCGTTTACCTTATGATTTAGGGTGCGTTTGGTTTGAGGACAAGCAGGGATAGGTTAAAGCTATTCAGTTTTTTTATGGACGGGATGAGCCATACTTTTTTAGTTGAATGGATGAGATAACCAGTCTTTTATTTGGTTGGAGAGATGAAAATTGGATGAGATGAGCCAATTTAAATTAATTATATTACTTAGTTTCTATTAATAATAATTAATTATACACTAATGAACACACTAAATACCTATCAATACTAAATTAGCCACAAACTTACTAATTAATAATAAAATATGTTAATTATTATTAATCAACACACTAATTATATATTAATCAATACAGTAAGCACTAATCTTACCGTTACAAATACTAATTAATTATACAATATGCTAATTATCACTAATCATTTTTTAATGATCATGATTAGAGAAGGCCGCAACCTCATCCGAACATTTTGGTTGGATCACTATATCCAGCATATTTGCATAATATTCATTTTAGTTGGTTGCCTTATCTACCCTATTTCTCCAACCAAACAGAGGGATATGCTCAAAAAGGTGAATATCCCTATCACATCTCTCTCCATCCCTCCAACTAAACGCGCCCTTAAGGAATGCACATCTACTACATTTGAGCCTAAAACCTTAAACCCTAAAACACACTATGTTTTCTCACCTAGACCCCGTCCAATAAAATATAATTCATTGTGTCCACCAATATAAACTCAATAGATGCAAACAACGCGACATACGGGAGGATCACTTGGCTTGAAGTGATTTGCCTTGACTTCTTCCAGGTTCGATCTCTCTAGTTCTTTTTACATCTTTTTATTTTTTATTTCTTTATTTCTTTACTAATACAACATTTTTGTTTCCTTATGAACCTTTTCTCGAGAAAGATAAATATTTTTTAAGTAGTAGAATCTTTTTTTAAGCTAGTAGATTTCTTTTTCTTTTTCTTTTTCTTCAAAAATGGGACAGTTTCCTCGGAATTTGCACAAGGTAGGTGAAGGTTTTTTATGAGATAGATAAACATTTTCCATGAATAGGGCAACACTTTTGAAAAACGTTATTAAAACGGAATATTTTTCTTTAAAAAAAACGTGAAACATTTTTCACAAGCTAGTTAAACATTTTCACATTAACAGTGGGCTGGGTATATAGAACTCTCGGTAGGTTGTAGTAGGTTAAGATCTAGTGAACTACGTTTTGCACCGGTGTAGCTCCTCCTTCATCAAACACATCAAGGCTTTCTCTGATCTTAGCAGAAGCGTTTTTTTTCTAGGGTTAGGTGGCGGCAGAGGCGACTCGGTGGTGCACCTCGTTTCTGGTTATGTGGGGGATGGAAGATTACTCTGATTCGATACTGGTGTTGGAATTAAGCCTGCGACGCGTTCGTAAGGAAGATTGTCTCCGTGTTCTGGGCGGAGTCGGGGAGAACTCTGCCGATCCACCCTGTATAAAGGATGGCCGTGGGAGTAGAAGAGAAGCCAAGGAGCAGATTGATCTACAAAAGCACGGGGGACGAGCGTGTGAGACCTTCGACCCGGGCGATTGCGTGACGATGGCGGCGGATCAACAATTGTCTGGTTCCGCTAGCGGTGGGGGTGATAACGGGGTTGCTGGTGAGGCGACTACCCACCTGAAGCCGCCTAGCGGGACCGCGGCTGTTGGGACGCTGGCGTCGATGGATCCCCGGGCGATGGCTGTGGAGACGGGGACGGCGGTGGTGGCGGTGGCCGATGGGGTGGGTGAGGCTCTGATGCCAGAGGGTAACGTGATGGGGCATCATAGGGGTCCTGAGGCATTCCTGGAAGGGGAAGCTGATGTGCTAACGGAGGATGGAATTCTGGAGTATGAACTTGCGGATGAGGAAACAGAGGAAGCTGGCAAGTGGACGGTACTAGCTTGCTACTATTCGACTCGCTCGGCCATTGCAGGCCTCCTGTTTGCGGATATGAAACGTGTGTGGCAGCCATGGATGGAGATGTCTTACTCGACTGTTCAAACTAATGTGTTCATCGTTTTGTTCAACACGGAGGGGGACTTCAACCATGTGATCCGAGGTGGTCCATGGCTACATCGGGGGCAGGCCCTCCTGTTGGTGCCGTCTTCCGGCGATGCTCGCCTTTCGGAGATTCCATTGGATACGGTCCCGCTTTGGGTTCGGATCTACGATCTTCCATTGGACATGCAAACCGAGCGGTTTGGGCATACTCTGGGTGGAAGGTTCAGCAAGGTAAGGGAGGTGGATGTGGTGGAGAATGGTCGCACGCGTCACTGATTTCTTTGTATTCGTATTGAATGGTCGGTGGAATGGGCACTGCAACCTACAGTAGATATCCGAGTTCGTCACCGGGGGATGCAAGAGGTCCGCAATTTTATCTTGAAGTATGAGCGCGTGACATTCTTCTACTTCCACTCTGGATTGATGGGCCATGATGAGGATGAATGCAACCAGAAGCAGAGGAAGGAAGCTTGATAACAAGATGCGTTGCTCACCTTTTCGACAAAATGACCGACGGGAAGGTGTGGTACCGGCAGCGACATCGTCAGCGAGGAGTAGTTTGTTTGGGGAGCCGGTGGGCTCAACAGAATCCAGAATCCATGTCCTCATGGCAAAAGAACACTGATGTGGTCATGGAGCAAGGCTGTAATCTGTCGGAGCAAGCAGACTCGCGTAATGCTGACAATGGGGAGGATAATCATGGGACGCAGGATGTAGATGAAGAGTTGGCCTCTAAGGTGCAGGAGGTCCATGTGTCAGCGGTAAAGCTTCCAAAGGAGGGCTAGTTTCATCAGGATAGCAACAAAGTTAGCAGGATGATTGAGATGCAAACCACGAACAATACTCTGAACGGGAGCCTGGTCCACTCTCTCAAACAGACCTAGGAAGGTGTTGTGCTGGGGCGAAGGGACACTGTAGCTCGTCCGGGACAGGTTCATGGCTGACTGGAGCTAAAGGACGTGAATGCTAATGGTTCACGCGGGAGAACAGGGTCCGGAACTCTGCACAGTTCCGACATGATTGGTGCATTGCGCGACCTGGGCTCGGACCTGGAGTCACAAAGAAATTCGTTCATGTCTGGCGACTCATCCGTGCTTGGGAAGCGTGGAACAGCAGAATGCGGTAGATCCAGTGGAACCCAAATCTTGTGCCTTGGTTCTTCATGCTGATTTTGTGCGAGGAAGTGCATTGAAGAAAGGACGTGTGCGACTTTCATGTCGTGATGGACAGGGGACAGCGATGATGCGGGAGGAACAAAGGGAAGCAACCAGCACAGGGGTTGCTGGTCAACTAATGGGGCCGATTGTGGTGCCCCGTCCGGAGCAATGAATTGTTTAAGCTGAAACTGCCGAGCAATTGGGAACCCTCAGACAGTTTGAGACCTCCTCGCCATGATGCAAGGAAAAAAATCCCCGTATTATTTTCTTATGTGAAACTAGACAAAAAGTTGATAAGATGCGTCATCTAAAGCGTCATCTAGGTCTTAATGGCTTTGCTGGTGTTAGTAGTGAGGGGTTAAGTGGTGGCTTAGCTCTTTTTTGGGATGACAATATGTACTTTGATATTCAATCTTTGAATGCGAGATATATTGATGTGTATGTGCGAGTAGCCCCAGAGGAATCCATGTGGCGTTTAACCTGTGTCTATGGGGAATCCCGAGCGGAGAATCGGCATCGTATGTGGACGATTCTTAGCTCTCTTAAGGCTCGCTCTGATTTGCCCTGGACGGTGTTGGGGGACTTTAACGGAGCTCTTTGGCATTTTGAGGACTTGTCAATTACACCACGGTCGGAATGGCTTATGGCTGCATTTCGGGAGGCCCTCTCCTTGTGTGCCCTTCGCGACATTGGTTTTTGCTGGAGTGCCTTTTACATACGACAACCAGCGACAAGGTAATCACAATGTGAAAGTTCGTTTAGATAGAGTAGTAGCTGATGATAGCTCGAGAGATATATTCACTAATGCTTCTGTGGTTCACATTGTGTCTTCTTGTTCGGACCACTGCCCTATACTGCTCTACCTTGATCAGTTGCCACAACTGTATGCTGGAAATAAATGTCGCCAATATGAAGTATTTTGGGAACGGGCTAGTGAACTTCCGGAACTAATTGAGCAGACCTGGAAGGAACTTGGGGACAAGCGGGATTTGGCTTCGATCAGCTTGGGTCTGAATCAGCTCATGCAGTCTTTACAAAGCTGGAGTAAGCAGAAGTTTGGTAATGTGCTCAAAGAGCTTGAGCAAACAAGACAATGGCTTGAACAACTTTTGTTGGAGGATGCACCTCATCAGGAAGTTCGCCGAGTTCCGGATCATATGGATGAGCTCCTATATAGAGAGGAAATGCTATGGATGCAAAGGTCGCGAGCGAACTGGCTGAGTGAGGGCGACCGGAATACTCGCTTTTTCCATAGCTGTGCAGCTTGGAGAGCAAAAAAGAATCGCATAACCAAGCTCAAAGATAGTACTGGCGCGTGGGTCATGGATGCTAATGTGCTGGGACGGATGGCAACTTCCTTCTTTCAGGACCTGTTTACTAAGGATGTGTCTATCAGACCGGATGAAGTGGTGAACATGCTTGAAGCCCAGGTATCGGAGGATATGAATAATCAGCTGTGTAAGGAGTTCACTGACGAGGAGATTGCTGATGCGCTCTTTCAAATCGGACCGTTGAAAGCTCCCGGTCCTAATGGCTTCCCGACGCGTTTTTATCAAAAGAACTGGGACATCATGGAACAAGAGGTTACTGCAGCAGTTCGACAATTTTTCCAGTCTAATGTTATGCCTACGGGCATTTTAACAAAACAGCCATCGTGCTTATTCCTAAGACATCCAATCCTTCTGACCTCAAGGAGTTTTGGCCAATTAGCTTATGCACAGTCCTTTACAAAATTGTGGCAAAATGTCTGGTAAACCTGTTGCGACCAATTCTTGGGGAGCTCATCTCTCCAAATCAAAGTGTGTTCGTGCCTGGACGTATCATCACTGATAATGCTCTAATCGCCTTCGAATGTATCCATGTTATTGAGCAATCCTCGGCCTCCCAGAATAATAATTACTGTGCATATAAATTAGACCTGTTTAAAGCGTATGATAGTGGATTGGGACTTTCTGAAGAAGGCGATGCAAAAATTGGGCTTCGTTGATCGATGGGTGAATTGGATAATGACATGCGTGTCTTCTGTACGGTACTCTGTTAAGTTTAACTGCTGCCTCCTGGATACAATTATGCCTTCTCGCGGATTACGTCAAGGTGACTCGTTATTCCCCCTCCTGTTTCTTTTTGTTGCTGACTGGCTCTCAGCATTTCTTTGGCGGGAAGTTCAGGAAAGAAGGATTGCACCGCTTCGGGTATGCTGCCAAGCACCAGGTATTTCCCACCTACTATTTGCCGACGACAGTCTGTTATTTTTTCAAGCAGCACCGGGGCAAGCTAGCCGAATTCGTTCTGTTCTAAGCACTTACACGACTAGTACGGATCAGCTCATTAATCCTCAAAAGTGTTCCATTATGTTCCCTACCTCATGTGCACAGGAAGTACAAGAGGAAATAAGAGCGTATTGCAAGTGGCTCAATCCTCCTTTGAGGCTAAGTACTTGGGGCTGCCAATGCCGTACGGTCGTATGTCGAAAGGAAAATTCCAAAATCTCTAGACTAAGCTGAGTAAGCGTCTCATGGCATGGGGGGAACCACTTGTCACAAGTGGGAAAAGAAGTTTTAATTAAGGCAGTTGCCCAAGCAATCCCGACTTATGTGATGGGTGTTTTTAAACTACTGGCGAGGCTTTGTGATGACCTTACGCGGATGGTTCAGAATTTTTGGTGGGGTGCAAAAGATGGCAAAAGACGCACACACTGGATGGCTTGGAATACCATGACTCGTCCTAAGATGCAAAGGGGCCTTGGTTTTCGCAACATGAGACTTACCAAGCCCTCCTTGCACAGCAAGCATGGTGCCTTATCCAATCTCCGTCTAGCTTGTGCGCCAAGGTGCTTAAGGCTAAGTACTACCCTAATGGCAACCTGATAGACACTGTCTTCAAAGGGAACAAATCACCAACATGGAGTGCCATCGAATATGGTGTGGAGTTACTGAAGAAAGGCATAATATGACTCATTGGAAATGGAGCGGCGGTCCGTCTTTGGAGAGACCCTTGGATTCCTCGCGACCTCCTGTTGCGGCCAACATCATAGCGACGCCGATGATGTCTATGTTGGGTCGCTGACCTGTTGACACCGGAGGGAACATGGAATCAGGAGCTCCTCCAACGATACTTTAATACGATTGATGTGGAAGCTATTAATAGTATTGACCCTTCTTGCAGGAAATGAGCATGATTTTTTGGCGTGGCACCCTAACAAACGGGGTATCTTTTCGGTACGGAGTGCATATAGGTTAGCCTTAGATGAGAAGCTCCGTGCCCAGGGAGTGGGCGCCTCTAGCGCCAGGCCTGATGGTTCCCACCCTGACTGGGGCCTTAAATGGAAATGCCCCGTCCCTCAAAAGGTTTGTATTTTTTTTCTTGGTGTGTTGCTAACGATGCTCTTGCTACGCAGGTAAACAAAATGCACCGGGGATTGGAATCCGAGGAGACTTGTAAAATCTGTGGTAAGGAAAATGACGATGTGTACCATGCTCTAATTAGGTGCAACCATGCACGTGCTCTTGGCACGCGTTGAGCACGGAGTGGAATCTCCCTAATGAGAACCTACTCCGAGTTCAAGGAACTGGGTGGCTTTTGATTGTACTAACTAAGCTCACTGAAGGCCAACGATTACAAGTTCTCATGCTATTGGGGTGCATTTAGCACGTTCGTAACAGTATAACCCATGATAAACTGGCAGCTGTTGAAGGATCGAAACGTTTTTTGCTTAGCTATGTGGACTCCCTCCTTTCTATCTACCAATTCCCCAAGGCAGACCCGACTAAAGGTAAGCAGGTGATTAATCTGGATGCTCTAACTAAATCCCATACGCATGCAGGATACCCGCAGGCGGAGAGGCTTAGCTAGATACCTCTGCCGCCATGATGGATGAAACTCAAATGTTGATGGTGCCTATGATGCTGGTGGCAGCAAGGTGGGGACGGGATGGTGCTACGAGACCATATGGGAGAGGTCCTCATGGTAGCATGCCGGTCACTACGACGCTGCTCAAGTGCCTTGGATGCGGAGCTAGAGGCCTACAAGGAAAGACTCGCTTTGGCGATGTAGTGGACGAGCAAGGCCATCGTGATGGAATCAGACTGCGCCGCAGCTGTTGCTATGCTATCATCCACAGCCCCGGATTGTTCTGTCTTCGCGTACAGGATTCAAGAAGTGAAGGATATGATGTCTACTGAGAGAGATGTAAAGCTTCAAAAGATATCTAGACATCAGAATAGGATGAATCATGAGCTCCTGATGTTAGGTAGACTCAACAATTGGACGGCTTGTTGGATTGGTAGCTGTCTGCTAAAAACTGAGCCAATATCTGGCAGCGACTGTAACCACCTTTCTGATTAATTTCATCTCTCTTTCTCGCGATAAAAGAAAAACAGTGGGCCGGGCGACGCACTGTTGTGCCTCGTTTCACGGGCTGCTTTCACTGCAGTAGGAGGGCGAGCGGTAATCTGCTGCAGCCCACAATAAACGGTACATAGGGCTCCTCACACGCTTCAGGCTTCACTACGAAAGGGCAAAACCCAAACACTGTAAAAAGAAAAAAGGGCAAAACCGAAACGGTTCATACAGACTGCCAATTTCTCCTGAAAGATGGAAGGTAAAATTTGCAGTCTTATTTTCCCAGCACTTGTTCAAGCTCTTAACATTAGTAGAATCACGCAGCAAGTTCACTCGGAGAAAGTAGAAAGATCAGTAAGTTCGTCGCAAAAGAAAGAAAGGAAGGAAGAGCACTATGCTGCAGCCTGTAAATGCTGAAGCTGTTCTTTCTCTTATTAGTTGGGGAGAAAACTACCAAGGCAACCAAACCAAGAATCACCAGGGTAGCACGATCAAAACTAGAGCCTAACTGCCTGAGACACCCTTGGTGTCTATCAGTGAGATTACAGAAATGGTGACACGAACAATTAGGAATTGCTTAATCTTTAAGGAATGAAAAGGGAAAGAAAGGAAATAATAGAACATATAGCCATGCGTTGCCGAATTACCATCTACTGAGCCTCAGCCAAAACCAACTAATAAGGCAGTTTGCTCACCAATACACCCCAGAATACTGACTGGTCCAGAGTGGTATCCGAAAACCAGCACTGCCCAGTCATACTCACACAGTTGCTTCAAGCCAATCAGCATTCAATCAGATACAAAAGCATTTACAATTGTGCACAAATGTTGCCAGTAATGTAATAGACCAGAACATGTGCAAGTATTGCAACATAAGCTCTTGCGTTCTGCAGCTTTAAGTTCATAATAGAGGAACAAGAATAGTACAGTTCCACGATAGATCGAACGAAATTTGTAAGCCTATGATTTGATACTGATAAATTAACATATTTCTTTCTGCAATACAATGGCGCAAGGGCAAAAAAAATTAACAATCAAGAGTCTGCAAGTGACAGCTCTCTTGTTAGTTAGGTGGGGTTGCACCTAGCATTACAGTGAACTAACCAAACAAAACACATCATAAACAAGAATTAAGAACAGCATCAATAACATATATCATGCCTTTCTCTCGAGCTCTCCTCGACTGAATGTAAAAGCTTTTTACGGTTTTGCATCAGTCAGCATGGCCGAATCTATGGACACTGGAAAATGATCAGATCAGATCTGTAGTTTTGTACTGGGGGACTCCCCGCTAAAGCTGATGTTCCTGGGTTGGCCTAAACACAGCGACTCGTCATGGTTGCTTGAGAAGGCAATGTCTGTGCATGATGATTTGCTGTTGTCATTGGCGCTCCCAATCGTGTCACTGCTCTCCAACGGGCTCTTGGCTGATGGATAAGGCGCAACAGTTGTCACTCTGCAAAAGAAGCACGTACACATGATGTGACATGAATATCAGGTTATGAGCACGAATGGAGGCTATTGTAAATAACTAAGTTACTGTACACAAGTACAGTGGAATCACTTGTAATAGTTCTAGAACACTTGGACAGTAAAGAAAATGAATTTATGGTTCTACCTTTCTTTTCGTTTCTCCAAGAATCGGGCAAGGGACGCCTTCCGAGCTTGAGGAACAGCTGCAGCAAAAAAAGAACATCAATACACCATACAATGAAACAATTCAACAAAACTTACTAAATACTATCATAATAACAGCAGATTCAATGCACGCGGCAAACGTCCACACCTCTTGGCATAATAGCTGCAGCAGTGGTAGTGGCTAGTGTTGCAGGTTGAGTAGATGGAGGCTGACTTGTGGGAGCCACAACCATTGGGCCTGAAGTTTTTGGCACTGTGGAGTCAATGTTAGAGCTAGAGGCGCTCTTCGGGAGACTTGCAACTTGAGACACGACGGAGATCGGCTTTGACATGCCTGACACATGAGGTGAACCATGCTGTGGTTTCTGAAGGAGCATCTGCTTTGCAGGTGAAACCTCAGGTGCCATGACTTTAGCCGGAGCAGAAAAGGGTGCATCTGGACTGCGAGCAACAGTACTCGATGCATTTGGAAGAGATCCTCTGCTGGCTAAGAACATTAGCTCCTGAGCCTGTAATAATGAAAAACAATTATTCATCTTCCGCGGCAAACCTAAATGGCCACATTAACATGAAAATACACTATCCATGCCAAGAAATTGTACCTTTTCTGCTGAGACGTTGTTGAATACATTGACCGAACCAGCGTAAAAGATTGTTAATTGCGCAGTCTTTGGCTTTGGCATGTCCCTTTGTAAGCAAGACAAGATATATTTCAGTCAAATCTTGACATTACAGCCAATTTTGTAAATCATCAGCCAATAGAAGAGCGAATTATCTACCTTGTTCCATACACACCAACCGTAGAACCAGCAACCGCATTGTTCACCCCGAAAGATGGCTGCTTGAACGCACCACCGCCAGCAACGCCATTCGGTACGTTAGGCGAACTCTGGACCCTGAACATCGGATTGTTTGGATTGAACGGCGACGACACTGGAATGACTCTAGCTCCATTAAGAACATGCTGCTGCTGCCCGCCGTAAGCGCTACGCATGGCGGTGTACTGTGGGCTGCCTTGGTTCTCAGCACCGAACGATCTCTGCAAAACATGACAACCCCAAAACAATTAGCAAAACTCGCAAGCAACATGAATCGTACATACATAAATCAAGAACAGGAGCTCTAGCTACCTGCGGAGTCAGGACACGAGAGGTCTGCTGCTTCTTGACGCCGTCGAAGGATGAGAACTGGGGGAACGCGAGGTCCCCCGTTTCCTCCCTCGCCGCCGACCTGAATGACATCAACGCCGGCGCGGCGCCGGCCCTGCTCGCGAATGACCAATCCATCGCCGGCGCTCCTCCTCCTCCGCCAAAGTAAGCTGGGAGTAGCACACACACACGATTCTCAATCAAACACAGAAGCCGGCGTACATATAAACACAGACGAACCAAGAAACACGGATCCGTTAAACATCCCCATCCTGCCAGCGAAACAGAGGCTACTCAAAATCAGCAAACGACATGCGCGGGTACCGGAAAGATTTGGCGAGTCTCTCCTGGGAAAAATCCTCGCTTTCTTGAGGCATTAAGTCTCGACCAAATCGAGCATACACGGCAAGTGAGCCGTCGAAAGGAAATTCGGCAGCCATAACAAACGCGCTCTCTTTTCCAAAAGAAAAGGGCACGGGGAGAAAGAAAAGAGCTGGAATTGCACCCAAGACCGCAAGCAAATGCGGTTTGAGAGGCCGAACACAGCATCGTGGTGGACTGGTGGTGCAACTATGATAAGAGAGAGAGAGAGCAAGAAACGTATCCGCGAGCCATGGCCATGGCGGTGCGCGGCGCGCGGCGCTTGGCGCGCCTACCCACCCATCCAAATCCCAAGATTCGTTACGCCGAACTGCCGAACAGAGGGTGCACTGCACATCGCCAAATCAAGAAACCCAAGGACGGGACGGCAAAGGCTACCTGATTCTTTCCTGCTCTCGCCGGCCTCGGTCCGCTGCAGCAGCTGCTCCTTCCCTACGGCGCCCAGGAAGTCCCTCTCCATTCAACCGGCTCACCGAAAGGAGCCTGCAGATTTTGCCCTCCCAAGGTAAGAAAGATAGGTAGATGGATAGATGGACACTCCTAGCTCTGCCAACTCCCTCTCTCTCTCTCTCTCTCTCTCTCTCTCTCTCTCTCTCTCTCTCTCTCTCTGTGCAATGATGTGACGATGCCCAGCCTTGACCACTCTACCTCTCTCTTGTAGTACTCGTGTATTGGTGTGCTTAGCTTCTGTTTATTTATTTATTATTTTAAACCAGGCGATTAGATTGGAAAAAATAAATGTGGGAGATAAAACCAATCAGGAAAAAGGTATGGTGAGCACGAGTGCGGGGCCCACCCTGACCGGATCGGGCGCGTCCGGTCCACCGGCGCCCCACGTGGTCGAAGCACGAGCCCGTACACGCTCCACGCGGCCTCGCTCCACGCTCCGCCGCTGACACCGCGGACCGTGCCCACGTGGGTCCCACTCGTCGGCGAGGAGGGCGTGGGGCCGCCCTGCGCGTCCCGAGGCCGTGGCGGCGGCTGCAATGCCGACACGTGCCCCGGCGCCTCACACGAGCCGAATTGGGTGGGCCCGCTCACGTGGCTGCCGAGGTGGGACCCACGTGGGGCGTGGGGGGGGGCCTCGGGATTCTCTGCGCGCGGTGGAGGCGGAGCCCCCACGTGTTGCGGGTCGCGGAAACTGATGCGAGAGCGGTGGGGCCGGGGCGAGTTAGACTTTTGGATTTTGGCTTTAAATATTGCTCTGTTTTCTTTATTTTGTGGAGAGGAAACAATAAAGTAGGGATGAAAAATGGGGTGGCGTGCTGCGTTGGTTTTTGTTTATGTTTTGTGGGCATGACCATGTGGCATGTGCGCACCATGTTTTTTTTTATTGTCTTGTTTCTTGTTTAGGTCGCTTTGATTTGTTTAGCTTAGGTTTTTTTAGGGGTTTGATTAGCCAAGTTGAAGGCTTTTCGAACAGAGGAAACTTGTTCATTGAGGTGGTGTGGAAAGACGTCTCTGCCCTCGAGAGGAACTAGGGTGAGTTTGTGATGGTACCGTGGCCGGAACAAAGCATTATGGCGCTGGTGCACGGGTTCTATAAAAATTTCGGCCATCGGCTCCTCTTCGCGCGGGCGGCGCGGTTCATCTCCCGTCTTACGCATCCACGAGAAGCTGCTCAAATCTATTTGTAACCTATCCTTGTAGAGACCCATTCTGTGCTTATTGAATCTGGTGGCACTATGGTGAGCTCGATGATGTTGTTCTGGCTGTCCTCAAGAGGGTATCATCCATTTCAGGAGCATTCTAGCTATCGCGAGATGAGTTTTTTCACCGTTACCTACTCTAGCAGCTCTTTATCACCATTTGTGTGCACTGATGCTCTTAACATCTTTGGCACCAGCGGTTTTAGCTTCTACTTCCATATCAAAAGTAGGATCAAGCGGAGGCCTTCTATGTAGGCTCGTTTCTTCATCGCTTATGGCAATTAGCGGCGGCGACTTGCCGACGGCAACCCAAACTCGGGTCAGCGGTACAGACCCGACCCTAACACGTGGCGTCGCACATCGAAGCGGTAAACGCGTGGTCTGGGTCATGGACGAGTGTTCACGATGGACTTTGCTGTAAATTTTGTTGTGTCTTATTTTACAACGATGTGATGTGCTTTTGTTGTCGGTCCTTTTTGGTTGTCCTTGTTTTAATATAAAGCAGATGCTTTTTTAAAAAAAATTGGTGCATGTGCTCAGTAAGTGCCTTGATAAACTATTCAACGTGCAAAATCGATTTCGGGCATCCTACCATGCGGTAGAGAGTTAAAGATAGTTCACCAATAGTCATCCAAGATTTCTTATCATTGATGGATGACAAAAATCATCTATGATAAGGCTTATAATATACAATTTTAGGGTATTTTGATCGGAGCAAAAGACGTGCAGCTGCCAATATAAACCATCAGACTAACCCTAAGTCGCGCCGTCCCTCTCCTTCACACCACAGTCACCTTTTCCCTCCTCCTCAATCTCCACCTATCCCTCGTCCAAGCGTCGATTCCCAGATCTTTCCTAGCATGATGCCTTCCTCCTTCCATACTCTCAGATCCAGTACCTCGTCCTCATCACCTCTCAGATCCTACAGTGGTGGTAGCGGTTGTTGCGTTAGCCATGGAGTGGAAGATGAGCTTGTGGCGGAGGCATGGTGGAGCATCCACGCGGCATCTGGTGCGACACGTCTGTCTTTGGGGTGCGATGACGGTGTCCTGATGGAGTACGGCAAGGCTTTGTCGGCGTCTAGCGTGGCGTGACTATCTCTAGGGTACCATGATGGTGTCTTGATGGAGCAGGAAGGGGCTCTGTCGGTATCTGGTACGATGCGACATGGATCCCTTAATGTGGTTGGATTCGAGACATGACTGGATCTGGGCACCACCAATGATGGTGTCTTGATGGAGCACGAGGGGGCTCTGTCGGCATCTGGTACGATGCAACATGGATCCCTTAACGTGGTTAGATCCGAGCGTCGCCGTACATGACTGGATCTGGGCACCACCGCCTTTGACGTGGCTCGCCACGACCTGATCTGTGTGCCGCCATCCTCGGCGTGGCTCATCACAGTCTGATCTGGGCCGGTGATACAGTGCCAGGTGGGGGCACGGGCCAAGTCGGTGGTCGTTGATGGGTAGGCGGGTGCTTATGTGGTGGCAGCGGCGGCGTGACAGTCACACTGGTGGTCAGGAAGGCGGCAGCAGAGCTCTGGGTTGTAAATTCTATGTGATGAATTTTTTTTTCTATGCGACAAGAATATTTTTAATGTAATGGAAACTTATCATATGAAAAGTAAAATTCTAATTAATAGACGTCTTTCGTGATCTGCCCTATAATGTTTTTCTCTAATCAATTTGGGCATTTTCTAGCCTTTAAAAGTTGAAGCAGACATATACTTCATTTAACATCATTCAATAATAATACAATAGATATTTGACGTACAATTTGTTTTGTCAAACTTGTGAGAGACTATGTAAGGATTCCGTGATTCCATTGCATCCCATGATTAAATACTCCCTATAAATTAAGAACAAATTACAGATCATGTGGAGTAGTCACTAACATGCTGATCGAGTTAAATATAGTAGTAGTTAACAAGGTGGTTGAGTATGTTCATATGACTTATAGTAGTAGTTAAAAAGCGTAGTTTATGTACTTAATTATCTACATGATGCAGCTCTGTCTTCAAACGTGGCGACGCCCGATTGGTCTGTCTTCAAATGCGGCTACGCCCGTACATTAGCGTAGCTTTGTTAAAGAGCTTTGCTCATCCTACCATGATGCATGTGCTTCTTCGCTCTGTGGCCTCGATCTTAGGGTTGTGCGAAATGTCAAGTTTAGCCGGCCGCCTCCCAATTAACTTTAGGCCAAGTCTTCTTCATTCTATCCCAAACTATTAGACAGAAATATGGTTTGGTGGACCTTTTATTTTACTCACGTATTTTATTTGGTTAAGATAAAATTTTAATCAATAATTACTCTATTAATATATAATTTATGTGATATAAAGTCATAATTATAAATTTATTTTAAATACGAATCTAATATCATTAATTTTATGTCATATAAATCACATATTAATAAAGTAATTGTGGTCAAAGTCTTATCTTAACTAAATAAAATTCGTCTTATATTCTGAAATGGAGGGAGTAAGTTGTGATACAATTAGTCAAAATGCATAGGAAAAGTAACTAGAGTTGACCTGAAGGTAAATTAACCACAAAAATAATGCAAGTCCACATGCACAAGAATGGGGTCACGTCTAGTTAATGTAATCGTTCTGGTGAAAAAGTGGAGACACCATTTTTGTTGGAGTGTTAAATCAGTATGAAAAAAAAATCCTTGGACACTTTGGGGAGATGCATTTCTTAAAAACGAATAGATGTTCGATTTCGTTTAGGGAGATATGCGTGCATACCATTGTAAAGTTATTTACAATCAATAACACTAGCTTAGCTAGGTATTATCATATCAAAACGAAGGCATCCAATCAAATCAAATTAGGTGGATCTAAATTTTCCAAAAGCACGAGGCCTAGCTCTCCCATTCATGCATGGAACATCATGCCAGTCCCATAACTAAAAGATCGAAGCATGCAATCCATGCATCTCCGTAGAAAAACATTGCTCCTCCATCATCAGGATTTCAAAGAGGATACGCGCCACATGTCACGAACCGATTGCATGCACAGTTCTGTAAACAAATTGTGCGATCTTGTGAAAAAAGATGTGGCTGACAAATTAAACCCAGAGCAGAGGCCGGTGGAATTGACCATAACTAAACAAATCCTAGAGATCCCAAAATGCTTAACGTGGTCCGATTTTAAACCCTAATTTGAGTGAATGATGCTGCTGGACTTCACATGTACATATGTATATACATTTGTTTAAGTGACATTAGTTAACTAACTGCAAGTCAACAGAGACTTAATTTTCGCTATGTGAAACTTGGGATCGTTCAGGACGTGCACTGAGAATATATCGTTGAAGATAGTGTGATTTGAATAGTAGAGCACACGTTTTTTTTCGAGCTGAGATAACCTGGTATGTAGTGCGACATGCTTGTGACAATTAATCAGTTAATAAGACAATTATTAGGGCATGCATGTTGACTTAAATCAGCTTGGAGGTGGCATTCATAATTTATTAGAAAGTGTTATATATTTATATTTTGATTTTTATTTTTGGTAGTATGAGTTTACATTGCATAGAAAAAATTTCATCACACATAAAAATATTTTCATTACACGAAATTTATACATAAAAATATCATGTTGTGTTGGTTTAATTTTTTTATTATATTTATTTTAATAAAATATTTCTATGAACATCTGATTTAATGTTAGAATCATATGTTTGATTAGTTTTCCTCTTTATTTGAGAGTAGTAAGGAGCACGAGGGTGCACAAACTTGAGGTCATGGTTATATCACCACCCAAAACGTTATGCAGGAACAACTCGTCGGAGTATAATATACATCCACATGGATCACCAGTCTCATCTAATTGATCTTTTTATAGTATCCACATGTTAATACTCTTGATCCATGAGGCTAATAAGAAAGTACAATGATGATGTCGAATATATACTACATATGCAAACCAAGGACTGGGTGCCAGATAGTTCCAAGGAAATGAAATAATGATTGATTTCTTTAAGAAAATATATAACAATGTCGACATCAGTTTCTTCTGAAATCAATAATGAGATCAAAAGAATATTCAAGGAGTCGCCCACATGGACGCGTGCGTGGTCTACTTGACACATGCAATTTTCACTCATGCTTCTTGGGATATCCATGCATGCATCTTGCTTGTACATATTGTTTTCTGATGCGAGTCTTTGGGTAGATCCGTGGACACTTGTCGAGCTCAACGAAGCTATCACTAACTTTTCTTTTTCTTTTTTGACATAGTAGCCTATCACTACGCGAAAGCAAAATGACTTACGAGCATGGATTCGCTACCCTGCTCATTGAACTTCCTCCGCCGCTGTTAGCTCGTGTTTTGATATTTCTATATCATATATCTCTATATCATATAATATTATACTCTCTGTGATAAATTAATTTATATTTAGTTTATACTATTCTATTTTTATATGTACTAGACATTGAAAATAAATTAATAAATGAGTAATAATTGAATATACAAACCACATTTGTCATGTTTTAGACACAATAACACTGTAAAATTAAATTTATTAAAATATAAAATAAAAATATACTAAATAAAAATAATAAAAATCTGTAAATCTTAAAACACAAACCTACACTAGATATAGAGGTTATATAGAGCACATTTCCTAATGATTTATTCCGAAAAGCTACACCACAAATTAGAGATTAAGGTCACAAGTTAGGTACCTTATTTTTAGGTATACTTTACTCTGACTCAATTTCTTTGGGTAGTCGAGAAACATGAGTTAAAATCTCTTTAGATCTGAAGGGACTGGATCAGATCAGAGTACATCGAAATGAACTCATTTGCTAGTCATTACGGTTGTCATGTAGAAACGACAATAAAATAACTATACTTTGAGTTGTCTTTTAAGATGACTCCGTAGAAAGAGTTTGTGTGAAATAAAACGACGTCTGAAATTAAGGCAATGGCATCGATTTGACGATTATACTCTTTGTAGAGTTTGACTCTTCACAAAGAGTCGATTTTATTTTTTTCTTTCTGCTCTCTATACTCTATATTAATAATGATTTTACGTACGATAAGTGAAAAAACAATTAATGTCACGCCTTTCTCGACGATCTATAGTGGCTAGACGTGGATAGATCGTGTGTGCCATGTGCGCGGTATACGCGGCGCACTGAGATGGACGGGGTAGTTGTGGTGCAACGCATCCGGAGCGTACGGTGGATCGAACTTGTGGTTGGGCCATCGGTGTACGCTTGTGGTTGTGCTCCCGTCCAGTGGATATCCTGTCCTGCGCACCCGACGCTGAGACATCCACAGATAAATTCCACCGTGACAACAACGTACTACTGGTACATTTCCGATTAATGTCTCTCCATGTTATGCATCTAATATACATCTCCATCTCTCGCGTCCTTTTTGAAATGCTTTCTTAAGGCAAAATGTCTATCAGAAGCGACGGGACCACCGGTGCCAATTAATCATGCATACATGTTGTTCAACGACAACATGTGTACGTGCTGCTATAATGAAATTAGCTAAATCCTTACTTTAACAAGATTATAATATGAAATGGGTGAAGCTCCTGCTTTCGTTTGAAACTTTATACACATAAATAGTTTATGGATGGATCTATGGTCTACTGGTTCGAGCAAGATAGATTCAGATTCACTTCTTATAAGCAACATAGCATGTTGATCACTTCTTATAATCAACATAGCATGTTGTATTTGACGAGAAATTGTGTTTGAGGTAAACACCATGTGTGCATACCCATGTAAGAAACATGAAACCGCGAATATTTTTATAGCGTAAAAGGAAAAGGAGAGAGTACATAGTTTCTTTCGCGAAGATCAAATGAACACCCGGCGATACTGCTCGATGTTTAGCACCAATTGCTCTAGGAGTAGGAGGAAAATGAGTCAACTTAGATCCATCGACTCGATCGTGTTATCCTGATAAAAAGATTGTTGATTCCCTTGGTATTTGTGCGATGAGCGGTGGAGCATTTATTTCAAAATTATGATTGATGCAAATTAAAGCCACATCTCGTCGAAGTAAACACTGTAGCAATTAAACTCTCTCTCTATTCAGAAATATAAGACATATTTTGATTCGTTAAGACAAGACTTTAATTAATAATTACTTTATTAATATGTGATTTATGTAATGCAAAATTATAATTATAAGCAAGTACTTTTGAATATGAATCTAATAATAATAATTTTATATCATATAAATTGTATATTAATAGAGTAATTATTGATCAAAGTGTTGTTTTAATGAGTTTCACGTGGTAGAGTAAAAAAGAAAAGAAAAAGAGAACTGCGAGGCTGACGGCGACGCCTCACCGGCCGGGCCCACGCTGTCCCAAACTGTACAATGCCACGTGACCGCCAGAAAGCGCTGTCTTCCCATTTCAGGCAGGTACTCTGTTTCTAGTATTTTTTTAAATAATTTATTTTATTCCATTTCTAAGCACGCATTTCCCTGGGTTTCTTTTTTCGCGCAGCACTTTCCTAGCCCATACGGTCCACAGTGTCGACGAATAACGTGTTAAGTCAGGCCTGGGCCCACCTATCGCTGTCGTGCGCAATGGCGCGCGTAACATGGCTACTGTAGTCGTCTTCGTTATCGTTAAACGAGTAGACTTCTAGGGTTATACAAGACTCTAAAAACACAGAAATAAAAAAATTATGATTAAGATGTTACGACTTCTCGAACTCTAGAGAAATCGAAATATAAGAATTTGTGAACATGCCTCTTAAAATGCTATATAAAATTTTTACAGAAATTTAAAGAGAAAGAAGATGTATGAAAGACATAAAGAAAATTACTTATGAGGTTTAATCTCCTTTTAGGAATCCTATAAAATTAGGATATAAGAAATCTTGGAGAAATTCTACAAAATCTTTCAATCCAAAGATGCTCTTTAGAGTTTTGTTTCAAGTACAAGACTGGTGCACAAACCTAAACACATACATATAGCATATGTGTATAATGTACATGTGTGCATGTCCTAGATATATATTCGTTAGAAAAATTAGGGGGACTCCACGTGCCTCATTTAACATGAGCATCTAGTCTTTTAGACGCGCAATATCGCTCTTACTATTAGGCCATATGTCTATCTATTAAATTTTAAAGAATATGTTTATATAGTCATATTATAAAAACTAGTATAGCTCATTCCGAAATGTCACAGGACCGGTGAAACCCAAGTCCCCTAGAGCAATGGAAGGATTAGCAGTTGCGTAGACCAGCGGATATGTAACCTCAATAACAAGCTAGAATCACATGACGTGTTTGGTTAAAAGTGGGCTGTGCAATTTTTCTTAAAAGGCGGTTACCATAAAATTTACTTCTATTGATAAATAGATGATATTTTAGATATGTGTATAATCTCTAATACTTCTTTTTACATCAATATATTTGTAAAAAGTTGAAATTGTGACATAATAAACGTATTTTTTCAGATCTAATAATTTTATTTTTTATATATAAATCTACTTATGTATATAATAGACTAAAGTTAGATTGTTTAACTGCACATTTTAAGAGCAACGTTGTTTACGAACGGCGGTAGTACGAAGCACTAAACAGTCGTTGGAATAGCTACGAGCTAAGCGTAGCCACCAGAAGGACACATTACATGGGATATTTTATCTGGGGAGCATGACTGCTTAACTAGATCTCTTGCTGGTAAGGAGACATGAATGGCGACTTACCTACGCTCTGGTGATCTTTAATTATTCCAACCTGTCCCATTAATAGATCTAACTGAAGGATGTAAAGTGTGGCCGCTTTTAAAGAAAGATTAAGTTACACTTGGCACGATCAATTTTACAAAAATTTGTGGCATGTGCCGCCTACAGTTAAAAGCTTCACATCCGACCATGTAAACTTCTACACCGGTTAAGAAATTACACTTAAATTTTACAGTGCACTAATGAAACAGTAGTATATATATGAAATTATTTCTGGTTGTAAACACATCTCATTTCCTGTTTGGATACAGAACAAACTGGAATAGTTGTTACAGATCCGTGCATCATCATAGCACTATTTCTGAACAAGAACTCTGGAAATAAAATTTCTCTAGAACATCTCCTGAACAAGAGTCGGTTCATATAACTGAAGGAGCAAATAAAGGTCAGATTTCTAGAATCACAATTCAATCCGTCAAAAGAGGAAAGAAAGTTAGCAATTACATATCCATAGATTCAGTTCGTACACAACCTAAGAAGCGGATGAACAATTGTTTTCTCAAATCAAAACTCAATAAACCTGAAGAAGCGATAAACAATTGATTTCTCAATTCAAAATTCAATAAACCTCGTTTGGCTCCCTAGAATTGAATTCGATTTATTCAATTAGAATCGAAATCCAATTTTAATACAATTCGAATTTGATTCTAGATGATTCCAATTCCAACTTTTATGTTTGTGTGTCACATAGAAATGGAAGTTTTTGTTTCATAAAAGTTCTCTATTTAGAATTTGAACCTCACGGTCACACCACAAAAATTTCTCAAACCAACTGAAATTTGATAGACATTGTTCACTTGTAGAGAAGCTACTTTGTGCATATTGATGGAACAAAGTGTGCAAAGTAGATCTCACAGACTTATAGAGATGGCTTTTGTAAAACTTCAGCATTTTAAACATAAATCTCGTGTTCACACCATAAAATGTTTACGAGATCGTTTGAAATTTTTTATAATGACTTGGTGAGTAGAGGAGCAACTCTGTGCATATTGATGACGACAGGCGAGTAGATGGACCCCACAGGCTTGTGGAGGTGGCATTCATAAAGCTCCGATATCTAAAATTTAAAACTCATGTTCACAGCATAAATTTCTATGAAATCAACTTAAACTTGTTGGAGATGAGTCAATGTTTAAAGGTGTAACTTTGTGCATTTTGGCGGACCCAAGATTAAGAAGTCTCACAAGCTTGTGGGACCTACAAATTTCATTTAAGTTTTTGTTGATAGTAAAGAATTGATTTAGTTATGTTCTCACCTCTTGGAACTGAGTTTAGAGTTTATGATTCCAATTCTTGTCACAGTTAAACACCTCTACTTCTATAATCTAATTCTAGTTCTTGAATTCTATGCTCAATTCATAGGAGCCAAACAAGGTGAAGTGAAAATAGAAAAAAGAATCAAACAACTAATCCTCGTCAAGCTTCCGAAGAGAGCATGGCCACGGTGCGCACCACCACCTCCTGATCCATGACCATGCTCGTCGTGTGATGTGTCGCCACTGCAAGGGAGCGGTCAAGAAGAAGAGAAGATGGACATGAAGTTAAGAGCCCTAGCGTTGCCTGACTTGATCGGCCATACTGATGTTGCCTTGTTGTAGAGTTTGAGCTCAAGCTCACTGTCAAAGAGTTTGCTGCCACCGAAAAGCAACCTTGATGTCGCCTTCATCTAGGGTACGAGCTCATCGTAGCAGTTGTCCATCTCGCTCGAGCTCGATCGACTCGACTCAATGAGGAAGTGTGGATGAGCAAGGCAGAGTCAGCGTCGTGCCTCCCACTTAAGAGCTCGGTACTCAGCGGAAAACTAAAATGGAACATCGATGCAATGCTTTTTTTGTTAGGTATAATCGTTAAATGGACGGTATTCTAATATGATACCTGGCTATCCAAGCAAGCTTTTAAAGCCCAAATCTATTTGATTTACAATTTAAATCGGTTTTGGGGTCTAATACCGAACATCCAAGCAGGCCCTAGGGCTCTTCACGAGGTTTAACAACAGATCTGACACAATGAGGCGGCAATGGTGTGTCGCCATGCAGCAACATGGAGCACATCTAAGTTTGCCTGCTTTGTCCATGCGGAGGCAGGTTTCCATTTAATTCGATGAGACACTTGAGTCTTGAGACCATAAACAAGGAACCAAATGAAAGGCTAGGCGATTCGGTTGCCCTTTATTATGCCCTTGTAGGCCCAGTCCGAGTAAGGGTGTTCATAAATGGTTTGAGTTCAAACCGTCCTGTCAGTTCATTTTTTCCAACTAACTTTGGTCACTTGGTTTTCACAAGTTGAACTCAAACCCACTATCTGATGGTTTTCATTGGTTGAACTCAAACTGTTTTTAAACATCTGACAGAGGCATCTTAGTGGGAATGCCTCCTACACATACAATGTAAATGCTTGAAAATGTGCTTAGCAGAATCTATCGGTATTTTCTTGCCACATAGACTAGTATTGATGTTTATTTTATAGCATGAGTTCTTGATTAGGCACTCATGCTTAAGGGATACTTATGTATTTAATTATTACTAATTAATATATGATAAATAATCTAAACACCCTTAAAGAGGAGCTTGCATTAGAGTATGTGAAATTTACATAATATTTAATGATGCGATTATATTCTCTGTTTAGATAGTAATATATAAGCACACTGTACTGTACATACATCTAAATAAACAAATAAACCAGTTCAAACACACCCGGACAGATTCGGCGTCAAAATGTGGCCTACTTGTTGGCCTCTACTTGTTGCTAGAATGTACATCATTGTTAGAACCGGTGCGGAGACCATTCACTTTGGCAACTTTACATGGTGAAATGTGAAGTTTTTGCTGATAAGTTGCACAAGCCGCCACTTTGCAAAAACAGTTACATGGTACGGAATATAATTCATTTTTAAGGAAAAAGAACTAATATGTAAAACATTAAAGCGACGTACTATCAAATAGAATGTAGTTAATTATTTCAATGAAGTCGGCGGTTTTTGAGACAATAATCGATCCACTTAAGGATATATGAACTAAAACTAGTTTGGACATCCGTCAACTAGTCCAAGGTCGCTCATCACCTTTTTGCTAAATACACCAATCATAAAATTGATAAGATTTCTCCCGAAGTGCAGTGGCAGATGGACTCATAGTAAGAGTCCAACACAGCTTCGAGTGCCAGCTCTCTTTTGTCGCCTCCACCGATCTTTCTTACTATTGATAAGTATGTTTCTTTCCAAATTAAGTATGTTTAATTAAAGGGCCATAGATTTAGATTTGGGTACAAGAGAGAGCATTACATGTTACATAAACGAGTGAAAGCAATACGCATACACATGTAGGCCCCAAAGCAGAAAGGTTCGAGATTTGCCTTCCATTGCATTGCATCTTCCATTCTATATGATGTATGTATCGACCTTTCATGATTTGCTTTTTGTTTCTCTCCCTCTTCAACCACGCATCTATGATGTATCGATCAAAGCTTAGCAAGAGTAGCAAGGGACCTCTTCCTTATCATGCATGAGTCTAAGCTAAGGTCCCAACCAATATACCTCTTTTTGTACCAAATCGTTAAGCTCCACGTGCACCTCCTTTTTCACGTCTTGCGCTCGAGTAGTGTTGTAAAAAGGGAGTGGTAGAAAAAGGTGCCAATGCGTGCAGGGTATAGCAAAGTTGCAGGCTATGTAGCTAGCTAGCTAGCGATGCACCGGCAAGCCGGTGCACTCCATGCATATATGCTACGTCCTGTCCTCCTGACTTAAGCGCCAAGCAAGGCGAGCCCACACGGCGGTGCTCGACACCAATGCACAGAGCCCAAATTATCGTGCTCCCCGATCAGAGGATTGGGTCACTGGGTTCATTTTTCTGACCCTAGTTTGAGCGTAAACCTCTCCCTAGCCTGAAAATCTGAAGTGCAAAAGAGAAAATCTGAATCGAATTTGGTATTTTCTAAAAAAAACGAGGTGGCACCACTTAAGCACCAAGCAAGGTGAAATCACATGGCGGTGGTCAACATTGGGGCATAGGGGCTAAATAATCGTGCTCCTCGACCGGAGGATCAGGTCGTTCATCTTCTGACACTGATTTAAATTAAACAACACATGGCATAAATCCCTTACTCGTTTGGTAATCTACATGAGAGTCGAACATCACACGGCATAAAGGTGAAACCGCATGTCGGTGATCAACATCGGGCTATATAGAGGCCAAATAATCGTACTCCCCGTTTGAAGGATCGAAGTATCGTGTCATTTTCAGACGCCGACTTGAGCTGAAAATCACACGAAAACACGACGAAAACCTCTCCCTCTGATCGATTCGCGCAAGCCGGGAAGTCTGAACGGGTAAGGAAAGAATCAGAACCGAAGGGTGCGGTTTATACCCCTTTAACAACAGAAGTTGGGCCACTTGTGTTTTCATTTTCATCAGAAGAAGAAAAGAGAAAGTGGTACCAGCTGCCACTTGGCAGTGTGCATGAGTAGCTAGTGCGTGGATACGCACGCACGCACGCACGCACGAGCCGGAGAGTCAAGCGGGGATCTGTCGATGGAGCTCCGGCGCTCGTGCGCGCACGCGGTTGAGAACTGGGATGCGGGGCGCGAGCGTACGGATGAGGGGGACGGGAGCGCGGGATCGGCGGTGGTGAGGTCCCAGTACGCGTCCAGATCCCGAGTCCACGTGAAGGTGGGTGGCTCGTGGCCAGTGGAATGCATTCCATCTGCGCGGCCCCGTCGCGTCGCCTGAGCTGGAGACGGTGATGCCCACCCCCCCCCGCTCCCGCCCTTCGTTTTCGCCCACGTTCGCGCGGTTCCCCGCACCCGCTGTGGTCCCAAACCGCGTGGGCCTCGCGAATGGCCTCGATTATTGCCAGATAGCTATTGGCTGCGAGAGAGAGTGTGATTCCGATTCGTTCCGTTCTTTATTTTTCTTTCTTTGGCCGACTACTCTACCCGGGTTGATCCGGTATGAGCTTTGCAAACCGTGGTCGCTTTGGCTTGGCTAAATTATAGCCGACTGATTTTTTATTTTGAGAGCACTTAAATTTTTATCCATATCATTTTTCTATTATAGTTAAGAGACTAAAAGCGTACGATTCATTAGATAAAGATCTAAATTAGCTTGTCGTGAAACTTAGCTGGCATGATCTCTACTAACTCTAGTATGGTTTCAAGTTCTACTGTAGTTTCAAATATTAGTTCAGTAATTTTAGATGGCTATTATATAAAAAGAAGTATATCAGTAAATTCCCCATGAACTATGTATTCGTAAAAGGATAGTTGGTCAGACCAGGTATAAAATTATCACCACATTTATTAACGGAAAAACTACGAACGATAGGTTGAACCACGTTCCAGTCAGTGTTTCAGTTATAAAATCTGGTGTGATGTGCTGAATTTGTTTTAACATTGCTCAACTGTCATTTAATTTGTAACAATTACATGGTCCACAACAAAATTGACTAAAACTACAAATAAAAAGGGCATGTCTCCAAATAAAGAGTGGCCTCCGGTTGCCTGATGTTTTTGTACTAGTGTCCTATATCTATTGATAGCTTTATATGCTCGCTAGCACATCAAGTACGGCACACAATTTTCGTTCGAACCGAAAATATTGGCAGCAAGCGTGTGTCCGCATAATTATGTGATTGTTCATGGAGGAAAGTTCATTGTTTGATTAAACAACAGAGTCCGATGCTAGCTGCTCACGTTCGAAAAGTTCACATCATGGCGTACACATAGGTTGCATGGGATTGGGTAGCAAATAAACAATAATTAATAATACTCTGAGCTAGGTTGGCCTAAGGAAGGGTTTAGGCTTAGCAAAGCTGACTGCAAATTAATTAGTTAACTAAAGGTAGCGAGACTCATGATCCGGTCAAGGATTTTTTACATTAGCAAACCATTATTGTACCAAATCTAGATGAGCTGGTTGGCGTCGCGCCCTATAAAGCGATCGCGAGAGCCACTGCAAAATTAGTCAATTGGCAACTGGGCGAATAATTTGCAGCGAAACAGGAGAGGCGACCTGGCTAGGCTCGTTAATTAATCAGATCAAGCAGCTTTAGAACGCCTTGGTCAGTAAATTATAAGCAGACGTGTTCTAGCTGCTACAAGTTGGGATTTCTTAAACCGTAGCCCGCCGTGCCTGCTCGCTTAAACGAGGCTTACAAAGCGAGATATCCGTGTCTTTGGCCGAGTAGTTATCGCCAACATGGTGGATTTGATGCGCGTGCGTTCATACAGCGTACACATGCAGCCATGAAGATCTGTACACAATCTCATAATGCGCCACTCTGTGCTATCATTAGCCAAATTTGTGCAGAGCTGCTTAATGCCATTCTGCGCTACATAGCCAACATAATGCCATTCTGTGCTATCATTGCTGCTAGCTTCACGTACCAAAATTTCCAGTCGCATGACACATGGGCTTGGGCCGCATTGGCGGCCTTTTCTAGTTTCTGGTGCCATCTTGGAGTCCATGTGAGTGGAGTATTTGAGTTCAGAGCTGGTCATTCTGTACCAGCGCAAAACAGCACAAGCAGCCCGGTCAACAAAAAAAAGGGACAAGCATTGAACATCATAAACATCACCGATATTTCTTATAGCTGGACAGCAACGTTTGCATGCATGACCTGCAGACATGAAAACAAACAGCTGTAGAAGCCTGACAGATATGATTCAGTCTTCACATAACATTCAAATCTTTAACTCGAAAAATAAAGACAGATCTTCAACTCGAAAAATAAAAACATAAATATGGACAGATCATCAACTTGAAAGATAAAAACAGATCTTCAATAGCGGAAGAAGACTAGCAAATACGTGCATGCCGGGTCAACGGACTCTATAGACCTGATAGCAGCGGGGATACTGAACTCCCGGTAGTGCTCACAACATCAAAAGCAAAATTAAGAAATGTTCCCATGTATCGTACACATTGCAGATCTCACTCATCTCTCATATCCAGTTAACGGAGGGCCTGATGAATTATTTGGCTTTAACATATAAAGGTATGACCATTGCCAAACAATACATGTATCAGCCTATCAGGTATCGAGCCTACATACCCCTGTGAATCACAGCAACGTGAAGTCCTATGTAACAGAAGATTGAGCGGAAATGGAAACGTCAGCAGCTCACCAATCAAGAGCTAGCAGTATTTACAGTTGAAGAGGATGCAGCTGTAAGTGGTTCACTGGCCTCAAGAAGCTTGTCAAGCAGACCGGTGAACACAGCTGAGTCGGTCTCGTTGGGCTTGAATTTGAGAAGAGCAGAAGGGACTAGGCCTTCGTCTTGCAGCGTGCGTGTCCGCTCTCCTGGATTTGGAAAATGAGGTAGCATGCGTGATTTTGGAACAGCTGGACAGATGAGATCAAATTCCAAAGTTGGCTGCTTCAAAGAGGACATGACGAACTACATTTGGGAAAGACAGTAGATTAGCCCAAATGCTACAAACACAAGTAACACATGAATATATCATACTAGAAGAATACAAGCTTAAACACTAAGAAAACTACTTTGAGTTGCACAGGTAACAGCATAACATGAAACACGGAAACAGCTTCATGACTTGTACGAGTGTAGAGGGTAGTACAGAATGACCACAAGCAAGATGCACGATGGACATTCGCTGATATACACAAACCCAGTTGATACTGTAATGGGTATTGTAATAGGGATATCCATTCAGCATTTTCTAACCTCTATTATGGCTGACGGTGTCCAAGGTGTAGTCTACCAAACTTGAAACTCCAGTACAACCTTATTCAAAGTGTCCGTAAATCAGAGTTCAACAATATAGTACTGACTACCGAGAGAGTGTGCATCAGGATTTGCCAAGAAATCAGCATGGGCGCATGGGAAAAGGTTACTCCATCCTTTTGTGACAAGACTTGCACAAACAAACACATGTACACACACACACACACAAAACATTGGCACGTGGACCCGCATGGTCACTCATATGACCGTCGAGACTAGAGCTGTGTAACAGTAGGTTGTGTTCTGTGTTCGCCTGGTGTGTCCATGGGTTCTATTCCGTCCTCAAATAACTGATGTTTTAGACTTCTCATGGTTCCCAAGGTACAACTTTGACCATTAATTTTTGAAATAAGGTCATTTCATTTATACACAGAGAAACAACAAGTCATGCATGACGGTACTTGATAAGCCAACTTCACAAATGCTGCCAGGGTAATTACTCTTGGATTGATCATGCCAACTGCCAAATAATAAAGAGTACAAAAACAGTGTGTATGGTAAGAGAGTACATATCCAAGAGTATATCTAAATGCCGCCAAAAATAAATCGTTAACTCATTCTGAATTGAGAGATCATAACATGACAAATCATAAAGAGGAAGGGCAGAAATACCTCATAAAGTGAACCAATAGCCTCCGTTGGAAGGAATACACCCTGAAGAATCACTCCATCAGGAAACTGAACTCGGATCACTGCTTGTTTATACTTCTGCCGAGCAGCCAGTGCCTGCTTCTCCTTATATGACTTAGGAATTAGCAACCGAGATTGTTCTAGCCTTTCCCTCCTCATCTTCGCCTCATTCCTTACCTCCTCATTACTAAGTTTGTAGAAAGAATCTGATGTATCATTTTCTGCAACAGAACTTCCAGGAACATTGAAGAATACCCGAATCTGTGAAGTTGTCATGGACATTCAGTAAGTTACAGTTGAAACAAGACAGAACTAAGAGCACAAGCAAACTACAAAATGGAGAATCAATTGCAGATACAAGAAAAAAAAGAGGCAACAGGTCACAGATAATCTTGTATGCTAAAATTTCAGATTTGCCGACAAATATTTACTGAACACACTTGTGCTCTCAAGAAAATGATCTTAAAGTAATTACTAGATAAAACATGTTAAGCAAAAGAGAAATAAACAAATGCTGACATGGCAATGCCTAAGATGTAACCAGAGACCAGTGATAGGCTGAGATCTAACACTTCTGCTAGCCTATACACATGTATTATGTGTCAAGACACTGATATGTCCCTGGCAGTGTGATATGTATCTTACTCCAATACATACTGAATACATATTGGAAGTACAAGTTGGGATTTGGGAGCCTGGGCCATATTAATTTAGCTTCTTCAATGGCAAGTTTGCAACAGTTTTACCTGAATAGGTACGTCCATCTCCACAAGTCACATCAGATTCAAAAAACAAAATCCGAATATCTGCATCTGATATTTAATTAGGGATCAAGTTCCAACTCAAAGTAGAACTAACTGTCTACATAAAATTTTGAACTATATTAATTTTTTTCATTAGAAAACTAGATGACAAGACATTTTTATGTAGTTTTGGTCTTTATAAGGTAGAGACAGCAGTACAAGCATGTCATTCCACACATTCTTGGTAACAAGTAACACTGACAAGACCCTATGCTTTCAGAACTAAAACAATTAACTGTATTTCAACTTATGAACTAATACATCATAAATGTACAGAAAAAAGGGACAAACTCCGAACACGAATCTAGTAGTAAAGGAAGGATCACACATTACGACTGTGCCAGTACCCTGAGATTCATATTTATGTTTCACAAATATCTTGAAGAAATGGTAACACAATGGTAAATACTTAGGCATACCTATGTCTAGAGACATGGTTGCTGAACTTCTGATTTTATACTATTAGCCGTTTTTATGAGCTATTGGTATAAATATACAATTTTCAGATATTACTTATTAGTATATCGAACAATTCAATTTAGCATGAGTATGTCCAAACGAATAGAAACATAATTTGGCACGAGTATGCTAAAAATACCATAACATGGGTAAATCAAAGTATCAAACTACCATCGCAGTTCAATTCAGTGACCGAAAGGTCAGACCACTGAAATAATTGATTGACAGACAAATATCTAATGTAACTAAACGTTTGCTCACCTGCCGATCAACAATCTTCTTAACCTCCCTTTGCTCGTCGACTCCATTGCCGCAGCTCTCCTTGGACTCTGCCTCGGCCGGCGTCTGCAGCGGTGCCGAAGGATGGGACCTCTCAAGCAGGAGAACAGCCTGCCTGATCCCGCCCAGCCTTGCGTCCTGGGGCGTCTCGTCCATCACGGCGAAGAGCTCTCCGCTGTCATCCCCGATCGTGAAGCCCACCGCCTCGAGGAGATCCAGCCCGCCCTCCTTGTCCGCCACGGCCTCCTTGATCCTAGGGTTCCCGAGCCTGACCCTCCTGTACTTGTCGTTCCCGGGCTCCTTGAGCAGGTTTCCGAGCAGCCTCTTCACCACCTCCACGGCGGCCGCGGGCGGGTCGCCGGCGAGGTAGGCGGCCGCGCGCGCGCGGGCGCCCCCGGCTGCCGCGAGGCAGCCGTCGAGGTGCTCGGAGACGGCGTGCTCGGAGGAAAAGGCGTCCCCGCAGTTGGGGCATGCGACGGTGGAGCCGCCGTTCGCATCGGGGCGGCGGGAGGAGGAGGTGGAGACGTGGGGGGTGAACGGGGTGAAATCGGAGGGCCCGGCTGAGCGCTGGGGCTGCTGCTTGGGGGTCGGTCTAGGGTTAGGGTTAGGGTTAGGGTTCGAGGGGCGGTTGGAGGAGGAGGATGACGCGGAGGCCGACGGGGAGGGGCCGGAGCCGAGGACGTGGGAGGGGCCCTTGAAGGAGGAGGCGGAGGAGGAGGAGGTGACCTTCTTCATGAAATCCTTCATCTTGTCCTTCATCATGGCGGCCGGCGGCGGCGGAGGAGGAGAACGTGGATGGGGTCCTGGGTTCGGAGTAGACTTGGTGGTGGTGGTGGTCGTCTCCGCGGGGTTCGAGGGACGAAGCGGGCGAGGAAGGCAAGTCATGAAGATGGGGAACGGAAATAGGAGGGAATGGTGCTTCTATGGGTGAAACCGGATTCGGTTCGGATAGCTTCTATTATACATTATTATATATATTTTTTGTTAGATTTGAAAGGGGATCGAATAGTGTTCGGATATAGATATGAATACGGATAATTTTATAAGCGGATATGGTACAGAAACGGACCGAATACGGACCGAAAACAGATAAAAAAGTCGGATAGTACGCACATAAGAAGAGAAAATAGATTACATACAGACAAGATCACACACATATATATGAATATAATGACAATTGACAGATAAAAAAAGTCGGATAGTACGCACATAAGAAGAGAAAATAGATTACATACAGACAAGATCACACACATATATATGAATATAATGACAATTGACAAGATCACACACAAAGAGCATTATGAAAAGAATATAAACATCTGATGCATATCTTGTCATTATGACATACAGACATAAGGCGTAAAGAATAGCACAGATAGACATCAGATAATGCATTATGAATATGAACATATAGTCATACTGCTCAAAGAGCACAGCACAAAAAACATACTTGATCCAATATAATGCTCAAACATTTGTCGCTCAGCTTTAGCATAAGAAGCACAATTTTTAGAAGTTCCGTAAGACATAAGGGTCATAATAAGACTACATACAAGATCAACACAGAGCAAGAAATCCGGAAATTATCAACACAGATCAACACAGGGTGAGGGAGTTTGATATGGAGAGGGACCTGCCAACAGAACACTTGCAGAGGGGGGCGGCGACCTGTAGCTCGACGAAGGGCTCTGATCGGGGACAGAGGAGCGGCGTGGCGGTGTGCTGACTGCTAAGGGGCAGAGGGGCTGCCGGTGATTAAGATGGCAGAGCTACGGAGGGGCAAGAGCAGAGCCATCGGCGACTGAGGGGTTGGCGTCAAGCCGTCGACAGTGGGCGTCTCGGCCTGGAGCTGCAGCCTGCTGGCCTGCGGCACCGACGGGGTGGGGGCCGGCGGCGGGGAGTCGGGGACGAGGTGGGGGCCGGCGGCGGGGAGTCGGGGACGGGGTGGGAGCCTGCGGCGCCGAAGGGGGGCCACTTGGGGAAGGAGGCAGAGAGACCGGCGACGGCGGCGAGAGTGGCGGCGTGTGCTGCCCGGCCTGCGCCGTGGCAACCGTGGCGTAGGCGTCGTCGGTGTCGAGTGCGGGGCTGGCGGCCGCCCGGGGCGTGCGGTGCAAGAGACTGGGAGTGGAGTCTGGAGTGGAGTGTGGCCGATGCGGGAGTGGACTAGGCTAGGGTTATCCGGTTATGTGGAGTGGGCTGGTCGCTGGTGGGCTTGCCGACTGGACTGCGGCCTGGTGCCCTGGTGGGCTGAAAATCAGATAATATCCGATTTCGCTTTGTCGGATATTCATTTAAATGGATAATTCGATATCCGGTGGATATTTGTAATACCATATCCAAAACCGTATCCGCTTCCAGATATCCGAATCCGAATCCGTATCCGATCAGATAGTTCATTTTTGTTCCCGTATCTGATGGATACGGATATGGTTTTATCCGGAAATTATCCGATCCGGTTTCACCCATAGGTGCTTCGCTGCCAAGGCATCTTCGTTGGACGGGCCGGCCAAACGCGTGCTGGTCACGCTGGGCTTCGTTACATTGGGTCATATTAGTTCTGATCCATTCTACCTCCGCATACCCCTTCTTCTCCGACCTAGCCTCAGGTCCCCCATTCCTACCGCGTCGGAATCACGAGGCAATGGCTTGACCCACTATCGCCACTGTCTTCTTCTCCTCTGGTTGGTCTTCCTCATGAAATGACGCCTTTTCATCCTTTCCTCTACGACCACTGCGTTGCCTCCGCCGAGTATAGCATTCATCGAATTGGCTCGTCGCAGTCTTGCCTCGTCCTCGACCAACCGCCACTGCTGGTCTACTATTGCGCTGGCCATCTCTCTAGGTTCGAGGAGTACGAGTTTCTCCTCAGGATCTTTAATCCCCCAGCCTCGAGCTGTCACCAGTGAACCCTAACCCTAACCTACTTCGGCGTGGTCGCAACACGAACAAGGTTGAAGATGACCTTCTCTGTGATGGTGGGCTTGGGCGGAAACCACCCGGCTGATTTGCCCGTACAAATCATCTAGGCAACACCTAACAAATCCACCTGGCCTCTCATCTGCCTCCCCCACCCCTCTCCCTATCCATCCTACACTGTAGATCCATTGCTGCAGATAGGTCCATCACAGATGGGTCAAACCAGTAATCCCAGACGGTTTCCTGACTCATCCGTGCGAAAAAGGTATATGATAACTCATTTATCACAGACCGGTGGGTATAACCCATCTGTGATGACTTCACATTATAGTCGGGCAGGAATATTCAACTGTATCATCACAGACGGTTCACTTCTCTCAACCATTTGCGATGATCATCACATCAGACATGTGTGACCATCTCACTCGTTGGTGATGTTATTTTTCGAGAGGCAGTTTTCTTTGCATGCCCTAAAAAATGACAGATTTCAGGTTATGGCTCCGGCCAGCGTTGGGGCAACCAAGACGAGTTTTTTTTATAAATATTATTTTTAAAATCAGAAATTCCAAATCTGGACGTCTAGACTCAAAATTTACAAAACTATCACCCTGTCGGCCAACCGTTAGCCGACAACGTGCTTGTCAGCTAACCGTCGACTAACAACCGAGTTGTCGGCCAACGGTCGACTAACAACGCCGTTGTCGGCCGACGGTCGACCGACTTCGCACCGAACGTAGAGTCAGCCGCGCTGTCGGTTGGCCGTTGGACGACAAGGCTAACGCCAGCCACTCTGGCGTGTGACTGCGAGGGCCAACGCCATCGCCAATGGTGTTTGCACTGCATATCAAACGCCAGAAGAAGTGGCGTTTGCACTGCATAGCCAGACGCTCGCTATTTCGGCAAAACAGAGCGTCGCTGGCCCAGCGAAGGTCGATAAACGCCATAGAGCCTGGCGTTTGCGCTGTATATCAAACGCTAGAAGCAGTGACATTTGGAAACTATGGCGTCTGATATACAGAGCAATCCCTCGCCGGCGATGCTCGCCGGACCAAATTGGTCGGCCGGGGAGGAGCAACAGAGGGAGGGGGAACCCATTTTCGTGAAGAAATGGCGGGGTTGCCGTGGGGATTAGGGGTGGCGGCGGGGAGGGGCGGCTTGGATGGAGCTCGCCGGGGCTAAATCGGTTGGCTGGGAAGCATCTACAAGCGGCGGCGACTCCATTTTGGAGAGAAGGAGGAGGTTGCCGTGGGGGATTGGGCTGGCGACAGGAGGAGCGGCTCGGGTTGGGCTCGCCGGAGGTGGGGCGGCGGGGTGGCTTGGGCTCGGGAACGGCGAGGGAGGCGGGGAAGCCGCTCTGGAGCTTGCACGGGAGGGAGGGAAGCGCTCGGGACGAGGCGGGTTGAAGAGAGGGGGATGGGGCGGAGCTCGGGTGCGCCGGGGTCGTCGGCTACCTCATCGGAGCCATAGTATCCAAACGCCACTGCTCCTGGCGTTTGATATACAGCGCAAACGCCAGGTTCTATGGCGTTTATCGACCTTCGCTGGGCTAGCGACGCCCTGTTTTGCCGAAATAGCGAGCGTCTGGCTTTGCAGTGCAAACGCCACTTCTTCTGGCGTTTGATATGCAGTGCAAAACGCCATTGGTGGTGGCGTTGGCCCTCGCAGTCACACGCCAGAGTGGCTAACGCTAGCCTTGTCGTCCAACTTTTTGGGCCGACAGCGCGGCTGACTCGACGTTCGGCGTGAAGTCGGTCGACCGTCGGCCGACAACGGCGTGTTAGTCGACCGTTGGCCGATAACTCGGTTGTTAATCGACGGTTAGCTGACAAGCGTGTTGTCGGCTAACGGTTGGCTGACAGGGTGATAGTTTGTAAATTTTAAGTCTAGACGTCCAGATTTAAAATTTCTAATTTTAAAAATAATATTTATAAAAAAAAGTCCAACCAAGACGGTAGGGGGGAGGGGGGCGCCCTTTGCATGGTTGTAGCCCTGATGAAGCAGCGCACCTGTTCCAACGCCAGGTGGTAGCCCCTGGTGAAGCAGCGCACCTGGCAGCTCCTTCCTCCACAGTCAGCCACGCACGCCACCCTTCTTCAACCCGGTCTGATTCCCCAAGACTCTTCTCTCCTTGCTTCTTCCCGATTTCTCCACGGTCCTGCCGCTACTCCCTCCTCTCCCCACCTCAACTCCCGAGTCCAACCCGACCAGTGCTCGCCGCACCTCGGTATGTCGCCGCTCCAGGCCCCCCCATCCCGAGCTCCACCCCAGCAGCCATTTCTCCAACCCCGGCGACCGGGGCCAACGCTTCCAAGCTCACTGCCGTGGAGCTCCTGCAGACCTGAGCGCCACTGTGAAGGGCCCCCGTTGCCGTCTGCTTCAACACCGCCGGCACCTCTCTCAAGCCTAGCGTGCCAGGCCCCGCCTCCGACGTCTTCTCCGAGCACCGCGGCATCAACCCAACCGCCGGTGTCCTCGGCACCCGCGCATCCGAAGCCTCCCCAAGCTCGTCTCCCCACGCGTCCAGCTATCGGGCGGAGTCCTCCACCGAGCTCCCCTCCGCTGGCTGCGCTCCACCCTCGAAGTCCGCCGTCACAGTCCTCGGCTGCGGCACCGCCGACCTCACCACCGGAGCCGCCCGTTCACCTTGCCGTAGTCCAGTACGCGAGGAGTTCAGGTGAGCTGCTCTCTTCGAGCACGGTTAGACCACTGCGGTGGGCGCGGTAGGCCGCCATCGCTGACCTTGGGGAAGAAGGGAATAGTGTAGTCAGTTATGAGATTTTTATGCCATCTAGTGAGCCTGCTAATCTTCTGAAATGACATTCCGACACATTCAAGATATCAATATAGTTAATTAACTATTGTACTAATAACCGCCATGATCATTGCAGCTAATCAGGTACTTAGTGTTAAGTTGACACACATAAACCATCAACTCGTAAATGAAGCTAGAACATTCTTGATGTACTGATTATATTGCTGCCTTAATAAACGTTAGTTGAAATCTTGCTTAGTAATTGGATTCTAACATGTTAGCAAGTGAGTAGTTAATTAACAGCTGATGATAGTCGTAGTTAATAAACTTAGTTGCTTCAGATGATTAACGCTAATACAATTTTGATGCCCCTATGTTATAACTCGTCTGGACATGTACTTCTTGGAGAATTACTTTATTACCACATGAGCAAAACACGGTTTACAGAAGGTCTTTGATTGGTATATGCTAAGCACTAGCTAGTAATGTAAATTAACCATTAGCTCGCACAACTAATGCACCCGTTTGAGGTATATCGGATTAAGACAGGTCTCAAGTATCAATTACTATAATTAGTGCAACTAGTTATACTAATATTACCCAACTAATGAACTAAAGAGTGTAATGGCCGGATACTAGTTTAACTAACGCTTTCAAACAAGGTTAAGACAGGGTTAGAACTAATCATTGGCTAGTAAGTTTAATACTCTGGTTGTGTCCAGACAAGACCGGATCATTGTGGTAATTATGGAGATGGCAAGCTAATTCACATTATTAGATGCAAGATAAGCTTATCATTGTGTTTTGCCGTAGAGACACAAACTAATAAGTGTGATCATTAGTCCTTAGTGAGATTCATACCTATACACGTATATATGACTAGCTAATGCAACCATGATCTGTTGCGTCTCATTAATACCACTCCAGTTGTCAATCAGCAACATTAAGAAACTAACGATGATCCATTGAATTAGTGACCAAGGTAATTGAGCTACCTAATGCCAATACAATTAGTCATGGGTTAGCATAATTAGTACGTTGTTGTAATCTGATTTCCCTCTATGGCAGATGAACCCACATTACATTACAATTCTAAGGAAAATAAAAATAAGAAAAAGGAAAAGATATTTAATCTGATGTTCTTTTCTGACAAGAAGACATGAAATACTAAAATTTGATTAGATTTCAAGACTTCGTTGAAAATGCATACAACCTCCAAATGAAATGATTCTTTCGACCTCCAAATGAAATGACTCTTTCACCTAAATTCATCTTTGTACTTGTAGAATTTTAATGATGCCACTGTTTTTCATGATGATGTAGTTATACATTTCAGAAATGATTACATGCCCCTTTAGGCTTAATAGTAAACTGAACACTAGAGAATCTAGCTTAACCATCAAACTTAAAATGCTTGGTGTTATAATTCATCTAAGGACCAGTATATAATCATGTCAGCATGCTCTCACATACTACATCTATGAATAATTTTAAAAGTTACAAATCACTATTAAGTTTAACTGCGAAAATCTTAAAAAAACTATAACTTTTTTATTAGAACTCTAAATCAAACGATTCAAATTGCGTTAGCTTTGTAATAGAATTTCCTACATCTTATGATGCATTTCATACATTATATCCTCTTACTACTTGCTGGTTTTGATTTATGTCCTTTTTGCTATTTTTCTAGTTTTTCGGTATCTTTTCAATAGCATCGGGCAACAAGGGTGATCTTGAAGTTGTTTCCCATCAAGCTTATGATCTCGACCAGCCAGACAAGCATGCTCACTTGCTGGAAATATTCCGGTTATCTTTTGCTATGCATTTATTAATTAATGACGTGTAGTTCGAATATTTCAAAATGATGTATGTGGTCAATCGAGCTACTAGCATGAATAGGTTTGCTTGTGTGTATGATCAGCATGTGTGTGCGCTTCCTAAATCATCTAACTAGTCACTTGAACTCTGGAAAGATGCGAGAGAGGGGAGAGGATCCTCATTGGAGACTTGACGAGTAGGAACTCACCTGATCTTAGAAATGTGATTGCTCCTTTAGTCGACAAGAGTGTGGTCGATAAATATCAGGTAGGGTAGTGGAGGGCCCACCATACACCTCAACACTATCGGGGCACTCCCGTTCGAGGTGAGGGTAGTTAAACCTCCCTCGACTACACTTGATTCGGGATGTAGGTAGTTAAACTCGTTCCGGAATCCCTCGAAGCCAAGAAGGGCTTATAGGGAATAAAATAAATTGGTTGTGATGCTTCATCACGTTTGCAACTGTACAATTGGTTGGAGCTAATTGTTGAACACTTGAAAAAGAGTTTTGGGTGGTTTAGCTCAACTCTAGTCTTGCTTATGGATGATTGTGTCTTGATCATGGTAGTTCTGGAAGTTGTTTGATGGTTAATCATGAAATTCCAGATCTGGTTATGATGGTAAATTGGATGAACTGTCAAGTTATTAGCTTGATTTAATGATTCATGTCTTGCAATTCATGAACTAAATATTAGAGATATGTCATCTTTAGTTTATTCTACTCAATTGTATTGTATTGTTGCTGTTATCACTTAATTACCATGCCATGCTTAAGACTAACCTGGAATGAGCATATTAGCATCTTGCGAGTACGAAAATACTCACTCGGGAATTCCATTCCTACAACCAGTTCCAGATTTATAGCTTATTATAATTCCAGATATGCTGATTTGGATGTTTAGGTGCAAGGCTGGCTCAACTTGGTCATGAGGTTGCTTTTGTAGAAGTGTTGAGAGATGATTAGGGTTGTGTTTTATATTATCTTCCGTTGCTGATTTTGTAGTTTGTTTAACCTGAACGACCCTCAGATCGATGTGTATGTAAGCTATGTAACTGTCCTGTGTAAGGGATGTGTATATCTATCTGGTAACCCTTTCTTTTAGAGTTTTGTAGTGGTATTCAAGTTGTTATTGTGGCTGTCTATACACTGTGCGTGTATGAGTTGAAGTGTATGGGTGAGCCGTGGAGGATTATAGTTGTTCTTTCTTTCACTTAGTGGGACAAGTATCGGTTGAGTGACCTGCTAGCTGAGATGTTGTACCGGCTAGGCAGGGTGTGGGCGGATCATACTGGTCTTTTGAGCAACCCACTAGCCTCAGGGCTAGGTTAGGGTGAGGGTATGATCGCCGGGCTCCTCCGACCTTGTTGTACTCAGTGGATTTGAGAATGGCTTTAACCCTTCACAGGACCTTGGGAATTAGATGTGACTTTTAGAAGTTTGATCGCTTCTGGCTGGCTTGATCAACAGTGAAGGCATACGGCTCTGGTGTCGGACCACTCAACTTTGGTACATACGGCGCAGGTACCGTGCCACCGGGTTGACTGGTTGCTCGGTCTTTGGTGACCATCCGTTCCTTAAGTCATATGTAATTTCGGGGCCCTGACATTAATCTTTTTTTTGGGTCTCTAATCCAAATGGTTGTTAAGTGAAGATTTGTTCATGTCATACAGTTTCTGGAGTTGAAAATTTAGTTTAATCTTAGAAAAAGATTGATTCAGTTCACTGAATTTTTCTGAATTTTTTTGTTCCATACATGTTGTGATGGTTTGATGAAGTGATTGCTGTACAAATAATACTAACGAGATTATATTTTTATTGGCAAAATGCAGTAACTGTGTAGTTGACTATACTTGTGAAATTTTGGCTACCGAGTTTGGCTCAATACAGATAGACATCATCTTCCATCTGTGAGTAAATATCTACTATTTTCAAATATAAAAAGGCAACAACAACGGCTAGGGTTGCGAGGCCGAAGTTGACGCTGAAGTGTCGATGGAGGCATAGCCGACTCTGCTACATTACTATCACAGTGGTTAGGGTTGCGAGGTGTAGCCGAGTCCACTATATTACTACACAGTGGTTAGGATTGCAAGTTGGGGCCGAAGTTGATACGGGAGCGTCAATGAAGGTGTAGCAAAGTCCCCTACATGACTACAGCGGTTTAAGGTTACAAGGCGGAGCCGAAGTCGATGCAGTAGCATCGATGGAGGCGTAGCCGAGTATGCTACATTACTACCACAGCGGTTAGGGATCCGAGACGGAACTGAAGTCGAGCGGGAGGGTTGGCGAAGGCGTAGCCGAGTCCGTTACACGACTACCACAGTGGTTAAGGTTGCGAGGCGCCCGAAGTCGACGCGGCAGCGTCGACGGAGGTGTACCCGAGTTCGTTAGACGACTACCACGGTGGGTAGGGTTGCGAGGCGGAGTTAAAGTCAACGCGGTATAGTGTCGATGGAGGTAAGCCGAGTCCGCTATATTACTACTGTAGCGGTTAAGGTTGCAAGGCGAAGCCAAAATCGATGCGGGAGCATCGATGGAGACGTAGTAGAATCCGCTACACGACTACCACAATGGTTAGGGTTGCGAGGCGGAGCCGAGACAGAGGTGTAGCTGAGTCTTACACGACTACCACAACAGTTAGGTTTGCGAGGTGGAGCCGAAATTGATGCGGGAGGTAACAAATGGATATATATGTATGTATAGTGGTTAGGGTTATGAAGAGGAGCCAAAATCGACGCGGAAGCGTCGATGAAGGCATAGCCGAGTCCGCTACATGACTATCATAGCTGTTAGGGTTGTAAGATTGAGCCGAAATCAATGTGGTAACGTCGACGGAGGTGTAACCGAATCTGTTACATGACTACCACAATAACTAGGGCTGTGAGGCAGAACAGAAGTCGACGTAGAAAATCACAAAGGAATATATATGTATATACAGCGCAACGCAGTCAAAAGATCTAACACTCCTTGGCCTATGCGAAAAATGTAGGAGAGATAAAAAAAACATGCAATCGCATTTTAATATGGGTAGCTCTCCAACGAAACCTGGATGGTCTTATAGGCACATACAATGCGAGATAGCAATGAAAAATCTGATGCCTAAACTACAAGAATTTTTTTTATAAATATTATTTTAAAAATAAAGAATTCGAGATCTATACGTGCGGTTTTAGAAATTACAAAAGTAGCACCCTGTCGGCCGCCGGTGAGATGACAGAGGGCTTGTCATCCCACGGTCGACCGACATGCCCCTGTCGTCCCACGGGCCACCGACAGCTCAGCCAAAAAGCGCGACAAGACGCATGTCGTCCGACCATTGGACGATAGGGGCTTATCATCCGACGATGAAACGACAAGCCCCCCAGTCGTCCAACGGTGCGGACGACAGGGGTTTTGCACTGGCACCCGCTCCAGCGCCCCATATTCTCCTTCTGGCAACCGCTTCAGTGCCCCCATTCTCGAGTTTTTTTATAAATATTATTTTAAAAACGAAGAATTCGAGATATATGTGTCTAGTTTGCACAATTACGAAAATAGCACCCTGTTAGTCAGATGACAAAGGGAGATTGTCGTCCCACCGTGTAGCGACTAGCCCCTGTCGTTCGACCGGCCACCGAGCGCGCGCGCCGAAAGCAGCTGACACGATGCCAGTCGTTCGACGGCCGAATGACAAGCCTGCTGTCGTCCAACGGGTATTCTCCCCTGCTTGCCGATATGGCCTGACACGATGGTTGTCGTCCTACCGTCGAACGACAACAGCATAAATAGCCTGACACGATGCCTGTGGTGCAACGGCCCGAACGACAAGCCCTCTGTCGTCCAACGGTCGGACGACAGGGCCTTTATCCCCCCTGCTGCCTGTTTATTCACCCCCTGATAGCCGATATGCTTCACTACCTCCGGCGCCCTATTTATTCACCCCCCACCTGTCTCTGCCTCCCACCCACCCACGAATAATTCAGAAATCGATAGAGAGGAGAGGGGTTAAGGGTTCGGGAGCGAGGTGAGAAGAAAGAAGCTCTCGGAAGTGGCAAGGGGGAGAGAGGGGACATTAGGGTTCGGGAGGTTAAGCGGAAGAGGGATCTCGGCAGCGGGGTGCGTGTGAGGTAAATAGTTGCGTTATTTCTTTGTTTAGTTTCCTAGAAATAGTAACTATGCCCGTATTGCAAATGATAGGAATGGCTTCATCTGGTGCTGACGAGATGCCGAAGGAGAAGGTGTATGCCGATGTGCCCACAGGTGTCGAAGTTCCCCTCTGCTGGTACCAAGATCTGTGCAGACTGATGAAGTCGCAAGAGTTCTCGTACACGTACGGTAGAAGGTTCTTCATGTGTGCTAACTACGACGAAGAGCCACCGATGTTTGGCGTGTTCAGACGGCGTGAAAGGGTAAAACTCGCACATACCCACATTTGTAACACGATGCAATACTATGGTAACAGTCGTTTGCTTGCAGTCTCCACCTATTATATGTGGACTACATACAGTGGCTGGACAGTACCCAATCGAAAGAGGCTGAGGAAGAACTCATGTGGAAGGTTGATTGTAGTCGAGATTACCTTCTGCAACGCATGCACGAGGAAGAGGAGGAGGAGAAGAGAAA
>JAGXJF010004552.1:0-207853 GCA_019208055.1 Stipa capillata | reverse complement strand
ATATAAGAGGTAAAGCTGAGTTATATAAGTATAAATATAATTATTAATTATAATATATTATCTATTTATAAATAATATAATATATTATATATTATATACAATAATTATAATATACTTATTTATTTCTTTCTTTCTCTTCTTCCTCTTCTCTTTCTCTCTGGAAACGCGCAGGCGATGAGAAATAGGGAATAGGGGCACCGGGCGCTGGAGGCCAAAAAAGGCCGTGCATGGGGCGCTGTCGCCGACGTTTGGCCAACTGACCGTTTGTCGGCCACGTCGGCCGACAGCGGGCTGACTCGACGCACCGAGCTGACGTGACGCGACGGGCTGGGACCGACTACGGGGCCCGCTGCTTTCGGCGCGCTGTTGGTCAACCGTCGGCCGACAGCGCCGTTGTTAGCCGACGGTTGGCCGACAACGGTCATTTCGGTCTGCGGTTTAGCTGACAAACGCGTTGTCGGCTAACCGTTGGCCGACAGACGCATAGTTTTTGCAATTTTTTAGTCCAGACATCTAGATTTGGAATTTCTGATTTTAAAAATATTATTTATAAAAAAAAGTCTGAGTTGTTTGGTCATGAGAGGGGAAATATATTTTTATATAGAGTTGGTATGATGTGGCATCAATTAGTTACGGTACCGGTACCTCGCACTATTTATACTCTTGTGATTCACAATTGTAGAAGAAAAATTGTTCAACTGTAGGAGATGATATAGTTATACTATATTTTTAATCACTTCACCATTGACTCTAATAGAGCTAAATTTATTACATTTTAGCCAGTCTACGTCGTTGTTTATTCCTTCGAATCCAATCCTTTCTCCACATCAAGAAATTCTACTGCGTGGTTGACAGCTTGAGGAACAAAAATGCTGCCGTCTAACTAATGTGATCATACCAATGCAACAATTAATAGGAAAAGATCATACCAATGCAACAATTAATAGGAAAAGACACCTGCATCGATCAAATCAATGCAAGAATGGCAAAAGCGTATCAAGTTGGCCAAACATGTATAGGAGTATTTCAGATAATTTTTCAAAAAAGAAAGGAAAAAGTGTATTTTTCACCCCTCAACTATTGCCTGTGGGCACATTTCAACCCTGAACTTCAAAACCGGGCAAATTTCACCCATAATTGTCAAAACCGGTAGATTACCCCCCTACAGCAGTTTTGCGCTGACGTGGAGTGGTTTTGTGACAAGTCAGCAGTCCACGTGGATCCCAGTCAGCTTAGAAAAATTCAGAAAAATCAGAAAAATTTAAAAAAATTCAGAAAAATTCCAAAAAAATCAGAAAAATTCAAAAAAATTCAGAAAAATTCCAAAAAAAATCAGGGAAATTCAAAAAAATAAGAAAATTCAAAAAAATTCAGAAAAATTCCAAAAAAATAGGAAAAATCAAAAAATCAGAAAATTCAAAAAAATAGAAAATCAGGGAAAATTTAAAAATTGAGAAAATAGGAAAAATTCAAATATACATATGAGAAAATCAGGAAAAAAATTTAAAAATAAAAAAAATAAAAATAAGGAAATAGAAAAGAAAAAAGAAAAATATATGAGATTGGTATATCTGGTGCTATATTGACTAAATTAGATAGTGATTCCAGGGGTGGAGTCCAGCTTGATTGAAGTTGAGCTCGGAGGACAACTCTAAAAATCAAAAATTAGGAAAATTCTAAAAAATTGAGAAAATCAGGAAAAAATTGAGCCACACGAATTTTTCTGTTTTTTGTTCAATTTCCTGATTTTTTTTAGAATTTTTCTGAAATTTTTGAATTTTCTAAATTATTTGGGATTTTTCTAAATTTCCTAATTTTTTTGAATTTTCCTAATTTTTTTGAATTTTCCTGATTTTTTTTGGAATTTTTCTGAATTTTTTTGAATTTTCTGAATTTTTTTGGAAATTTTCTAAATTTTCCTTGTTTTTTTGGAATTTTTCTGAATTTTTTTGAATTTTCTGATTTTTTTTAAATTTTTTCTGAATTTTTCCAAGCTGACTGGGATCCACGTGGACTGCTGACTTGTCACAAAACCACTCCACGTCAGCACAAAACTGCTGTAGGGGGGTAATCTACCCGGTTTTGACAGTTATGGGTGAAATTTGCCCGGTTTTGAAGTTCAGGGTTGAAATGTGCCCACAGGCAATAGTTGAGGGGTGAAAAATACACTTTTTCCAAAAAGAAAAAGAAGAGATAAGAAGTTGCCGTTGCAAAACAGAAACAGGAAGAGCAACAGTGGAGCAAAGAAAAAACAGAATCTAGCCCACATATTCCCGGTGCACAGGGAAAATGCCTCCCCTCTTCCCTGCACCAGTTCCTCTCTGGTACACCCAGAACCACCTTCCCCCACCCCGTCCCCGTGTCAAAACCTCCGAGCTCCGAAGCGATCGCCAGCTCAGCACGCCGCCGGCGACTTGGCCGACCGCGATGGAAGACGTGATGGAGTCGGCGGTGGGGGCCCACTTTAGCGGGCTCCGCCTCGACTCGCGCCGCCTCTCCTCCTCCTCCCTCCCCTCCTCCCCCTCCTCCGCGACCTGCAACGGCGCGGCCGACGCCCGCCGCGACGGCCACGGCCAGGCAGCCCTTCGTGATCGGTACGCCTCGGCGCTCTCTCTCTCTCTCTTGTGATTTCTCTCCCTGGCTTTGTTTTGAATTTCTGGTGCGTTTCAAGGGGTGTCGGGAGGGACGGCGTCGGGGAAGACGACCGTGTGCGACATGATCATCCAGCAGCTGCACGACCACCGCGTCGTGCTCGTCAACCAGGTGCGGTGCTCGCTGCTCGTCCTACTGCAGTCTTTTTGTTCTCAACTTGTTCTCCGTTACTAGTGTACATCACCCAATCTTCCAAGGATTCCAAGAGCCAATATAATTAAACTTCGGTTGTGGTTTTGCAGGATTCATTCTACCGTGGTTTAACTGAGGAACAGTCTGAACATGTCGAAGACTACAACTTTGATCACCCTGGTACCTGATTTCATGAAAACCTACGCCTTATCTTTTCTGTCCACATGGTTTCAATTCGTTTACTTTTGGATAAGGCTGAGATATTTTTTCTTTCTTTACAGATGCGTTTGATACAGATCGACTTCTGGAGTGCATGGGAAAGTTAAGAAGTGGACAGTCTGTAAATATTCCTATATATGATTTCAAGAACCATCGACGATGCTCTGAAAGCTTTAGAAAGGTAGTAACTAAATAATCAACCATTGATGTGAAAGTGATAATGCCTTTATTATTTATGATGTAATTATTGGTGGATAACTTTGTATACAAAGGTTTTATGTCACATATCCAGAGGAGATGAAAATTGATTATACGAAGTGCATGCTATTTTCTGTCATTCCCGTGGGTGACTATTTAGTTTCCGTTACTGATGCTTTCCTTTTTCATTAGGGTATGTTACTGTAGTTTTATTTCTTGTTGTTCATTTGGCGCTGATATACTGAATACATAAGTACACACTACACAGTTTAGCATTATGTACTGTGAGGTCTGCACTGCTGAATTTAAGAAATGAATCAAATGGTTATGAGGCTACCTCAATCCATGTAACAGTTATTATTTACATAGATGCAGACGACCTCGGCCGCCCCGGCCCTAGTTCTACCTTTTAAATCGGTAATAAACATGGGAGGTTTGTTGAATAGAGGTTCTTTTCCTTGCAGTATTTTTTCTGCTCTATTTACTGTCTTTCTTTAATGCCAGTGAACCCAAATGGTTATGATTGCTAACTAGGTCCAAAACTCTTATGAATATATCACTGATTAATTTGTTTTGTTAGGTCAATGCATCAGATGTCATCATTTTGGAGGGCATTTTAGTTCTTCATGATCAAAGGGTTCGCGATCTGATGGACATGAAAATTTTTGTTGACACAGGTTTGTTGCTGATCTCTTTGTTACATATATGATTATTAACATCATGGCAACAGTATGAAGACATTGTCTGCTCTGAATGTATTGCACTTTTGATGGCTTTAGGGTTTTAGTCATGTTTGTAGCCAGTCTTTGATCATTCACCCTTTCTTCTGTTGGCCTCTTATGCATCCATTTAGATGCTGATATTAGGCTTGCCCGACGAATAAGGCGTGATACCGTTGAAAGAGGTAGAGATGTTCTCTCAGTGCTTGAGCAGGTAATTCAAACACTAGTCTTTTGTGCTCCACTTTTGAATCTTAACCTTGTGCTATTTGAATATGCTATACTCCTGTTTGAAAGCATAAGGCATATAATTTTCCATTTTTGTTTCAAAATATAAGACATGCATGCAACTTTAATGATTATTTCTCTCTTGCCGTTATCTTCCCTCTCTCTTTATTATTTATGATTAAACCTTTATACAAACTATTCCCATTTATACTCAAGACATTAACACAGTAACATCATGGACATTTCGATCTACCATTCTACCATTTTCGTCATATTATAACCCCTTAATCCCCTGCTTGGTCAATATATGCCTTATAAAAGAAACGGAGGGAATATATATGCATGCCCTCATGTTTGCAATATACATATATGACATTAATCATGACCCTTTTTGACATGAACTTTTTGATGAAATAATTAGTACGGAAGGTTTGTGAAGCCTGCATTTGATGATTTTGTTCTGCCTTCCAAGAAATATGCTGATGTCATCATACCACGAGGTGGAGATAACCATGTTGCCATTGATTTAATTGTGCAACATATTCGTACAAAACTTGGTCAGCATGACTTGTGCAAAATTTACCCAAATGTTTTCGTAGTTCACACAACTTTCCAGGTACGCTTAATTGTCACTGTTGATCTTAAGCTTCATAACATTGCTTAGGTTTCCAAACTTGTGATGCTTTTAAAGATTTCATCTGAACAGATACGGGGGATGCATACTCTCATTCGTGACCGGGACATTACTACTCCTGACTTTGTCTTCTATTCAGATCGGCTGATTCGTCTGGTAGCGCTCTTGTTTCATGGGATTTCCTCCTCTAATTTAGTGGCCAAGTTGAACTACGTAGCTAATAAATGATGTTGACTTATACGTAAATATCTTGCTAGGTAGTTGAGCATGGCCTGGGGCATTTGCCATTTACAGAGAAGCAGGTCGTTACACCTACAGGTACATAGCTCACTCACTTGTGTGAGACACCTGTTCTTGGTTTATGCAATGCTCTCTTGGAAATTCTTTGGCATGCTTCAGCCAGATAACTTAATTCACTCCTTCTGCTTAGTATTAGCACTCTAATAGTCTGAACGGAATTACCCTAAAATAAATTGGCTCACTGCTTACCATTATAAAAGCATGACATTTGCTCGTTTCCATTTCAAATTTGTGGCTTCACCCATAGCCGTTACAAATGAATCCTTATTTTGTTACTTATTATTTCTGCTGTTCCTTTTTTTTTAATTACAATAAATACTAAGGGACTCACTATTTACTTACCTCTCATCTTTTGCCTGTATAATATAAAGTTTTGATGGTTGGAGAGCTGGAATAGTCACTACTGATTTGCCTTGTTACTGGTTACCAGAGTTAATGTGGAGATAACGTAGCTTGTCCCCTCAAATTGGAAAATAGAACTTGTATTCCTTAAGCAGTTGTGCATCATGGAATCTGATTGGATTAGTCGATAAGCATTGGCAAATTAATCTTCTAGAAGCGTGAGACTTCTAAAAGATTGTTGATTTATTGCACTGTCTACCTCAACAACTGGGAACTGTCCATTTATGTAACACACCGAATACTCTTTCATGTTTGAAAGAGAACAATGAATAGAAGTTTTGCACATTATCGCATTATGATATTTGTTCTTTGTCTAGGATCTATTTACTCAGGAGTTGACTTCTGCAAGAAGCTCTGTGGAGTGTCTATTGTTCGAAGGTAAGCCTTTTTGTTTATGAAATCTGACAGTTTAAAAGGCCATAATTTTGATGTATTACCACATTATAGCATTATCTGCAGCTTGCGATGTCAATGTTCTGGTTTAACATTCACATAGCCTTAATAAATTGATATCCCTATACATAAGCTCTTTCGTGAATCATTCTGTTTGCACTAGTTGAAAATGTACAGTGATACAAACCATGACTCCTTGCATTCTTTTGCAGTTTCTCGTTTCTTTAAGCATGACAAAGTTCAGTTTTCCTATATTACATCAAAAGTAGATTTTTCAAGTCCAGAGTACATAGCTATAACTCTTGCTCAGTTCCATCTATTACATTATTAATCGCTATTAGCACATTTTAACCAGTGGTAGCAACACGTCCATAAGTAAAACTTATGTACCCTGTCTTCACCTTCGTTCTCTATTTGTTTTTTCCTAGTTTTACTTATGCAATAAAATCTCTCATGCAATAAATTTCCAGCCTTTCTTTCTTGCACATATTAAAATGATACATATATTTTACTGCAGTGGTGAAAGCATGGAGAATGCGTTGCGTGCTTGTTGTAAAGGGATAAAAATAGGTAAAATTCTAATACATCGGGTTGGAGACAATGGACAACAAGTTAAGTGTTCTTGATATATACTTTCGTTGAAAATGTTCATGAAAATAGTTCACTTCTGTGATTTTGTGAATAAACCCTATTTATTTTCCATGTCCAGCTCATATACCACAAGTTGCCCATGGATATTGCTGAACGTCATGTTCTACTTATGGATCCTGTGCTTGGTACAGGTTAGTGTTGCATATCAGTTCTTCCAACTTCTCTTTATAGTTCTACTCGCATACTTTAAGAAGTAATAGATGTCGGCTAGTTAGCCCGCGACTGAAGGTTTTTTTATCTCCTTGTTTCTACAGGTAACTCAGCAAATCAAGCTATAGAGCTTCTTATAAGAAAAGGAGTTTCCGGAGGACCAGATCATGTTTCTTAATCTCATTTCGGTAAAGTTGTCTAGCTCATTCACTAGCTTACTAGTATTCGGTACATGTTTCCTTCCTAGTTTGTTTATAGCATTTCATAAACAGGCTCCTGAAGGGGTCCATTGTGTCTGCAAGCGATTCCCTCGATTGAAGATTGTAACCTCAGAGATTGATGTTGGGTTGAATGAGGAATACCGTGTCATCCCAGGATTGGGTGAATATGGTGACCGCTACTTCGGCACAGACTAATAAATGATTGGGTACTGCTGTCATTGGCAGAGAAAATATCCACGGATTAGAGCTAACCTTACCGTGAAAGATATACTGGTGTTCCGGTTACTTCCGGTGTGGAGTGGACGACATGAATCATAGCACTGGGGGTACTGAAACGTGATGATATACATTATCATAATTCATATGACGTGTACTGCTGTTTCTGTTGATGTAAAAATGGTTGGCCTTTTGAGTAACTTACTCATTGTCAGTTAGTGGTTTGTGAAATGTATGACTTGCCTCAGTTTGCCGGCTTGCGGCAGATGCCGTTCTATTTCAGTTGTGATTGAACTGCATACTGAATTTAAACTGAAGCTTAAATGTAGTGACAAGTCCCATGCATGCATGATATGCAAGTGCCTGCCCTGAATTTTTGTCTGTATCATATGCTTCATTGGGTTTTGTTTTCTTGTTACGCATCAGAGGAAGTATACATTTATACTGATGCATTTATTTATTGCAGTTGAGCTTGCGTTGTTGTCCGTGTTATACATGATGATACTGGTCCGTCTATTATCACTAGCGACCGACACATGTGATGCATGTTTTTCATAATGTATATCATATGAAATATGTATCTACATATATGAAAACTACTTGAAGAAAAAAGATTGTGCAAAAAATAGCATGTTAAAAGAAATTAAAGCGTGAAAAACAACAATTGTCAGTCGACAAATTGAAATTTGAAAGTAATTAGGAGGCAATAGGTGTAATTATGAGCCAATAAATATAGAAGCGATTATGGGTGAGGCTAATCTTTCTTCACAGCTATTGGATGAAGAATCATAAAATTGGACTAAACATTTCGGACGGTTCAGATTAAAAGTATCTCATCCAACTGGTACCTTTTATATTGAATATAGATACATATTATTAATGTGCTACTGTGGCGTGTACTACACTTTATTTTTAATAGAAAACGTGTACTTCACTTAGGCCCTATTTGTTTTTGGTTAAGCTAACCCGCCAAATATCCTCGGTTAACTGGGGTTAAGTTAATCTGATTAAAACTATTTAACTCATTTGACTCAGAATTAAATTAACTCATCTAATAGGTGGAATAGCTTAATCTAACATGATTATCTCTTTTAAATTTATTTTTTCGATTGCTAATCTAACTGATCTAGTCAAACAGTAATTTAGGTTAATCAAGTTAGTTGTCAAATAAAAAATCAGAATTAAATTAACTTAGATGGATTAAAGTTGTTATTTTAATCCCGAACCGAACGCATTTGTAGAGTGGCAATGGCCAATCTCTTTGGTGCAGCTCTTGATGGCTTGTTGGCCGGGCCGTGTATTCTATTTCTTGGCCCACGCGACGATCCAGCCCATCCATCCATCCGTCCATCCATCACGGGATTTGAGCAACTGCGCAGAGACGAAGACGGAGCGACCCACCCAACTCATCGAAGTCAGAGCCGTTACTCCCTCAAATAAAAAATATAGCTTTCACCGTCAGCAGCGGCGAATTCGATCGTTTCCCTTGGTAATCCCTCTCTTCTCTCCACTTAATCCACCGTCATTATGCATTTATAGATAGATTAATTAGTGTGATCGAGTCCCCAATCTACTAGTACTGGTAGTATGGCTTTGATCCATTCATGCTGAAGCCGCGCCGCGCGATCATGATCTTTACTTGTCTATGATGCAGGCCTGCAATTTTATCCATGCATGCATGATATCACTAGTATTTACGTACTACTCACATTTTATGGAATGTTTAATTTGGTACAACCTTGCACTCCCTCTATTTTCAAACATATGCATGCCGTTTTAAAAATGCGTATCGTTAAGCTTTTAAAACTTCAACTGTATTTTGATTTTACGGATGGAGGCGATATTTGCAAAGTGAACCCAAGTTGTCAAATTTTGATTGATCCATTTGCTTCGGCGTTTGGACAGCATATTCTTTCCCGTTCCATCACTCCCACTTTCAATTCCTTCAGGCTTCAACTTCACAAGTTCTCACAGCCCTTAATCTACAGCGTTACAACAAACCTAGGCATTAGAGCAAATCTTGGGCATTAGATTCCAACTCAGGACCCTTAATCTACAGCATCGCGTCCCAGCAATCTCAGAATTAAAGGATGGTAACAATACTATATGTAGTAGTACAAGCTATAGTTTGCCATATAAAACATGGCATTCTTCTCTGGTGATGATACATCCCATCTCTCTCCCTATCAGCGGAGCAGCAAGAACATGGCTTGCAAGGTGAGAGGGGACATGAGCAAGCTCCTCCCGGTCACCTACTTTCTTCCTCGGCGCGGCGTTAACCACGGCGTTCGTCTTCCTCAATGCTACTCCGGATGTGAACTGGCGGATCTCCACCCTGGCCTCATGGGGCAATGGTGCTCAGCCGGCTCCCAACGACAAGGTCAGTGATCTGCTGCTGCCTGCCTTCTTCTTGTTGTTGTTGTTGTTGTGATACGCAGGGCTTTTTTTTCAAGATTTCTTTCATTTTTACGGTCACTCGTCATTGAACTACTTTAGGAGTTAGGACCTATTAATCTATATATAGGACATTGAGAATTTGATCTTGCATGGCAAAAGAAGAGCAAGCTTGTTAGCTCCTTTTGTTTCCGGGAAACATATGAAGAGTGTCTGTAATTTTATAACAGAAGAAAAAATTAACAGTGTTTACCTCATTAACTGGTTACTGAAAGTGTAGCTCTTCATCCCTCCTTTTATATTACAAGATATTTCTAATATAATAAGGTCATGAATTTGTTTATTTCCGTTGGTATAACAGTACACTACGAAATCCCTTGTTATCCTAGGTTCATAGCTATATCTTCATTCGGTGTACCGTCGAGCAAATCCATGTCCAACATAATACTGCAGATATCCTTCTGACGATAGTCGAGCCTGGAATTGAATTTATAAGGCTAAACAACACGATGGTGCTACATTTCGCCTTAAAGGTGAACTTGACTGCTGCAGAGGCAACGAATATGCTAGCCTGATGACCAACCATGCTTGTGGCAAAATGATTCGGGTGATGAGTCGGAGATTTTGCATGAATTTTCCAGCTCTGAATTCCAACTATAACTTAACTATCTGTTGAGATTATTGAAATCAAATCATCTAATATATCGAACACGCAACAACAAACAAAAAAAAATGTGCATGCAGATGAAAGCATTTGGAGAGCTGGGTGAGGTGCTGAAGAATGCATCAATGGAGGACAAGACGGTGATAGTGACATCCATCAACCGGGCGTACGCGGCGCCGGGGTCCCTCCTGGACCTCTTCCTGGAGAGCTTCCGGGTGGGCGAGGGCACGGAGCAGCTGCTGGAGCACGTCCTGATCGTGGCCGTGGACCCTGGCGCGCTGGAGCGGTGCCGGTCGGTGCACCGGCACTGCTACCTCCTCCGGCGATCTCCGGGCGCCGTGGACTACAGCGACGAGAAGCACTTCATGACAAAGGACTATCTCGACATGATGTGGGGGAGGAACCGGTTCCAGCAAACCATCCTCGAGCTCGGCTTCAACTTCCTCTTCACGGACATCGACATCATGTGGTTCCGCAACCCGCTCCGGCACATCGCCATCACCTCCGACATTGCCATCGCCAGCGACTTCTTCAACGGCGACCCGGACAGCTTGCGCAACCACCCCAACGGCGGCTTCCTCTACGTGCGTTCCGCCAACCGGACCGTCGACTTCTACAGGCGGGTGGCGGCGGGCGCGGCGCCGCTACCCACCGGGGAGCAACGAGCAATACATCCTGGGGCGCGCGCAGGGCGAGCTGAGCCGGCGGGCCGGCGTGCGGATGCAGTTCCTCGACACGGCGCACTGCGGCGGCTTCTGCCAGCTGAGCGGCGATCTGGGCAGGGTGTGCACGCTGCACGCCAACTGCTGCACCGGCCTCGCCAACAAGGTGCACGACCTCAGGAACGTGCTAAGGGACTGGACCAACTACACGGCCGCGCCGCCCGAGGACAGGCGCCGGGACGGTTCCAATGGACCAAGCCCGGCAGGTGCATCCACTGACACCTACCCGCCCTTGCCTACCTCGAATAATGCACGCCTCATTTCAACCTTTCTTTGTGACTGTTTTGTCTTTATCCTGGTGAGATCTGTTGTTTCATTGCGTGTTTGGAAATGTTGCATTGATATCTAGTTGTAAAAATTTGTTTTTATGATTATATTACAACTTACAGTTCATATTTGCAAGCAAACGGTGAGAATAATGTTGCGGCATAAGCTGGACGGTTTCTTTAGAATTGATTGTGCTAGTTTAGTTTTGTTTTAGCAATCATTCTGAATTCAAATTTTGCAAATCCAAATCCAACAAAAATTTAACAGTTGGCTGAGCAACCACCAAACGGTCGAAAACCCTGCTGCCACCGGTAAGGGGAAACTGAATCCTACTCAACATTAGGTCAAGTCAACGCAAATGCCGTCCACAAGATCAAGTCGATGCATTCAATCAAAGAATAGCATACAACCTGGTTAGCAGTAACAAGTCGGTCAGATATGATCGAACTTTTACATACACGCTAATAAGATTCGGCAAGAACCATTATAAGCAATCTAAAGCAGATGATACTCGAAGTGAACAGCTGAACAAGGCTTGGCAAACAAAGTCCAGGCAGGCAAGTGCTCAGATATCTAAAACTGTTTTAGCATAACCGCCATTCAACCATACGCGGTCACAAAGATACAAGGATAGCATCAACCTTAACAAATCCCGACTTAATATTGATACCAGAAACATCAAGAGCCAACACAGCCATAAAAAGTAGTTGGAAAAGAACTACAGCTACAATTCTTGGACGAATACGTTCATTCTGCAAGCTTACATAGCTTTCCTTGGTGCGATAACGTTGTCAGGCTACAAAGGAACAATGTGGATTAGGAGAAACAGCTAAAGAAAAGTCAAATCAAAATGAAAAAAATAGGTGTTTTCTACTAAAATTAACACCATACGAGAACAGGACATCAAACTGACAAAGGTAGATATATTTCCTTAAACATTGTAATTGTGCTTATTGTAAGACTGTTTTAGAAGATGAATCCTACGAATTTTGGTTCAGACACTTTTAAAAAGTCTGGCCAAATTACAGTGCTTAACCAAGCTCCAATTCATGAACACAGCTGAAACAAATACGAAGGAATAAAAGAAACATACCTCTTTCTTCACAGGCTCTTCCTTCTCTGACAAGATCAGCTCAATGTGGCAGGGGTTGGACATGTAAGCTGCCACATAAGAGATATTAGTACTGTACAATGGAACCAAAGTAGACATATCATCCTTGAGAACTTACGATTAATGCGTCCATGAGCACGGTATGTACGGCGCCTCTGCTTCTGGGCTTGGTTCACCTGGATGTGTGAAACATAGAGGTTGTCGACATCCAAGCCTTTAACCTATAAACGACACGAAACAAAATTTGAGTATCATGCATATTAAAACTAGAAAGAGCAGAAAAAACTAGCAGCAGCAGCAGCATACATCAGCGTTACTCTCAGCGTTCTTCAGCAAATCCAATATGAATCTGGCTGATTTTGCAGGCCAGCGACCCTGGCCATTGGACTGGCGATTCTTTGCTTGGGCAGTTCGGCCCCACACCTCTACAGTACCTCCGGAAGGGAATCGCTTGCTTGTGAGCAATAACATCCTCAAGGTACCTCTTAGCCTTTCCCAGAGGCATCTTGCGAAGAGCAAACGCTGTCTCCCTTGTGTTCTGCACCCATTATTAGGAAGTTAGCCAGAGAAACAAGAAAAAAGAAGATACATCAAGTTGACAATCATGCAAGTACCACCTAGCACAAACTGCCAATAAACCATTGTACTGGCATCATAGTCCTATGATAAACTACTCGCTGAACTCAGTTTGCCATATGTGAAAAAGTTTTTTTTTCACTGGCCATTATTTGGTATATGTGACTAGATGGAAAAGGCAAAATAAAGCAAGCTAACAGAATTAAGTAAGGCTATTTCCAAGTATACAATATAAAGATAAGAAACAGTAAGATGGGAAGATACCACACATCAACATAGAAGAGCTTCAAAGAGCAGGCTATATCACAGAGAGTCTGCTAATGGCTAATCCTGACTTAGTGTAAGGTGCAACAAAAAGGTATTAGGACACTAGGAGTTCGAGCAGTGCAACCTGCGACAACATCGAGACATAACTATCGTGACGCAAGCAATATACACAACAACACTCAGAGTTCCCATTATCTTGCACACTATTTATCAAATATTAAGGCACAAAACTTACACCTGAACTGTTCTGGATGTTGTGGATTTTTGGATGAAATGCGGACATTGTTTAGATATTTCCCCAGAACAAAACATCACAAAGATTGTGCCACATTGTCTATGAACCATTTGTCAGGGTGAACGAGACAACGGCTCGTCAGATAACAATGCATGGATTGATATCCCTAAAGTAACGTGGGAACTGTTCATGCAAACAACAGAACAGAACCTTTACTCTTTAGGTTTAGGAATTTTTGATGAAATGCCATGACTTACTTAGGTTTATCACAGGGTTTAAAATCCCCCTTAGGTTTATCACATTCATGGCGCCAACTGTACCCTCTCTACACGACAAGAATAGAGAACTAATCTGCAACCAATCAACTAGAACCAAAGATCACGGCAAGCGGGTTCAAACGCACCTTGAAGTGGACCCTGAGATCCTTGCCACAGGCCTTAGCCGCTGCGCAACACAAGATGAAACATGCCATGAAAACCGCCACGAGAGGGAGAAGGAAGAGAGAGACGAAACCATTGCACTGCAGGAGGAACAGCAGAGAGAGGCGATATCTTACACTTGGTCGGGTTGGACGGATCCCGCGAGTACTTCACCTGCGACGGATGCAGCAGCGAGGATGTCAGAACAAGAGCACGTAGAACGAGCAGATGGAGGTACCTGAGAGAGGAAAGAGCTCGGCCTCACCATGGCGACGGCAGCGGTGGGAGTGCGGCCGGAGAGGGAGGGGCACAGAGAAGAGAAAAGCACTGACTCGGCGGCGGCGGCGGTCTAAGTGGGGGAAGAAACCCTAGAGCTCTTCATGGGCTCACGGCCCAGTGTGTGTTGGTGTGCTTGGATCGTAGAGGCCCATGTATGGGACAGTCTCTCTCGTTCTCTCCCTTTGATCCTATCCTATCTATCCTACCCATGTGTGGAATTATGCTAAAAAGACATGTATGGAATTATGTTACAGGAAGGGAAGCTGCTAGTTTTTCACCGGGGAGAGGGAGGTCCGGATTGGGGGCACTAGCATCAGAGAAAAGACTGTTGCCTCCTGATTCTAAAGGGATGATCGGGGTGGCGGATGGAACGGTGGTTGTAGGGCGAGACGGCGCTACAGTCGTAGACAGGGGAGACGACTAGTGGGAGGCATCGAAGGGGGGACAGTGAGACATTGGCAGTGGCGGTGGCGGCGAGCACACGGGGAGGCGGGTAAGACAAGGGGTGGGGAGGAGAGACGCAGCGGCGGCGATGCACTTGCGGGGAAGGGGATGAGAGGAGTCGATATAAGGTTGAGAAAGGGGGAGAGAAAGAATGAGGAGGATGGTTATATTGGGGTCTGGTGGCTAGAATGGGTGACTATAATTTAACAAGATTTCAGTCACATGTGCACTAGACCCCCTCATAGTTTTTCTCTATAGGAAGCTTGAATTCTACGAACTTGTCGTATTGTCCTCCACATCTATACACCTACAAAACTACTAATCCTGACCGGATACCACATGAATTTTTCAATAAAATTTACCTTTCCATTAACCTTACAAAGCGACAGAGTGCAGGTACTCACTCACATGATGCAGAGGGTGAGAGGATGGTTCGTTCATTATCTAAAATAACTCACTTTATAATTGAAATGCATAATTAATTCATCTTCAAGAGGGGGGAAAGGGAGTTATTATAGTCATATCTATAAGAGCGGCGGGGACATAGATGTTGTGTTGTCCGGAGGCAAGGGAGCAGTGGTGGAGGAGGGGACGAGGCGACCTCACTACATAGGGAAGATGGGCACGAGAAGGAGAAGAATAGCATCGCTAGGATAAGTAAATAACTCTAACTGCACACGCGATTTGCAGGTAGAAATCGCCCATGAGATACAAATGTGACTCATGTCTTAGTCAACCTATGGAGCTTTCATTAGGTTGAGAAACAAAGGGCCAAGAGAAGCTAAGCCCTCGTGCTTTCAAGCCAAATTTTGGTTTTCCTCGAGACGGTGTCACATGTCCTCAAGGATTTTTTTATAATTTCATAATTTATGTTAGTCTCGTCTATAGTTTCTAGCAGTTGTATTATGTAGGTGGAGTTTTCGAGCATCAAATGTGTTAAAGGTGTTTTTTAAAGAACAAATCTGCGAACACAAGTACCACAATCCAACAGTTAAGCCCCTATAATCGTCTCTAACCTTCATTCTGTTGATGTCTAGATATATTGTCCCTCTGCTACTCTGCTCTCTAATAGGTTTGTTGCACTATTGCTAGATCTAAAGGAAGGCCAAAGAGGCATCAGTCAACTAGTAAGTGGTGATTGTGATATATATTTTTTCACGAGTGTTAGGTTGGGTGATAGGAAGATAATAGTGTGTACATTGTTGATCATGGCTAGCGAGAAGGGACGAGAAAGGAGCAGGGAGCTACGACAGAGAAGATTACATGGACGGGAAAAGATGGAAAATTACATAGGAAGAAGAGAGATGTGGTTGGGTAAAAGAGAAGACGCTGTAGTGTTGTACCGTAGTCGGTTTTTATCTCTACTACTTAAAAAAAGAGTAGCGTTCCCTTTCCTGCCGGCAGAGTGCGTTTTGCCCACTCTTCGTCCAACTTTCCTGTTTTGCAACCTTCCTGCCAATAAATACATACCAAATATGTGTTTACCAAATAAAATCCTACTATTTTTACACAATCACATTAATATGGGTAGGTAAATCACGAGCTAACGTACTAAAATATTTATACCCCGTTGCAACGCACGGGCAATTATCTAGTGGAAAAGAAAAACGGGCTTAAGCCAACAGTTATGTCAGCGGGAATGTTAGAGCATCTCTAGCCCTTCCCCTAAAATCCTTTAACTCCCTAAAAACTGAAATTTTAGGGAGTTATACCCATCTAACCCTTCCCCTAAAATTGTTTAACTCCCTAAAAAATGAGGATGGCCCCCTATACTCCCCTGCCTTCTGCTCAAATTTGAGGAAATCCCCGAGCTCCCCTATCTTCTCCCTATCCAGCCATTTTTGCGCGGGAGGAATTTTCAGCGTCTAACTGTCTCCCGCCGCCGCCCCCTATCCTCAACTCCGGCGCCCTTTGCCGCCCCCTCCGCCGCAGGAATGGCTCCTGGCGCCCCGTCCGAGTCCCCCGCAACCCCTCCGCCGGCGACGGAGAAGCCGCCACCTGCCCCGCCGCGGCGCCAGCAGGGCCTGGGGAGGAGGCGGAGGAGGCGTGGGAGGCGGCGTGGGAGGGGCAGAAGACGGAGGAGGAGCGAGTGCGGGATGGCACTGCGGAGGACGCCGGAGGGCGAGAAGACGAGCCTCGGGACGCCGAGCTCGACCGCGAGAGGCTGCGTCCATCCGCAGAAGAAGTCGGATACCACGGCAACGACGGGGCACGCGGATTGCGACCTAGCCCACGCGAGGACGGGCCGGTGGAGCGCGTGGATGAAGACGGCGAAGTAGGAGGGGCAGAAGACGGCGTAGAGGCGTGGGAGGGCGGCCGCCGGCGGGGGGAGGGGTGGGGGAAGGAGGAGGGTGGCCATCGGCGGGGGGGAGGGAGGGGGGGAGGGGTGGGGAGAGGAGGAGGGGCGGCAAGGTACTTTGGGGGATTCGCTACCGCGCGTCGCCGGGTGTCGGCGAGGGGGAGGCGGCGGAGAAAGCGGCGGCGCGGGGAGGGCTGAGGCACGGGCGGAGCGGGAGAGAGCGGCGAGTTGGCAGAGAGGGGTGGGGAGGGGGCGGGGGAGGTGGAGAGGGGGTGGTGGCGAGGCGGCGGCGGCGGAGGAGGTGGGCATGGGCGGCGGAGGGGGGGGGCGGGGAGGCGGAGGCGGTGGCTTGCGACGAGGCGGATTTGGGGATTTGGGGATTTTGTGATTTGGGGAATTGGGGATTTGGGATTTAACTCTATGGGGGCAGTGGGGATTTGGGGTTGTTTGAGGATTTTGTGATTTTTTTTAAAGAAATAGCAAAGAAAAAAGATATGAGAAGTTAAATTTAGGGGAAGGACTAGTTGGAAGCATTTTTAAATCCTTAAATTTTAAGGAGTTAAGTTTAGAGAGATGGTATAGAGAGTTAAGTTTTAGGGGAAGGGCTAGAGATGCTCTTAGGCCAGGAAGGAAATGGCCTCGAAGTTACCGACTCACCACACACCCAAATAGACGTCTTCCTCCCCTCTCGGTGTTTCATTTTGTATGTAGGGAAAGAGTGAGAAACGAAGACGACGACGAAGCAGGGGAGAGAGAGATGCCGGGGCTAACGGCGCCGTCGGACTACGCGGAGGAGCCGCCGCGCCACCCCCTCCCTCAAGATCAACTCCGAGGTGGTTCTCTCTCTCTCTCTCTCTCTCTCTGCCCTTAGCCTTGTTGTTTGCTCGCGTGGTTTGGTACGCACGCGGGATTGGGCGATTTCGAGTGCCGATTCGCGGCCCTGTCCGTCTGGATTCATGCGAGGCTTCACCGCCGCATCATAGGGTCGAGTGCCCCACTGCCGTGCTAAGGCTCGGCACCTAGTCAAGTACAGAATTTTAGTCTAGCACGGCGTACGAATGAATTTGCCTTCCATTTTGGACAGAGTCAGGCAGGTTTAGGACCAGTACGCTGCCTTCCTCGTTCCTTGAATTGCGATTGTAATGCTGTGCAATATTCTAGAGCTATCACACCCTGGCCTTTACATCACCAGAAATCAACTGGGAACTATTCTTGTCTCATTGACAACGATTGATCTCATGGAAATAATGATCCAATTTGTTTTCTTTGGTATGCTCTTTCATGCATTACTGTATGACATATCCAAGAAACCATCAAATCTTATGCTAGTGGTATTGTTTGTTCTGCAGGAGCCATTTAATGCCGAGCCTCATCGATCTGCGTTAATTTCATCGTATATTACCCCAGTGGATTTCTTCTACAAGAGGAATCATGGACCAATTCCAAAAGTCGATGATCTCTCAAGGTTTTAAGTTTTCAGAACGAACTATGGATACCCATTTTGTCATCATGATTTTTTATAAGCCCTTAAATGACAACTAGCCCTTATATTTTTATATAATCCGTTCAACAGATACAGTGTTTCCATCAGTGGCCTTGTCAACAAGCATATTCAGTTATCCATGAATGACATTTGGTAATGTACTTCTTAGTGTATTATCATGCAACCTCAAATACTTCTTGTCTTTGAGTAAATAAGTGACATTAACTTCACATCCAGGACTCTTCCAAAGTACAACGTCACCGCAACTTTACAGGTTTGCTACAAATGCCTTCTATGCTCTCCCTCTTAATCTTCTATGGTGTTAGCGTATGAGTGGTGCTAGTAGTCTTAACAGTGTGATTGCGATATTAAAAGTGCGCAGGCAATAGGAGGACTGCGATGAGTAATGTACGAAAAGTGGGAGGTGTTGGGTGGGACATATCCGCTCTTGGAAATGGTAAGACATATTATGGTAACTTAGAATGTTCAGAACGTAGGGGGTGCATTCTCGAGGTTTCAGAAGTGCAATCTGATGTACTTATGTTAGTGAATACTGACATCCAGAAGCACATGCACTTAATATATTTAGCATACTATAGGTTCTGGAATGATAGTAATCATGCTGGTGGAGGGAATTTACCAAGAATTGCTGTCTGTTTTACTAGCCCTACTTTTTGCTGTCAGTCTGATTGCCTATTTATTTTAGACCATTTCTGTTTACCTTCCTTTTTTTACTGAATTAATAAAAATACCCTACTTAATAATTATTTTATCATACATAAAATACTAAATGGGGGCGTTTCGCCCTCATCAAATTTGCTTTGTACAAAATGGATACCCTTTGTTCTTTGTTGCTTAAAACAATTCTACAATGTTTTGATCTTTTGTATTACTTCAGCAACTTGGGGAGGAGCAAAACTATCTGATGTCCTTGAGCTAGTTGGAATACCTAAACTGAGATCAGTCACATCTTTAGGAGGCAAGCACGTTGAGTTTGTCAGCGTTGATAGGTGTAAAGTGAGTATGCCTTACCGAGCAGCAGCAGTCCTTCTAGCTCACCTAATTAATCTCAAGTAAATTTCAGGAGGAAAAAGGTGGTCCATATAAGGCATCAATTCCACTAAAGCAGGCAACAGATCCTGATGCTGACGTGTTACTCGCATATGAAATGAACGGAGAGGTGATCGAACATTGATTTTTTCTTTAATAATTGACAGTTGGTCCGATATAACGTTCTTTATAGCGTTCAGGCTATTTTTCAAAATCATTTTTTACAAATTCCTGTATTCCTAGTTTCACTTGTTATTTCTCCCTTTTCTTTAATGCTACAGGTTATTCTGTTATTACTTCATTATTACCTAATGAATATGTTTCCTTGAAGCTGCTTCTGATGAAATATAGTGATAATACAACATAGTTTGACATCATGAAATTCATCATAATGTGTTATGTTCATATAGGTGTCCACTTCCTCAGGTAGAATGGTTACCATACAAACAACACCTGAAGCATCTCTTACTGAATATTAATCTTATTTTGCATCGACAGAGTATACAATAATTTAATGTGGCACTGTTGCTGTCTAGGACTGCAGCACCAGATTTTGAAATATTTACCGGGCAATCATACTTTGCTCGAGTCTAGATGCAATTCTGTTTGTTTGCTAAATTTCCTGCTGTCATGGTCCCAAAGTGGGTCTGTACTGTACTTCACTCATTGTGACTTACCATGTATAGACCATCAACCGTGACCATGGATACCCACTCCGTGTTGTTGTACCTGGTGTAATTGGGGCACGTTCTGTAAAATGGCTGGACAGCATCAACATAATCAAGGAAGAATGCCAGGTTTACCGTGAATTTAAATGCAGTACCTCTTCATCATATTTTTTCTGAATAAACACTGATAGCTGTTCTCAACCAGGGGTTTTTTATGCAAAAAGATTACAAGATGTTTCCACCTACTGTAAACTGGGACAATATTAATTGGTCGACTAGAAGACCGCAAATGGATTTTCCTGTACAGGTATACTATACTAGCAATTCTTCTATGCTAATCTTTTCTGTTGCTCCTCCACCTTGGATGCAAAAATCCTTTAGATGGGTTCTAAAAGTGTGTAATAGAATGTTGTGTCCTATCTTAGGTGTGGCCTTTCTATGATTAGTGCATCTGGTATATATCCCTGTCGAAGTTAATTTACCATGAATTTTTTCTTCTATTTGTTGGTTTGTTCACTGCAGGTGCTCCTACCAGGCACTTGATTCTCCTAAATTTCCTTTTTTTCTTCGGCGTTGTTAATGACGTTAAGTTAGGTTTCTGGATATCTTATGTTCACTTGTTTTTGGATTTGACCAAGCAGTCTGCTATTTGCACCCTGGAGGATGTGGATGTTATCAAGGAAGGAAAGGTTAGTATTACTTCCATAGTAGAAATGTGTACCCTCAGACTGCAGCTTGTGTACGTAGCATCAGTAAATTTTGAAAGGAAAACTTATGTACACACTGTATGCTCACTCTGTGCAGGCTAGGATTGCTGGATATGCAGTCTCAGGTGGTGGCCGTGGCATCGAGAGAGTTGATATATCTGTTGATGGGGGTAAAACATGGGTCGAGGTTCATAGATATCAGAAAAGCAATGTGCCATACGTTTCTGATGGAGCTCAAAGTGATAAGTGGGCATGGGTTATCTTTGAAGCTACATTAGACATACCGGCAAATGCTGAGATAGTAGCTAAGGCAGTAAGTGAAACATACCATGTTTCACCCAATTTTGTTGCTTTGTATAAACAATAAGTCTGAAAATGCATCTTGTGGACAACAGGTGGACTCAGCTGCAAACGTTCAACCCGAAAACGTGGAGGACATATGGAACCTGAGAGGAATCCTCAATACGTCTTGGCATCGGATCAAAGTACAGAATCCATCATGCATAGCAAGATCCAAAATGTAAAGTAAATATGTTGCTGTGCTTGAAACAAATAGGGAGGTGGTCCTTACGAGTCTGATTGTCCCGAAATAATAAGTTACTGCAGCTTAATTTCTGTGATTTTCCGTGTAGAACATCACGGTACTATGTTGAAGTTGTGTTGCTGGTGTGAGCTTTTTCTGTGTTCTTTTCAAAGTTCTACAAAAAACTGCTCTTGTTGGTTGATATGATACGAAGAAAATGTCGTTGCCTTCTGCATTAAGAATTACTGATTACTGAGTGATTGGGAATAATTGCAAGCAGTTCGATGAAACTATGTCTTTTGTCTATGCAGAACTGTTGTGCTTCATAGGAGCCGTAGTTCTTCAATAATTGATGCCGTTACATATTTAACATCCTGCTAGTTATGCTTGTTGTCTCAACCTGAGGCCCAGTCCAAAAGCAGCAGAAGAACATTGCAGATTGGCGGGTGTAAAATCCTATCAAATAAAACACAATAGTTCCAATGCAAAGATGTGAAACAGGAGTATTTCCCTCGTATCTGTGGAAATGTAAAGATTTCACATTTGAGCATGCAGTTACAGTGGCACTGATACTACCAGTGAACTTACACATGGGTCACCTAAAAGCTAAAATCTATAAGGACATTCTTCGACTTGCATCTGTGCCTCAGCATAAATGCAATGCAGCGACCATGATCAAACTAACAAACCGTCTCAAAAGAAGAAGAAAGAGACCAAACTAGTTATTTGATGCAAACAGGCAGGGGATGTCAGCTATACTTCTGCTGCTGAAAGAAGCTACAAGAACAAAACTGCTAAGCTTTGTGGTACCCCTTCAATCTTCCCGTTGGAATTGCCCTGTAAAAGTATGAGAGGAACGTTTGGAAATGAAAGTGCAAAAATGTAGAACTGCAAAGGGAAAGAAACTAGACAAGTATCCAGTTGGCTATAGATACTCATACCATGTGACACTTGGCCCTTGATTGGGTACATATCCTTGAGCATATTGTCTAAAGATCCTTAGCTCACTGGAGCTTCACTTGTTTATCTCCTGACTGAGACGAATCCTTAGCTGATCCTGTAGCACACAGAAGCTGCAGGAACATGAAGTGGAGTGGTTTTGTAACAGAATTAAAGCTTCATCGATCAAGCAAAGAATGGCCTCTTGTATTGTTGTTAGATGCATGCTACCTGATGATCCTTGGAAGCGCCGAGTTGCCACTGGGGCTGGAACTTGTGGAGAAGCAAAGCGACCAACGTTTGCAGCTCGGGCAAGTCGTTGTGAGGGAAAAGGTCAGGGATTTGGTCCATTGGGATGTTGTCATGGACACATGTGGGGATGAGTATTCCTGAGGCACACCAAGAGCTGCAAGCAAGCGAGCGCAGATGGTGTTGATGAGACGAACGGAGCGCGGGGAGGGGATGTCGGCGGCGTCGAGGCCGGTGTGGCGGGTGCGTCAGAGCGCCTGCAGGATATACTCCACCGAGTCCTTGCCGGCATGCCCCCACAGCGCCATCGCCGCGCCGCCCGCCGTCTCCCTCAGCCTTCCCGGCCTTTTGATTGGTACAGCATTGCATTCATTTCCCACCAAGTTAGTTCGGTCGCGTGGCTTCATTAAAAGCAGCTTTGAACTAGCTACATTGGCAAAGTTGCTTCGCCGGAAAACTGTTTTACCGAAGAAATGTTGTTTGCCAAATTGATCATTAAAGTTGTAGCTGTGAGCTAAAATGTCTATACAATTTTAAGAGACTGTTTTATTAATTGATTTAATGTGTAGCGACCTTTTACGTTGTTTTAATTGTAAGTGACAGATTTTCAAGCTCAACTAGACAATATTAATTTTTAGAGGCTTAATTAGTATATGTTAAATCATGTAAATTACATGGTTCTAGTTATAACATAACAATACATATTTATTGTTCGTCCATTCCATTTCCGTCACATGATCGGACTAATCAAAATCTTTAGTTACAAAACAAACTAAGGATTTATAAGAGAAAACACTACCACAGATGATGGCATCACAGACGGCTCAAAACGGTTATTATATCCTTTTTTGAATCGTCAATAACTATTGGTCAATGATAACATGGGCTAATAAAAAATCGTCTGTGATTTACTACAATACATACGGTTCTCCAAAATGAAACATCTACGATTCTGAGTAGGAAAAAGAAATGGCTGCCCCTGCTCAGGGCCTCCTTGACGGCTAACGAACAGATAGATTGCACTAACCAACACAAGAATCAAAAGATGAATTGCCCCAATAGAATAATCAAGATAAGTGGAATGAAAAGCATGAAGAAAATATATAGTCCATGTGTACAAACACAAGCACTACGCCTCCTCCGTCATGCTGCCCTGGCCACCGCCTCGCGCTCAGGTGCTGACGACGCCAGAACACCCTGCAGCAGCGACCCTAGGTTCGACAATGATAGGATCATCTTCCCTGGATCCGGCGACGACAGCAAGATGGGTTAGGGAGGGAGAACACTGGGAGATGGCGGCACTGACTGGTGGTTATTGATCTCGCGGTTGTCGCTCTTACTAGTGGAGGAGACCGCTGGACTCGAAGATGGACCGCGAGCGGTTGGGCCTTGGAATCTGGCGCCGGTGGCAATCCGACTGGTGGCTAGATCTGGTAGAGGGAGGGAGAAGGGGAAAGGTGGAGATGAGAAGGCGCCGGGGCTAGGGTTTGGAGGGCGCCGTTGGCCATATGCCTAGATGGGAGAGAGGAGCAGGGCTAGGTGGCGAAGGGAAGACACCTGGGAGAGGAGAAGGCAAGGCGAAGGGCACACTAGGGGCTCGATCAGTGCAATTTATGATTTGGAATGGCTTATACAGGTCGATACGGGTTGCGATCAACTCAGACGATTTGGCATATAAATTGATTGAGATGAGTGGTTTATCTCAGACAGGTTTGGAAAAAAGATTAGCGTATCCCCATATTCATATCGACCTAATACGTATCCACGTATCTGTATCCATGCTCGCTTCACTGCGCACATAAGAATCAAGGAGGAACCAAGGAGCCCCAGAAAACCGCGTAAGGAAGCTGCCATCGCAATGAAAGCTTCGCGTGCACATCACAATGCACAACCACGAGATGCACTTGGTGCCGACGATGCAAATCAGGACCATCAGCACAAAATGGCCGCCGATCCATTCATCCAATAATATGTGCATCAAAATGCTCCGACAATAGTGCCGGTCCAATGGACTTTCAGGGCATCTCCAATATGGTGATATCAACATTTCTTTAGAGGTGCTACATAAAATTTTTGTTGAGTTGAAGGAGAAAGAGAGAGAGAGAAGAAACAGAATGTTGTCTTCCCTTGGTGAAGGATTGTCCCTTCACATCTAAGAAATCACTATTTTCTCCATTGTACAATATGTCTTCCTTTAGACCCATGTTTTCTAGTTTAATTTTAATCCTATATTCATGCATACATTAGTTGTTAGAGATGGCATCAAAAGATAACATATTATATAACATGCTTTTGTTGTTATCTCTACATGACATGGAAGGCATAAAAAAATATTGACTTCTCTACTATTAAAGATGCCATCGTGGCACTGCACGTGACAATGACCTCTATCTTGGCTCCAAACCCATTTCAAATCCATATATACTAGATCCCAAGAAGGCAACGAATCACCAAATTAAGTTTTGCTGTCGATGCTCATGTAAACATCGACAGCTAGCACCTCGTTCGGTTTGAGGTCGACGGTGAATTTTCTTGGTCTTCGCGTGCCTCTCATTCTCTGCACTCAATGCATACGGGCTGCAGCTCTGAATTAATCCATCTCTCATAGATATATAGCTGTGCGTCGTTGCTCCGGCGAATCATTGCAATGCTGAGAAGAACCTTGCCGATGTCAGCCGTGGCCATCGAGGGTCGGTATCTTGATCGATCTGGTTGTCGCCAGAATGCCAGCAGGTAGAGTGGGAATCTGCTCTACGCCAATCTGTGATCCCACCCACGACACTTCGATCCACTATGTACAACCGATACAGATCTCAGATCTGATGATCTAAGCAAATAATTATTCTGCCCGGTTACCCGAAAAAGAGTCACCATCTGTACGTAAAAGAGTCACCATCTGTACGTACTACTAGTAGTAGTCTAGCTAGTATTACTTGTAGCTTCTTTTTTTCTTTTGATGTCTAGTACTACTCGCAATAAAAAAGATGGAACACGATGGGTATAACTAATCAATCATTTCCGTACACAATAACCATTCAATTAATTAAGGGTCCGTTTGGTTCACGGTCAAGAGAGGATGGGATATGGCCGCCCAGATTTTTTGGGATATGGTGGCCCAGTTCTGTGTTTGGTTGAGTGGATATGGCCAGCCTTTTTTTTGTTTGGTTGGAGGGATGATAGATGGATGAGTTTTATTGGATGAGCCAATGACACGCGGGTCCCATACGTCAGTGAGAGCTCACCATATCTCCCTAATCCTCTCCATCTCCATCTCCCTCTCTCTCCTCTCTCTCACCACCGGCGGCAGGGGAGCTCGGGTGGGGGGCGCAGTACAGCGGGGCGGGGCCGAGGCGAGGCCGGGCGGGGCGGGGAGCGGCGGCGCCGAGGTCGGGCGGGGCGGAGCGGCGGGGAGGCGGGGAGGCGGGGGGCGGGGGCGGAGCCCGGGCGGGGGAGGCGGGGAGGCGGGGCGGCGGGGAGGCGGAGCGGCGGGGAGGCGGGGGGCGGGGCGGCAGGGGCGGAGCACGGGGCGGCGGGGCGGAGCCCGGGCGGCGGGGCGGCAAGGCGGAGCAGGGGCGGCGGGACGGAGCACGGGCGGCGGGACGGGGCGAGGCGGAGCTCGCGCGGGGAGCGGCCGGCGGAGGTCGTGCGGGAGGGCGGCGGAGGGAGCACGCGAGGGCCGGCGGGGGGATCCGGGCAAGCTTACGAAAATTAAAACGCGATTAGACAAATAAAACGTGATTAGACAAAATTAGGCTGAGCCCATCCGCCAGATTTTGCCGGTTCACTCCATCCAGCATCTTGAGGGAATATTCCCTTGGGGATGGCCCTATCCCTCCAACCAAACACCTCAAACTCCCTCAAAAAACTGGATGGATCCACCCCATCCCACCAAAACCCTCCAACCAAACGCACCCTAAAAGAGGCAATGTACATCGTCTACAACTGTGAAGAGAAAGCATTAAGTGACAGAGATGACACTTGATATATCGTCTACTGTACATCTTTTTTATTGTATCGTCTATGAAGTGCTCAAAAGACTGCTACGTTCTATACCATTACACATTGCCCTAAAATGAGACTTCCATTGTATATATCTAGGCTTAGTGATGATAAAATATGTTATAAAACAACAAAAATATATTAAATTTCAAGGAACTCGCAAATTTTGAAAGAAAATTCACAAAACTAATCTGTTAAAGAAAGATCGCGTAAAACTACATGTTCTTTGACATACCTATATGTCATGAAACTACGCATTTAACAATTCCTATTACATATTAATAGGTGTTTAACGATTTCTTGTTACATATCCATGCAAAGTTCGGTGGCCACTCAGACACGCCTGTAAGTGACACACAGTAATTTTTGCCACATGCACTTTCACACGTATGATCCCTACTGGCTGGACTATGGCAAAGATGGGGTGAAGATGCACAAGGCTTAATTAGTCCCGATGCCATCAGGATGACGACGGACTATATAATTACTAATCCTGCTGCGAGTATGAGAGCTCCTTCCTAGTCATCGTAACGAGCGAAAATTACCACCCGTTGCTTACAGGTGGTCCCAGTTGGTCAAAATCCATTAGCTAGAACGTGAAATTAGAATTACAGTTTTGTGATATGCATGTCAAAAGAAACCTAGCTCGTAGCTCTGTAAAAAGTTCCAATAATTCATACAGTCCTACAACATACGTAGAAAGTGTTACAATAGTTTTTTTTGGCACTGTTCTGATATTTAGTAGCTGGTGTTCCGACGAACATTCCTACTGGAAAATATTCACTTGAAATTTTGATGTTCAACTTGAATTTCAGAACATCCAGCTTCGAGGATTCAAAAATTTGACTTGGAATTTTGAAATTTTAACTCAACAACTCAAATTTGTGAACACCCTTTTTGATGAAGAGGCAGACGTTCTGTCAATTTCATTAAGATTGAAAGAAGTCATACAAAGTTTATGTACACAGTTGAGACTGCGAAAATATAAAAAGCGATTACATTCTGAAAACTATCGCTATCTCCCTCTGGGCCAAATCTTCCATGACCCTATAGGCGACATCAAGAATTGACAGGGAGGCATCTTGAAAGATTCATCGGTTCCTTTTCTTCCAAACATTCCATAGCACACATAGCAGAACTTGACTGAAGCTTTTGCGCTTGTCCTTGGTTAGTGCCACAGTGTTGAGATTCCACCATGTTTCTAGCTCAAAGGTCAAAACTCTGTTGAGTAGTAATGGATTTCCAGGAGGCAACAATGCCCCAAAACACTCTTGCAAAGACGCACTCTCTTACCAGATGCTCGTTTGTTTTGAACTCTATATCTCAAAGCCTGCAAGCTTGATCATGTAGCCATCTCCGCACCACAAGACGATTAGCCGTGAGAGCCTTTGCATGTAATAGTAACCAGGCAAAGAGCTTGCACTTTAGTTCAGCATGGGTTTCCAAATCTTTGTTGATGCGAACGGGGCAGACGCGCCACGAACTGGAAGCAGTAGGTGGTCTACCTCTAGGAGATCGAGTCTGGAACATCAACATGGAGGTGAACATCCTGGAGTGTGCCCCAAAGATGAATGAATTCATGGATTTTGCTGCATTGTCAAATGAGTCGGAGGGAACGCACCCAATCATCGTCTTGGAGCTCCACTCACACGATCTAGTGTTTTTGCCATGCAAGTGAGAAGGAGGGAGCCATCTCCCGGGGAGCTAGGCCATGGAGCCACCTATCGTGCCAAAAACTCGCCTTGGAAGTGTCATCAATAAAGATAACCGTGGCTACTCTAACAAGACCCAAATCTGTATGGTTGCAGGCGAAAGGAGAACCTAACCAAGGTCTCGCCAAAGTCCATTGGAGGCATGGCCATCTCAACCTGAGAACCCTGCCAAACTTCTTGAGGTCGAGGACCCGAGGCACCCAACTACTTGGCCTGCAAACCACCCTTCAATTTGTGAACACCTTTTAACTAGTGAAACTTTTAACTTTAAATTTTGATCCGTCAACTTGAAAATCGACACTATTTACTAAGAAATGCAATTAGATTATTAAAATTATTTTTTAGAACTTTCAAAACTCAATAGAAAACAAAATGTTCAACTAGTTAGATAACTATCGACTTTGTTGGATAGCGTCTTTACAACACCACTACCGGAATCACGACGTTTGCCGAGTGCCACAAACACTCGGCGAAGGCCGCAAAACACTTGGCAAAAGCTTCACCGAGTGTTACACTCGGCAAACCACACTCGGCATACACCCTGTCGGCAAAGCGCTCTTTGCCGAGTGCTTTTCTTCGTGCACTCGGCAAAGGCCTTTGCCGAGTGTCAAAAAGCTGGTACTCGGCAAAATAAGCGCGTAGACGGAACGAATCACGTGTCCCGGGTGTTTTTGCCGAGTGCAGAGACTCGGCAAAGCCGTCGGTTTTGCCGAGTGTCGACATTCGGCAAACAAGGTGATCAGGGCCCAAAAAAATGGCCGCCGGCGGGGTACCGCTGTTGCCCGGAAGCTCATCACCACTACACACGCACACGCCGGCGGGGTACATCTATTGAGCATATCCACGGGGGACCCACGGGTCGTTTCAAATGACAAAGGCCCACGGGGACCCACGCAAAGGCCCACGGGTACTACTATGCAGAAGACTTCAGCCCGGGACGCGCAGCCTGGTATATAAACCACTCAACCGCGCTGTCGACGGTCGAGGTGGGACTAAACCAGACAAAACTGTTTGCCGAGTGTCCTAGCGCGGACACTCGGCAAATGCGCTGTTTGCCACGTGTCTCCGTGTTTGCCGAGTGTCATAAAATAGACACTCGGCAAACAGACAACTTTGCCAAGTGTCCTAACGCGACACTCGGTAAACAATGTTTGCCGAGTGTGAATTTCAGGACACTCGGCAAACATATTTTTTTTCTTTTTCTTATTTCTTTCTTTGTTTTATTTTCTTTGCTAAACCTTCTCAAATTTTTACCATAGCCTCTAGGTGTCATATGATGACACCATGCAAAGTTTCATGTTTTTCTGACTTTGTTTACATTTTTTGGAATTAAAAAACTAATAACCTCCATGTTCGGGGTCAAGTCTTGGCACCTTGATGTTTGGAATTCCTTTCCTTTTCTTGGATAAGGCCTAAACATAGACTAAAGACCACAAATAGGATTTTTTTATCCTAATTTTAACCAAATTTTTCATGCACTTGCAGTTTAAATTTGAATTATATTCACTAAATGCCTAGAAATGCACTAATGACTTAAATATAGCAAATGAACCCCGAAAAATACCAAATTTTGACATGGAACATGTAATGGTATATCTTGAGGGTAAAAAAAATTTCAAGGTTAACCGATGAAGCAACTGTCACTTTGCCTTCAAATCTGACCCGTTCCCTCTCGAAACCTAAATTCTTTCTCGGAGATGGTCCGGTTTCTAAGCAGTGTACGTCACAACTTTTGCAAAACCTTCTCAAATTTTTACCACAGCATATTGATGCCATATGAGGGCACCATGCCAAGTTTCATGTTTTTCAGACTTCGTTTGTATTTTTCCGAATTAAAAACCAATAACCTCCATGTTCGGGGTCGAGTCTTGGCACCTTGATGTTTGGAATTCTTTTCCTTTTCTTGGATAAGGCCTAAACATAGACTAAAGACTACAAATAGAATTTTTCAACCCAATTTTGCCAACTTTTTCATGCACTTGCAGTTCAAATTTGAATTATATTCACTAAATGCCTAGAAATGCACTAAATGACTTAAATATAGCAAACGAATCCCGAAAAATGCCAAATTTTGACATGGAACATGTAATGGTATATCTTGAGGGTAGAAAAAATTTCAAGGTTATTTAGAAAAGTTGGCAAAAGAAGGGAGAAGAAAAAGAAAACAGAAAAAAGATATGTTTGCCGAGTGCCATAAGTTGGCACTCGGCAAAGATAGTCTTTGTCGAGTGCTATGTTCAAGACACTCGGCAAAGAACGTCTTTGCCGAGTGTCGGATCGTTGCCGAGTGTTTTTATTTTCGCACTCGGTTTCCGGAGGTTTGCCGAGTGCCCGATGTTATACACTCGGCAAACCGGCCGGCACTCGGCAAACGTCGTGATTCCGGTAGTGCACCATCGGTGCCCTGTGTACGTTTTGCGATCCTATGATTTCAATACAAATAACTTGAAGCAATAATTGAGAGAGAGAGACAAGAGAATAGACGGGGTAGACAGACAGAGCCATGAGAAGACAAAAAAAATGGAGTGGACGTATCTCCTTCACGTGCTTCACGCGCGACTATTTCAACATGTACATACTGTACGTTACTGTCACGGTATTACAGTAACTCCTCCCCTCCTAGCTCCTGCCTGCCACTTGTATAAAGATAGGCCAGCCATGGCACACACTTGATTCTCATCAGCCTGCAGCCCTGTAGCTGCTGCCAGTGAGCTACAGGAAGGAGGAGAGATCTATCAGGCATGGCAACGGCGGTGTTGTGTGTCCTGGTTGCTGTGCTGGCCGTGGCGGCGGTGAGGGGGTCGCCGGCCGAAGAGGTCCAGCCGCTGTCCAAGATCGCCATCCACAAGGCCACCGTCGACCTGGACGGCTCGGCGTACGTGCGGGCGACGCCGGCGTTGCTCGGCGAGCAGGTATGTACCTGTTTCATTCATCGTCATCATGCTCGGAGCTTGCAGAATTATTATATATAGCATCTTTAATTTGTTTAGCCTTCATCCTGGCCTGTGCTCGATCTTGTCACCATATACGCCGGATCATTTGTTGTGCGCTTATTAGCTAGTAATTCATAAACAAGTCAGAGCACGTGCACGACAAAATTCATCTTAACAATTGAGTTGTCACTTGGTTCAGAGTTTTTTCTTCCTTTCGTCAGAGAAACTTAACACTTGCTTGCACTGATTAAATAGGTTTTAATTAGAGATACAAGAAAATAATTAAGAGGTCATAAAAATACAAGAACTAACCATTGCCGTTAATCATCTTGATCATACATGTTTCACAGGGCGAAGACAGCGAATGGGTGACCGTGAAATACGGCTGGGGAAAGCCCTCCGTCGACGACTGGATCGCCGTCTTCTCTCCTGCCGATTTCATGTAAGTAAACCTTGTTATTCCTCCTCGTCTTCTTCTTCACTTGCTGGGCATTGCAATGGTGAAATTAGTTTCTGATCTGAGATGAATTAATGTGTCCCGGCCCGTGCATGCAGCTCGGGCTCGTGCCCTAACCCGTCGAGGTACCCCGGCGAACCGCTGCTCTGTACGGCACCGATCAAGGTCTGTACCATGCATAATCTCTGTAATTTCTTGGCAATTAATTGCTTGCTAACCTTCATGACTGAGACATGAGCCTAGTTATTGTTTGGTGCATGTTTGTATGGGTGCAGTTTCAGTACGCCAACTACTCGGCGAACTACATCTACTGGGGCAAGGGCGCCATCCGGTTTCAGCTCATCAACCAGCGCTATGACTTCTCCTTTGCCCTCTTCACCGGCGGCCTCGAAAACGTATTAAGTTCAATCTTACTAGTCGTTTCTACTACCAAAGGTCGTTGAGATCAATCCATTGAGATACGCTAAAGGAGTGACAAAATCGTTTCTGGAGCAGCCGAAGCTGGTGGCGGTGTCGGATGCGATCTCGTTCAAGAACCCCAAGGCGCCGGTGTTCCCGCGGCTGGCGCAGGGCAAGAACCACGACGAGATGACGGTGACGTGGACCAGCGGCTACGATATCAGCGAGGCCTACCCGTTGGTCGAGTGGGGCATGGTCGCCGGCAACCCCACGCGCACCGCCGCCGGGACGCTAACGTTCAAACCGCGGCAGCATGTGCGGTACGTACGCGCGTTTTAAGATGTCAGCAGATAAGACTAGTAGGATGTTGATGCCAATTTTTCAGGCGAGCCGGCGCGCACGGTTGGGTGGAGAGACCCCGGCTTTATCCACACGGCCTTCCTGAGGGATCTGTGGCCCAACAAAGAGTACGTGCACCAAGTAGTTCACCTAAAAATATATTTTAATATTCTCTTCCTCAAGTTAAGACTCTGGAATCAATATTTTTTATTCACGGTGAGCAGGTCTTGAACTCAAAACTTCTTAGCATCATATTGAATCACATGAACCAATTGATTCACCTAAAAACCTAAACCGTTAGAATATATTTCAAAAGACTAAGTAGCCTGCTGTACATGTGATGGGATTCAGGTACTACTACAAGATTGGGCATCAACTCTCGGACGGGTCCATCGTGTGGGGCAAGCCCTACTCCTTCCGTGCACCACCCTCCCCTGGCCAAAACTCGCTGCAGCGCATCATTGTCTTCGGTGACATGGGAAAGGTCGATCGCCCCCTGAATCCATCAATTCAATTCATCCGACGTATATGAATCAAAAAGGATTTTTCAGGCGGAGAGGGACGGATCAAATGAGTTCGCCAACTACCAGCCGGGTTCGCTGAACACGACCGACACGTTGATCGCGGATCTGGACAACTACGACATGGTCTTCCACATCGGCGACCTGCCCTACGCCAACGGGTACATCTCCCAGTGGGATCAGTTCACCGCCCAGGTCGGCCCCATCACCGCAACCAAGCCCTACATGATCGCAAGCGGCAACCACGAGAGGGACTGGCCCAACACCGGGGGCTTCTTCGACGTCAAGGACTCCGGCGGCGAGTGCGGCGTGCTGGCGGAGACCATGTACTACTACCCGGCGGAGAACAGAGCAAACTTCTGGTACAAGGTTGACTACGGCATGTTCCGCTTCTGCGTGGCGGACTCGGAGCACGACTGGAGGGAGGGCACGGAGCAGTACAAGTTCATCGAGCACTGCCTCTCCACCGTGGACCGCAAGCACCAGCCGTGGCTCATCTTCGCGGCGCACCGGGTGCTCGGCTACTCCTCCAACTCCTGGTACGCCGACCAGGGCTCCTTCGAGGAGCCCGAGGGCCGCGAGAGCCTCCAGAAGCTCTGGCAGCGTTACCGCGTCGACATGGCCTTCTTCGGCCACGTCCACAACTACGAGCGCACCTGCCCACTCTACCAGAGCCAGTGCGTCACCGCCGAGAAGAGTCGCTACTCGGGTACCGTCAACGGGACCATCTTTGTCGTCGCCGGCGGTGGTGGCGCCCACCTCTCCAGCTACACCACCGCCATCCCCAAGTGGAGCATCTTCAGAGACAAGGACTTCGGCTTCGTCAAGCTCACCGCCTTCAACCACTCGTCGCTGCTGTTCGAGTACAAGAAGAGCAGCGACGGCAAAGTGTACGACTCCTTCACCATCGACAGGGACTACCGCGACGTGCTCAGCTGCGTGCACGACAGCTGCTTCCCCACCACGCTCGCCACCTGACCATCCATCCCCAGCTTGGGTACCGCCATCTCCTACATTGATTCCTGTATTCGCAATAAAACTTGTCAGCAACATTGATATCAATGTTGAGATCTCTACTCTCAGCTGTGACAAAGCTTTTGACATATGCTACCTGTGGTCCGGCATATCATGCGAGATCCAAAGGATATCAATGTTGGATCTCGACTCGCAGCTGTGACAAAGCTTTTGACATATGCTACCTGTGGTCCGACATAGCATGCGAGATCCAACATTGATATCCTTTCAATACTTAAAACGGGGAATCGGCAATTTGCATCCTACTTGTTTTGACAGCTTGGGAAGGCCGACCTCGACCATCTTCTGCTGCTTTGCATGCCTTGAACTGAACGGCCCAACCCAAACCTGCCACATTTTTTGATTTCTCGTGATCTGCACGGAATGTTATTGCGCTAGGATGGGACGTTGCTATACGTCTGGCTGACTGCGATTCCGCAATGCGATGTGACGCACCAAGAGGAGATTGAAAGGCACGACATGACATAAGATGCCGAGTTGCCCTTTTAGACTGAAATTCACGTAAAACAACGTTGATGCCGGAAAAATTCACCAATCTACAAATAGAACCGCAGGTTGTTAAGAGCCAGAGAGAACAGGTAGCCAGGTAGGTAACTGGCCAGACAAGATATCATGTGGCTAGACATAACAACTTGCATGTGCAAAAACAAATAAACTTACCTGCAAATTAAATTCTTCAATTAATTGTCGGCGAGTAAGCAATTGACCTGTTACCGTCAGATCTACCAGACAGTAACCACCAAGTAACATTTCGTTCTCAAAGCAATCCACATGTCCAATAAAGTACCACCCATTTGTGGTGCAGCTTCAGCTGTAAGCTCACCGCAGATAGAAGCCTCCAGAGTTCAGTCCATTGAGGATGCAGAGCAGCCATCACTGTGACTTCGAACCCTCATCTTTTTGATCCATTACAACATATACGATAAAAGAAAGGTGTGAATAGACCATACCTGCCCAACTTCTTGAAAGTACGAAGGCCAATGACAAAAAGATAAAGAAGTAACGAAGCAACTAAGGGGAGCCTTCTTCCTAAAGCTTCAGGCTTTGATTCAGCTCATGGCGACACCAACCACAGGTGTGCTGCTTGTCTTGCAAGCAAAACCAGCATCTAAAGCCACTCGCAGCATCCACCAATGTATTTCCCAGCTTTTGAGCCGCACTCTCACTACTCACACATCCCTGATCTCCAATGCAAGCACTAAGCAAGTAGTGCACCCAATTGGGTTGCTCCCAGCAATCTTTGCTCTAAGATTGTCAGAAGATCTTCGAGATGGGATCACTCAGGATGGCTGGAAAAGCTCACTGCACAGCGCTGCCAGAGTCCTCATGTACCTACTTGCTTCAAGAACTGAAGGTGCACAAATTTCTCTTCCCTATATCTAGATTTTTTTTCACTAAAGCTGAGGATGATCTTATGTTTGCTGAACTCTGTACGGTGCCAGATGATATGGGATGAGGTCGGGCAAGAAGAAAATGAGAGGGAAAGAATACTGGAAGAGCTAGAGCAAGAGTGCCAGGAAGTTTATAGGAGAAAAGTAAACAGTGCTAACGTGTCTCGGATTCAACTGCATCAAGCATTGGCTGAATCTGAGGCAGAATTTACAAATCTACTTCTTTCCCTTGGAGAAAGATCATTTCCAGGCCGAGTATAATTCTCATCTTAAGGGCCTTATCCTTAAATCAAATGAGAAGGAAAACAGCTAGAAAGTAACCTGAATTTTCTTTCTGCAGCCTGAGAAAATGACGGGCACTCTAAAGGAGCAGCTGAATTCCATTACACCAGCCCTGCAAGAAATGCAGATGAGAAAAGAAGCCAGAGTAAAGCAGTTCATAGAGGTTCAGACTGAAGTACAAAGAATAGCCTCTGAAATAGCAGGACGCTCCGAGAATGAAGTTGTCACAGTAAATGAAGAAGATCTATCACTGAAGAAGCTCGAGGAGCACCAAAGTGAACTGCAAAGACTTAAGAGAGAAAAGGTACATAACCACAGAAAACTTGCGCCACAACAATCCTGACCATCTCATTACCAACCAGAATGTTATTTATTTTTTAGGGTGATCGCCTGTGCAAAGTTGAAGAGTATAAAGTTCTGATTCGCAATTTTGCGAAAATTATGGGGATGGATCCTTCAAACGTCCTTGCTAATGTTCACCCCAGCTTGCTAAATGGAGCAAATGAACAACAAACAAAGAACATCAGTGATGACATCCTTCACAAGCTCAACACCATGGTCCAGAAGCTTAAAGAAGAGAAGAACCACAGAATGGAAAAGGTAATTTCTTGTCCTCTTGCAGATACATCGGTAATGCACAGACCTAGTGGAATAATTAGAATAACGTAACAAAGAGAACCAGGCACTAGGAACCCGATAGCGGAAGGTACAAAACAGAACTGCCAAAACACCTCAGGAAGTTTAAGCTATACTTGCACCGAAGATAGCACTCCAAGTTCAACAATACCATCAAGTAGACACGCTCAACACATTTACCAGGAAATTCGCTAGCTATTCAACTCTAATAATCTTCTTATAGCATTAGGAAGTTAGTGATTTTTTGAGTTCTAATAGGACACATACCACAAGGAGATAGAGTAACTAAATATTAAATGCTTGCAGAACTACCTGCTGATGAAGGTGTTTATTTGCAGCTCCATAGCCTTGGAAAAGCGTTGACAAACTTATGGAGTATTCTAGATACTACCATGGAAGAGCGCCAGCCATATGGGCAAATCAAGATATTTTCAATGACTTCAGCAAATGGTATGTTAGGTCCTGGAAGCCTCACACTTGAGAAAATTCACCAGGTAAAACCCCATACATGAACTGCAAAAACAAAGCTTGAATTACGGTCCATGAATTGTACTACCTGCAGCCCGCAGCTGATAGGCGTTTAATATCGCTATTTTGAACGAAATAGATTGAATCTGAAGTTCAGCGACTAGATCAGTTAAAAGCAAGCAAAATGAAAGAGCTATTCATAAAAAAGCAAACTGAGATCGAGGAAATTTGCAAGAAATCCCACATGGATTTGCCTTACCAGACAGAAATGGACAATATAATGGATCTGATAATGTCAGGTGTGTTCCGCCAGTCATATTCCATCCCCTTCTTTTTAAGGGCTTCCACTGCATAGACTAACATCGCCCCTATTTTGGGAAAACATATGTACAGGAGATGTGGACCATGATAATCTACTTAGGACAATGGATGCATATATATACAAAGCAAAAGAGGAGGCCATGAGTCGTAAAGAAATAATGGACAAGGTTGAAAAATGGGTAGCTTCATGCGATGAAGAGCGATGGCTAGAAGAATACAGCAGGGTGCAGTGCCTGCCTGATGACCATAGCCATATACATATGGCCTCACTCCAAGTTTGATTTCACTCAGCTAATTATATTCCTCTCTACAGGATGAGAGAAGGTATTCAGTAAGCAGAGGAGCCCACAAGCACTTGAAGCGAGCAGAACGTGCTAGAATTATAGCAAACAAAATTCCAGGTAAGTATTTGAGCTGCTAAGTAAAATACTAAAATGGAAAATCAATAGATAAGATATATTAACTAGAAAAGATGCAGGCTTGGTAGAACTCCTAATGGCAAAGACAGAGATCTGGGAGCATGAGAGGAAAAAGGTCTTCTACTATGACGAGGTGAGAGCTTATGACTTGAAAGTTGAAATAGAATTCCATCTTCCATAGAATATTCAGATTTTAGTATTCTAAAAAAAAAGATTTTGGAAATAATTAACCCTATACTCCCTGCCGCACCTAGTTTGTCTTTGAATTGCAACAAACATAGCTGTATTGAGATCTCAAAAGGGTCCAATTATCATACTATAAAAAAGCTAAAAAACAAATCAGATGTAAGCATGTTGACCTCCATTCACACTCGTGGGAACGACGACGATTAGATTGTAGTGTCACGGCATTGACGTACAAATGTTTGAATTCAGGGCAAGAGAAGTACAGCAGTCAAGGGCATAATGAACTACAGAAGTACAGAGTACAGAATACGTTGGCAGCAAGTAAATGAATGCTAGCTTTGTCAATTGTAACTACCTCCACCTATTTCAGCAACTTTATGAACATAAATTATGCATACAGAATAGCATAGCAGTTTTCAAAATCTTCATGAGTGGAAAGTGGTTACACATGGTAAGAGTTTCTTGAAGAAGAACAATAGAATGCCAATTAACAAGCGGGAGGCTGTAAACTGTTCATAACATAAAGTCGTAAATAAGGAAAATTATTTGATAGTATGAACTACTGTTAGAGCTCCGGGACCTCATTGCATACCCGTGGCCAGGAAGAGCTCTAGAGCCGGTGAGCTGTCAGCCGGCAGGTGCCGTATTTGGCACAAATCAGGAAAGGTAGCGGGGAGAGGATAGGAAGGAGATTAATATTTAAGAGTAAAAGACTTCTTATTGTGCTTGCCTGAATTACAGGAGGTGTGTCTACACATATAGCCAGCTTGCTAGAAATAAGTGCAGATCCAGTCTACTTAAGCTAAGCAGATAATGTGCAGATCAAGGGCCTCATTATTGATTCACAGTAATTCCACAGGAAACAGGAAAATGTCCCGAGAATCAAAGCCTAATCTGCTTACAACTAATTTAAAAGGAAATAACCTAAAGAAGTCTCATCTTATCTCCTGCGGGCTGTGGCCCCTTTATGCCACATCGACCTCATACACCAGCCTGGCCAGCCGCTGGTACGGGAACTCCCAGCATAAGTACATAACAACTATGTACAGGCATATTGAAGCATTTACAATATCTGGTCTAGGAGGACATGTAGTCATAAAATATACTGTCCGGCCTCTCCTACAGTTTTCCGTCAAAAAAGGGGAAAACCGTTTAGTCATGCAATTGCATATTAAATTAGAACTTTATTCTTAGGCTTTCATCAAAGGGGCTTCTGATTAACTCTTGGCACATTATGAATTGCTCAGTTAATAAGAAACCAAATGACAATTATGAAATATTAGTCTTGAAATGCAAAAGAGCATCTTTAAAAAGTGGAAAAACATTAAAAAAAAACCAAAGCCAACATACTTGATGGAAGCAACATTGTCGAAGCCAAATTGGCAGTCACATATGCCATACCTCTATAAAGCTGCATATGAAGAAAAACAACAATAGTAAGCAGATTACTGGAAGAAATCTCTTAACATTTTACTCCCAGAAAGATACAAAACCAAAGTTTCTTGCAGGTTGATGCATGAGGAGATATGGTTGTTCAAATATTAAAATGTATAAGGCTGTGCAATCAACTAAAAGCAAGGAATGCCAGGAGGATCGAGGACCTACATAAAATCTGAAAATTATGATGAATAAAATAATTGTGATTCTAATATAAAATGCATTATGTCCAACAGCCAAAAAACCTTCTCTTACCTTGCATGAAAGGTCTTCCACAAAATATTACTGATACATGAACATTGTGTGACACTCAACTTAAATTTTTACAAAATTTCAGTAGCCATTGTGAACACATGACAAAGTACTGGTAAATTGACATAATACAATTTATATTCAGCATTAAACATTACAGAGTACCCACTTGGACAAATATACGTAGACAATTGAATGTGCATTTCAGGCCCAACACTACAAATCAGTTCAATGATAACGCTAAACAATAGTTTAGGACAGTTCATCACATCCTCTGGTTTTCAGTTCAGCACAATAAGTACACCAGCGAGTAGATGCTGGCTTGCTCCTAATAATAAGAATAGCGGTTTGCATATCCTGGAACTGATATGGTTAACTCTACTGCAAAAACAACCTTGACAACAGAAATATAGTATCTGGCCTGAAACATGTGGTAACAATATTTCAAAAAATCATGCAAGTTCAGGTAGATTGATTGTCAAGTAGTAATTGGCTACAAATAATAGTAAGCCCTTACAATTTCGTCAACACAATTGCTAACATTAGTTTTTGCAGCTTCCACTTTTGGCAATGCTGAAAGACTACATGTTAACAATGAAGGAAAAGGAAGAAGAGAGATACAGGCAACGGGTGAGTAGCTATTGCTCAACTGATGTTACAGGGAATTGCCTAATCTGGCTCATAAACTGTGTTAACATTTCACTAAGCGTAGAAAACTATCACCAGTCAGGTTGATATTGGTTTCCTAAACATTCTCTTTACAGGAGAATAAAAAGGTACAGACTCAACTTGTAAAGAGGAATGAAAATTCATTTATATTAAGGCCCAACACAAGCTGCAGTCGTCCATCAAGCAGAGGCTTCAATACCAGTCATCACTCTACATCCCTTCCAAGCAGCAGAGTTTCTTCTATAGTCCAACAACCTATTTCAGATAACTCCTCAGCTGAAAAAGATGTGCATATAAGAAAAGTTAGGAACAGAGGAATGCAGAGTGTGTTGGGGAATAACAGAAGCTGTTCAATCCCTTATGAAGATAAAACATCAGTAGTCTCCACAAAACAAGGGCTTTCACCAATTTGATATATCCTTCTTTTTGGTCCCTCGTGAAGATACCACTACTGCTCAAAGCTATTGCAAAAATGACAAGCAGTAGGTTTGTATGTATTGATACCATATTCATATATTTATTATTGTAGCACTCAGAAAACCTTGCTCCTTTAGCTGTCTGTGTGCCAATACTTTGCAAGCACATCAATGCAAGAATGCACAAAATAAGGCGACTTACCATTATTGGGATCATTGTACAATTTGTGGCAGCATATTAATCATTTCCGGGCAGAGGATACGTGAGACGCCAATTAAGATGTGCACGCCCACTTTTATTATGATATAAAACCTGCCAAACCAAAAGTGTAAGCAAAAGTAGCTGAACATTACAAAAAAGGCAAACAGTCACTCTTTACCAGAAACCACAGATGGAAATACGGGCATGTTTGATTCAATGCCCATATCTCCATCTAAGGTGCGGCTGCGAACTGAACACCCACCTAACTCGGTCAAACTTGCCTAACTTTTAGTCTAAGACCCCCCTTGTTCAACTGGCTTGATACTATTTCCTAATGCCTCCATAGCCCTTTTAGTCTGAGTATCACCCTTTGTACATCCCCTACCCCCTTTCTCTTGTAAATATTCTCTTTCTATATTAATAATATGTATACTGTCGGGACCTCCTCTACAGTTTTCCCTTAAAAAAACTTGCCTAACTTGGAGTGTGGCAGAGTTTGGCTACAAACCAAACAGGCCTACATAAGCAATTACGTGCATTCAGTGTGATTTTACCCTCTGATAGATCACACTAATATTCAGTTGTACGCATACGGCAAAAACTCATAGAGATGATACAAGAAGGTGAGCAGAAACCTGCTGGGAGCATCTTCAAGATTTTCTTACTCGATGTAATACATTGTCTAGTGTTAATTTTGATTCTTTTAAATGTCACCTCTCGGTAAACATAACCAAGAAGATCGTTAAATTGCATTTCAATTTTTATATAATCTTTTGTTGTTGCAGACCCACAAAAACAATTTAAACCACACCCTCCATCCATGCACTGTAATAGCCTCATAGAAAGAAACTGACTAAAAGGCCAAGCAGGCAACTCACAACTTTTTGATCGCTTCCTCCTGTGGAGATGTATTCATCATTAGGGGCTACAGCAACCTGGAATTTCGGTGCATGAAGAACTTGAAGCATCAGAAAAGTTCGCTAACGGACCAATGGTAAGAATATTTGAGTACATGCTTACCGCGTTGGCACATCGATTATGAGTGACGATATGTCTAACACAAGGCTGTCCTAGAGTAACGTCCCACATTCCAACGCTGCAGGCCAAGTAGTTGAGCACATTTTGCAAGTATAACAGAAGTACCGAAGTATAAATAATCATATCAATATTTTTTTACTCACCTGCCATCACCACTTACAGTAACAAGCACAGGTTGATTATGCAACCACTGTGCGGCATTTACCCCCTGATCACCCTCATCAACATGACTGTAACAATGACGACAATTTTGTCAAAACCCAATGGAGTTTGGAAAAAAAGAGTAAAATATATACAAAGTGACATCATATGGGATATATATAATAAATATAGAATGATATTTATGACCATAATCAGCTAATTAGCAAAAGCAATGTATGGTCGGCAGTCTATCACTGTGGCTTACTAGTAGGGACCATCTATCATGCATGCAACATAAGAAAGAATTGCATGTTCCTCGATATGCAGGTTATGCTGCTAGAAAAGGGGTGACATGGTAGATTACTAGTCACAAGAGTGCATATGTACTAATATACTAGATTAATAACACAATTAGGAATTAAACATTTTGTTTTTCTAGCTAGCTGAACTTATCATGGTATTAAATCAGCCAGTGTACATATGGAGCTGTGGACATGGTCAATAAATTTCAATGGTGGATCCTGCAACTTCAGCAACTAGAGCAGCAGAATGTGAGGTTTTTACTAAAGAAAAGGGATGCTTAGCCATACGAGTACATCTTTTGTATTGTGGAGTTATTGTTTGGTTGTGCACAGCCGCATTTGTTCTTCAATGGACAAAATAAAACAGAAGAGAATGATGTAGATCATGTAAGGATGATAGCGTATGCCAGATTACATAGAAACAGTACGCCAGGTATCCAGTCAAAACTACATTTCAGTTTAAAAGATAAATGACTTCCACATAGCTCACCAGCGAAGATAATAAATAACCATAAATGTTGTTGTCGAAAAATAATCACTAAATACAATAATGCTACACTTATATTAATGCAATTACCCTGGCAGTTGACACGTATATTCTGCAGTTGGCATCTGCTTGCCATGGCTCAAGCAATGTAAAGGTTGAAAGAAACGCATGTCTTTGCTTCGTGAAACATCCCTGCTGTGACTTATTGGAACTAGTCTTGTATCCCAAACTAAACTATTATTTGATGTGCTAGAAGCAGAAAAATAGGTACCACAGTTGCTAAATGAAACAGATGTAACCTGTTGAGCAACAATACATTTATTATCAGTTCTCAGGGAAGAAATATGTTAGGATAGTTATAAAAAAAAAGAGAATGTAAGCTTAAAGAAAAGAATATCCACTAAGATGACATTGGAAGCTTAAAGAAAAGATCCAATTTCAGCAATTCACATGCATACTTCATCCTTAGTTGAGAACAAGTACAAGAAATTACATAATTTACAAATGATCCGTGCAAACTCCACTCAACAATTTCAGCTTCTACTAATTGTAGCAGATTCATGGGCAAGAGCGAAAATGATTGAAGCACCAAAGAACAAGGAATCATTTGGATACTTAGAGCTCTAGCCTGTGCTGAACTGCTGAATGAGCGATTGGAGATTTTGAAACAAAATCACATTAGTGTTTAAGAGATGAAGTTCCAAATCCTTTTCTTCCGCTCCATTGAATGGGCATCCGAGAGAAAATGAGGCGCAAAATTCACATGGGGCAGATGAGAACTCCAGATTGGGCAGAATATCACATAATCATTCAAATCACTCTGAGCATTTGATGTTTCAATTACAAGCTAAGGCAAAGATCAGCTTTTGTAAAAGTACGAACAAGTAAACAACAAACACTAATACTCATTGGTAAACCAAGGAAAATATATGCAACAGAAATTTATATAAACTAGGATAACACAAAATATCAGTATGTCTGGCTGCTGATGGAAAGCAATAAGAGAACTACCTCAGAACCAGACCCCACTGACAAATGACTAATTGCAGAACAAGCACGGACGTCAAATAAGCCAATAGTTCCATCACCAGAACCTGCACATTGGAGGCAACAACAACTACAGTTTCTATAGCTTGGCTCCAATAGAGGGATACTACACACAAGAGAGAAGGAAAATAACCTGTAATGATAGTGTTGCCAGCAGGATTGATTTTAAGGGAAGTAATATACTGTGAATGAGATGTGTTAGTGTTCTGTTCAGTGTTCACCTCTAAAACTTTCAGCTAAAAGAGAGAAAAGATGCATACAGAATCACTTGCAGAGAAAGATAAGTAAGATTCTGGAGACTCAATATCCCATAATTGTACCACAGCTGAGCCACCATAATCACAGTCACTTCCACATGCCAGAAGATTTTCACTACAGAACTCCATTGTATCAATTGAAGGATAGACCATATCCTGGGACCTGCATCAACACAGAAGTTGACAAGGTTTGACATCTATGACCAGATGAATTAGAATTATGGGAATGCGCTTAAGTGGTAACATAAAATCTGCTAAATATGTGAACCGAGGAACACTATAATCTTACACTATATATCCTACACAATCCTACACATCAACAGATCACATGGTTGAGAAAAAAAAACTAACACTAGTTAACAAAAGAAATTTATAGAGGTACAAAAATAACTGGTATCATTTGCAGAAAGGAGTCTCACTTCCAAAACAAGATCTGCACAGTTAATGAATTAATAGCAAATATTTCAAGTAAATTGCACCACTAAACTTGTTAATGAGGTGGGTGCATCTAGCTCAATAAACTTGTTAGACCGAGCAAGAGAGATCCAAAGGTGGTTTGGAAATAAGACATGGGTGCGACATGGGACTAGATGCCGATGTGTCACTGAAGTGGAAATTCCTCTACGTAAGCATCTACCACCCACATGGATGACTTGTAAGGCATTTAAAAGCACCTTTGGACCTCTCTTGCTGGACCTAGACACACCCACATTGTACGTTCATGTTGTGGTGAAATTTGTTCACATAGTTCACTGGGACATGTAAACCCGAACAAAAACATCTTTAGCATAACAAAGCATCAACCAAGTTCTTCTCCGTTAATTTTTACTAATGTTACCACTTCAACAAAAAACTGACATAATGTTGATACCTCCTTTTCTATTTTTTCTCTAAATGCTCAGCCTGCGGACAGAATTCATATGTCAGGCACGGAGTTCTGCTAGCTACTGCCTATCATGTGTACTAGTATAAGTACTTCCAACTTAATTTTCTTGAAGAGATGGATGGGTCAACCGAAACTGATGGCATAGCAGCTACAACACTTCGGGAGATGGAACGGGAAATTAATTTGCCAGATCTAACCAAATTGCGTGTGGATACTTCGTGAAATGCTAGCAGGACCAAACTATGGTCTTACATTTCTGATTTGTACTGCATTCAACCTTTGTAATGTAGTAGGCCAAGAACCCCAGGGGTCCAGGTGGCGGCAGTCAGCACCCAAGGCCAAGCGCCCGGCAGGCAACTGTTGAGCAGCAAACCGGTGGCGGTTCGTTGGGGAAAAAAATTCGAGTTAGTGTTGGTCCCCACAGTGAAGGCTCCTACAAACTCCATTGTGCGTAAATCAACAATCTTTTTTGGTCCTATTTCTGATTAGGTCTTTCACTAGGGCATGGGAAAAAAGCATAACTGGGAGAAGAACATTTGCTTGCTAGAAGGTATTCCTCATCAGATTTTTTTTGTCTCAACAGGACAGAAAATATGCAGACAAAAAAATGCTATGTGGTTCCCACATGAATAGCATGTTAACATAACTAGTACGATGAGCAAGTATTGGTTTTTCTTAGGATGTGTATTGACTTATACATAAAAAGTTCAGCTCGCTAGCAATAGGGCTTTCCATTGTAGAATAGTGCGCGTAAATCCTATAGAAGTATGGATAATACAGCCAAGAACGAGTTTCCCAAGCAAATTTGTATACTTGTTAATCAGCCCATATTCTTTAAATAATTACATCCAGATGCATATATGTAGAAGACATGAAAATTCTAATCAGAATACTTACACTCCATTGCACGACGGATGGCACAACAAAATTATATGATTATACATCTGTGGAAGACTGAACGTACTTTTGATGTTAATCTATTGATGCTATTTTAATATGACCAATCTAAATATTTTCATAGTGGACAAAGTTTGAAACTATTTTGCTGCACGTGTATCAGAATAGCATATAAGATATAACTTGAAACTAAGGGACTAGGGAGTATTCCAGAACAAGAATATATAAGGAAAAAAAACTCAAATACATGATGGAAAAGAAATGATCCAGGTTACCTCAGGTTCGAATTTAGATCAGAAGCAAGTTCACCTCTCAAAGCATTCCATAATAGAAGCTTCCCATCTCCTTTTGCTCCACTAGTGACAACAAGACCTATAAATATGCACTATGTTGAAAACTATAATGGTTTAAACTGAAACTAAAATAGAGATGTTGAAAACTATAATGGTTTAAACTGAAACTAAAATAGAGATAATTTATGAATAATTTAAAGAGAGCAGAACAAGGGTTGGAATACGGGAAACAGAAAGGAAAAACTATATCCCTGTGGTAATCCCTTCCGTTGATGTTTCAATGGACATAAACAGAGAGGATTTGCCAAAAGGATACAGCAATATCACTATTATAAAAAGGCATGCACAATGGAAATCAAATCTGCTGCGAGGGCAATTCAAAATGTTTAATGTATGGAATTACTTAATCAGGATAGACACAGAAAGTGATACCAAAGAAATCCGCACAGAAGCCCATCTTCTAAAAAAAAGAAAGAAATTACAAGCAGAAGAAAACAAACTGAAGGGAATACTTCTTTTTATAGTTGTAGCTAGTACTTTGCTTTGCCAAATTAGATGTTAATTATAAATTAAACCAAGCTTTCTATACGGTCAAAAATCAGGCTAACAAATACGGGAGTAAACGTTGGCTCAGTTCATTGTCATGGACACATTAATCAGAACAGGTGATACCTCAATCAAGACTGCTGCTGTGCTACCCAAGAGTCCAAGATTGTACAGAGATGCAACCGCATTGCACTATTGCAGTAAGTAGAACGACTTGGGCACCATAAAACTAACCAGCACCAAAAATTGCTTGTTTGCGCTGAAACACTTACCTCATCGAGTCATAATTTTCTAAGCTAACTACTAGTGTAATAAACAATTGTGCCATAAATCAATAAGCACAACTTATTCATATTGTCAGAACTCAGAGCTATCCCTTACAGCTCGCAGCTCGCAGCTCACAGCTGCAACCAGAGAAAGTAAAAAAACATATAGAAAAAGACAGATATGGGTACTTAGTAAACAGAGAGAAATAAGGGTGATAAGAGTTGACATACAGGATTGCCACTTATTCACTGCCATAGCATTAATTTTTTGAGTATGCCCCACTGAATTTTGGTCATCGCCACCCAGGGTATAGAGGCAAGATCCCGTAATGCAGTCCCATACCTATTTATAGAAATAAAAGCAAATAGCATCATTCTTTCCTTATTTGTTACACTGATTAGTACGAACAAAGAGGAAAAAACTTTACAGTCACCTTTAGTAAATTCGAACCACAAGATAATACGCTTGCTCCTTTGACTGCAAATGAGATTGCCTGGATCTGAGAAAAATTAAACAGAACTAAATGAACAACACTAATCACCTTAGTCAAAAAAGGCAAAAGAAATGCATATCAAACACCAACAAAAAGCAATAAATTTACAAATAACCACCTTACAATGAGTACTGAAAGTTGAGGCTGTATTGCATAACTTCTGTACTTGTGAATTTTATGCCGTAGTAATATGGTTACCGAAGAAATAGATGCTTATCAAGGTGTTCTTGTATGGAGCATGCTTTAAATATGTTAGGGAAAAGCAACTTGTCTATTCCCATGGGCTCTAGGCCAATATATAGTACATGTATAGGTGTGGTATAAGGAAATGTAAAACACCAAGAATACGAATACCATACGTGTCTAGCACCCCCCCCCCTTTTAAACTCATGATGGATCAACAACACTGAGTTTAGAGAGATAAAAACTATGTTGTGCTCGAGTTTGTGCTTTCATAAAGAAGGCTGGCAACTGAAACTCGGAAGGCACGTATTGAAGAGCAATAACTTAATCCTACACTTGTGACTGCATATAAGAAGCATCACCGATATGTTTGGTGAGCTCATGCTTCACCGGGTCTCAAGCAATGCTAATAGCACATGTACTATCAAACAAAAGAAGAGTCGGTGCGAAAACTAAAACACCAAGATCCTCAAGTAACCACATTATAGTCAAGTAATCACTGCTGTCAGAAGAGCCATAGCTTGCAACTCAACCTTTGCACTTGAACGAGAAAATGCAGTCTATTTCTTAGTCTTCCAAGCAATGGGAGAACCACGACGATCAGAGTGATGCCTAGGTCGCATCAAAATATGTCCGGAGCTGAAAAGAGTTGGAGCATGGAAAGAAAAGATGGCCAGTGATGGTCACACGAAGATATCGTAAGACACGGAGAAGGTGACTATAGTGGAACTGAGTGGGAGCACAGACGAAGCCGTGCGACACGCAACAAAGCGTGGTGGCAGCAGCCCAGGCAGCATGACAAAACGAGCCAGCGGTGACCGGCCTGACGAAGACGTGGCGACGAAGTGTCCTTCCCATTGCTACAACACCAGCATGATGAAGCGATGGCGCTGACGTGCAACAACAGAAGGGAAGCATGGTGGTGGTGTTGCGTGAGTTGCGACATGCGAGTTGCAGATCGATGGGGAAAACGATCACAATGGAGAGATCGATTGAATCAATCGAAGAAACCGATCGGAAGAAACCCTAATCAGCTCTTGATACCATGTTAGGAAAAAGCAACTTGTCTATTCCCATGGGCTCTAGGCCAATACATAATACATGTACAGGTGTGGTATAAAGAAACCTAACACAGCTAGAATACGAATACAATACACATCTAACAAAACAAATGTGACAAACAATTGAGCATGAAGAATGAAAAGTAAATATTGCAGGAGAGAGAAGGTTGAGCATGCTACACAACCACTTCTTTTGTACTTTCATGGTGATGGTCTTAAGTCTTAAGGTTATTCTATCCCAGCTAGGAAAGCGTACCATTTTCCAAGCACAAAAGAACAAAGGAGGAAGGTGGTACGAGTTCACTAGCTCAGATACTCTATGGGTGCATATAACAAAAATGAACTTATTTGGCATACCTTAGTATTGTGGCCTCTAAGTTGAATAGCCCTTCCAGAAAGAAGATTGAAAAGCAATAATTCATTTGGTGCCTGAATTAATGGAATAGTATTTTAAACGAATCAAAGAAATGTAATACAAGATATAAATAAGAATCCAAAGAATAAAAGGATTAGTGAGGTATCAAGGCATTTCACTAAAGATCTCATGGCAGGAGCAGAATATGCAACTATAACATCATAGTTGTTTCCAGCCCCCCTCCTCGCCTCGCCGGGCTGCCCCTCGCTGCTAAAAAATCTTGAGTAGAAAATTTACTGATAATCATAAATTGTACTGACCTCATTAGAGCAAGAAACAAGCTGAGGCAATCCTTCTGGATGAAATTTTACATCAAGAACTTTGCGGACACCTTGCTGAGCCAACACAAAGTAGACAATTTTAGAACAGAAATGTGTAAATTGGTAAAATAAAGAGTAAAGTACACCACAGGTTCTTCACCTTGCACAGACATGTCACTTGGGTCGTTGAATTGAAAATTGCACATTTAGGTCCCTAAACTTGTACAAGTGGCACAACAAAAGTCCAAATCATACATTGTTGCCAAATAGAGATGAAATGACACCTTAGCTCAATCACAATGATCATGCGATCGTGGTTTGGACCTCTATTGGCATGCAAGTCTACGGACCCAAATGTGCAATTCTCAAGTTCATGGACCCAAGTGACACCCTGCATAAGTTTTGGGACCTATAATGCACTTTACTCTAAAATAAAACAAAGAGCACAATCAAGCATAGCTACGCTACTCAGTTTTGCAAATTAATGAATGCCTTCTGCACTGATCTTAAATGGGAAAGCTGAATACCCCACATGCAAGTTTATCTTGGCTGTAATCATTACATCGGCAGAGAGTAAATCACACATTAGATATTTTGACAATGTTTCTCTGTTTTTGAAGCCTTTTTTTTACCAGGACATGTCTAGAAGCATTCAAGATTCATTATCCCAAATAATTTTGTGCGTCCATGCATCTTCAGCTATGGAACTTATGGCATTGTTAATGACTTGATGTCGTCACATGTAAACAATTCTAGCTTCTGGAAGAGTAGAACTAAGGGGACAATGCCAATGTAGCAAACATAAGTTGCCTAACTGTGGATGTAAAGTACACAAGATATCCAGTTTAAGACAGAAAAGGAAGATAACATGTTGAATTAAAAGCAAAAGCAACTACGCAATGTACCAAAATTTCTATAGATGAGTATTTGAAATCATTTTTTTTATTGGACCGTCGACAATCAACCCAGGCAACCAGTTCACTGGTCAGACCGCTGATTAACCAGTTGCACTGAAGGTTTCTGTGATATTAATATTTTACTATGCACACTATTTTTAGTTTAAATGACTATAAATTAAACACACTTATACACTACAATTAGTTTGTGTATTTCAGTATTTGGGCATATCAGACAGGCCAAAGATCAGGTCACTACAACTAAATTAGTTTGTGCATTCCACTGATCAATCCCGATACTTGACATGCTCAGATAACTACTACTTGCAGCCAACCAAAGCAACGAAGAGTATGGTGCTGGCTCATGGCAGTGAGATAGCGAAGCAGGGACCCCTTGCGGCAGTGAAGTAGGTGTTGCTGCCAATGACCGACATAGGGGTTGTGTCTCACGCGCAAGAGAGGCCACAGGCGAAGGACGAGGCCACGACAGTGGCCACTGACCAGCAGTGTTGCCATTCCGGCAGAGGAAAGTGGCATGAGGCATCAGCAAGCTCGATTGAGTTCCTGACAGCAGTGGCTCGACAAATTAGACTGGGCATCTCCAATCAGGTCTTGCAATTTGAGGAGAGGAGCGATGGGAGATGATGAGCAAGAGGAATAGACCAAGAGGGAGGTGGCTGCTGTTGAGTATTGAATATAGGTCAAGCATAACACCTCAGACCCTCTCTAGGCGTAGCAGGTGGGCTGGCCCAAGTATTTAAGCACGGAAAATTGGCTGGCCCAAGCATCGCTCCTCTTCTTTCCTTTCACTCGGTTCAACCAAACCGTCCCGGTTTGCCGGTTTGTTGGAAAACTAGTCTGGTTCACCTGGCTTTCTCCTGTACGATTGCAGGAATGGTCTTTCAAGCAACCCAAGTCGCCGAGGTGACCGGTCCTGATTTTTCCAGTTCAACCGCCTGTCCAGTTCAGTTTTTTAAACTATGTTTGAAAATTGCATAAACCTGAGATCCAAACCAAACTGCCAGACATCAACCATTTGAACTTGTACAAATTGCATTACCAAGTCTTTGAGAGATCTATACCCTGTCATGAGGCTGAGCAGAAGGAGCACTCGATGTATAAGCGCATGAAGTTGGGCACCATGATAAGTAACTTTTTCTTACAGTGTGTACTGCAGGTCCTTCAAACTGGACTGCAGGTGAATTCCATCCTAATATTGAAAATCAAGAAAAATCTATTATGATTTTAGAAATGGAAACTATAGGCAGAGTGTTTAAAAATAACAGAGCATTGCTGACTAATAATATTGTCTAGAGATCAAAACAAACATGCCTTCAAGAAATGGGGTCCATCTTTCACAATTCCTTCCAGCATAACCTCCATAAGAACAAACTTGAGACCAGTTGGTACCAGTTTCACGCCCCTCTAGGCAGAACAATATGTTTTTCTTAATAGATCTCTGCGGAAACAATGGATTAACACGTCCCTTCCATATATTGAAACTTCTTGCAGCATCACTGTGTGAGCTAGAATTTTGTTCATGCTGCAAGGTTCCTGTCAGGACACTTTTCAGTTGATACATATCGCAGTAACAAATTTGCAACTAAAAATGCGAGGCTTTTGGCATGGCCTATTCACAGATTAATCAACATGTCCAAGATTCATAGAATATACATTAAACCAAAAGGGTGTATCCTAAGTACATAAATTAACTTGTCTCGAATAGAACAACAGATGATTAATCTTACCACCAAGAAAAAGGACGAACCTGTTGCAGCTTCACTATAACACCATGCAGGTGTAACAATGATAGGGTTTCTCTTTCTCTTTTGCCCAAATTCACTCTCCACTGCTCCTCCTGCGTTTGGCTGTTCATTGACATAAATCTTCGGCACATCCACAGGGTCTGATGCGCTTGCAGTAGTTGTCCCTTCTTGCATACTTATGTTAGTCTCTAGCTTTTGAAAATCCATATACGATGAATCTGTATCTTTAATGGCGACAGTACGACAATGCTTTAACAACACACTGGTCAACTGATTCTGCAAATCTGTCAAACTGAAATACATGTCAGAATATTTTATCAAAGGCAATTAATAACCGTAGCAAAGAAATAGTTCATTAATAACCCTAGCAGAGAAATAATCTGTGAGTTAGATGCATACAGTTCATATTTGAGGAGAGCTTCTTTCTTTTTGGACAATGACATCTTTCTGTCCCTTATAGTCGCACAGCCACCTGGAAGTCTACTTGCACTGCCACCTGGAGATCTGCTTGCACTACCACCTGGAGATATGCTTGCACTGCCACCTGGAAATCTACCTATGAAAAGGCAAAATGTATATGATTCAGGACACCCAATAAACTATCACTTCAACAAAGATGCAAAATGAGTGAATGTAAAACCTGTCACTGGAGGTAGAGATTTCGGTAAGGCCGCTGTACTTTCTGGTGAGGTCACTGGAGCAGCACTTGGCCGGACCGTGGCTCTAGCCGCGGAAAGTTGTAGAGTCTGTTATTCAAACATCAATTTTGTAAAGCTAGTATCTTCACAAAAAAAAGGTTAAGGGGAACAAGAAACAAAAGCAAATCGAGATTATGTGAGGACTAACTAGAGTAAGAACAAAATATATATTTGCAAGGATAGCAAGATGTATTCACAGAATAAAGTCATATAAATAGATACAATAAGTTTATAATAACTATGAGATACTAACATGAGTATGCTGCACTAATGCCTCAAATCATTCCTTGCAAGTGCTATTTAACGAGTCAACAGTTCAAACTGGCATAAATATAATAAAACAAAGAAACTGTGCCTGGAGTAACCAGCCATAAACAAAACTATGTGCTGCTTTAGAGGAGGCTGAGTTCTTCCCTTTGCTGAAATAGACTAACAATAATACAATGAATGTAGAGCGCCAGAACTAATAATACTAGGGTGCTGAATCTACATAGGACATTCTGCAATAAAGCTAGAAATATTTATGCTTTACTGCAAGTATGTTGATATATTGGGTTCATGAAGCAAAAGAGAAACAGATCATAGTCCCATAGATCTCCTAAAGAACAAATTGTCAACAGAATGTTAAGCCAAAATGTCAAATATAGTATCCTTTGCAAAGAAACCTCTTCAGCCAATATAAAGAAAATAAAAAACATTTCTTCCACCACCAATCAAAGTGGTTCAGAATGTACCTTTGGCAACTTCCCCCTCTTCTTCAGCAGCTTCAAGTGCATCCGCTGGCTGTAGTGTATCAAATGATATTTGGAATGCTTCTCAACCAGCCTGTCCATTACCTGTCGGTTCGATGCAAGCCACTCCGATATCTGCTTTGAAGTAACTAGCGAGTCCATCTCAAGAGTTTCCAACCACTGGTAAACAGGCTTCCAGAGATCAGTTCGCTGAAACCTGTACGGGAATGCACTTTGGTCTGCATCTAAAACCTGATGTAAACGAGAAAACAAAATTGCACCCTGAACTCAGTTTCATTGAGAAACGGGAGGATTAGAGGAATGCAAAAGAAAGCTACGTCCAACAGATCTGGAGAATGCCGGTCCCATAAGAGCTATAGTGCACGATGTGCTCTAACTAGAGTGCCAAATCAAACTAACAGCAATTCTAGTTCGAGTTATACTGAAAACTACTCTGCAGTTCAGGAAACCTAAGTAACCATATTAACACTGTTCTGATTCCAATGAGTCGGAGCCCACCAACCTTTCTAGTAGAATACCTAATAACCGAACATGCAATGACTTGACAAGCTAACTTTTCCATTACTAGTGGCACTTAAGCAATTGGGGAACAGTAGTCGTTCGATTGATCTACAAACTAGCCATACCAATAAATTTATCATAATTCACGCTGAACCATTATGATAGTAGGATTAACAGGTCAAGTTGATCCATCCAATTAACTTAACCACGGTGGAATCACGTAAAAATTCCAAACAAGGTGCGAAACGCCCATGGGGGGAAGGGGCAGACCTGGTCGCCGCGGAGCGCGAGGAGGCGCTGGTGGAGCTGGGAGCGGGGGAGGGAGGGGAGGTCGGGGTGGTGGGCGTCGATGTAGGCGTCGACCTCGGGCTCGGTGGGAGGGCGGCCGTCGGGGAAGGACTCGAGCCAGGAGCGCGCGGCGATCTCCCATGGGTGCGGCGGGCGCGTGGAGGACGAGGAGGAGGGCTGCGCCTGCGTGTGCGCGGCGGGGGGAGGGGGCGTGGTCGGGTTGGCGTTGGCGTTGGCGGCGGGGGTCTGGTGGTGGAACGGCGCGGGGAGCGGGAGCGGCGCGTCCGGCGGCAGCGCGCGGAGCGGGTGGATGGCCTGCGGCTCCGGCATTTGCGCCGCCGTGGCTTCGGTGCCGGAGAGGCGTGTGGTGGTTTTGGGAGGGTTTTGCCCTGCTCGCTCGCCTTCCAACTTCCTCGTCACTCGTCGTTTGCTCCAAATACGGTCAAACCGAGTACTCTTATCTTCATGCGAGTTTACGAAATTTGAATCTCTTTCCTATCCTCATTTTACGAGGATTTCACAGGACATTCAAAGCAAACGGCTCTACTCCCACATGAAACTGAGAAAATTCCCTCGTCCCAGACAGAAAACTGAGAAACTTCATAATCATTTACACTAGATTCAACAAATATGAAGCATTAAACAGCCTCCGGGACATGAAAAACGAATCTAACAGTTTCATTTCAGCCGCATCAAGAGTTCACAACTCAAAAAGATCTGGTACAGATGTGGACTGAGGAACCTTTTACACCAATGGTTCTCTAAGAAATGCATTTAAAGAGAACTGAAAAAATTACAAGCAAAAATGGTACATCAAAATGTAAATCCAAGGACTCGTGCCACCATTTGCGCAATCATATGAAAGGGTTGGCCTTGCATATTACACTCCCTCATAAAGACCATTCGTGTTTTCGTTGAAGATAAGCACGAACTGAAGTACATTTGTATTACTCATGTATCCTGATGGTTGTAATCATGGATTGCCTGCAGTTATTCACTACCGCTTGCACTTAGCTTTTGCCATTTTCTTCCTCTTCTTCTTGTCAGCCTTTGGGATCTTTGTCTTGCGAGTTTCCCTCTTTTCTTCCTTCACTTTCTTCTTGTTTTCCTTCCGAGCAGCCTTCCTTTCCTCAGGTCCCATCTTTGTAGACTCATGCCACGAACCGTCTTCATCAGAACTAGAGCAAGCTTCACTGTCATCTGATTCATCTTCCGCCTTGTTCTCCAAGGAGCACTTATTTTGCAGATCCAAGGGTTCTTCCAGTGTATTTTCTGCAGATCGTTCTTGCTGTTTTTGAGGAGGCTCATTTTTAGTCCGCACAAATCCTAATAGTGGCTGGTCATAAAGCTTATCTGCTGTTGGTTCATAAGAAAAGGATGGACGTTGCATCATTGACATGTTGACAATATCTGCCTCGCATTGTTTCACGTAATCCAATGTCTATGCAATTGGACCAAGTAGATAAGTATTAGTAAGTCAACAGTATACCAGGTAGTACAAACATTTGAAAAAGACAAAATAAACACAACATAGTTGCAAACTGGTACAAAAGGTCTGGGAGAGATCACATCATATATCCTGAACCCAATATGTAAAACCAACATGATAAATGGTGATAAGATAAAAACAGTTACGATGAAAGTCATGTCGATACCTTGAACCCAAGCTTATGAAAGTAGAATGTTTTACATTAGCAACATTGATGATTGATGAGTAAAAAACATATACAGTAAATAAAAGTATGCTTCAGACATTAGGCTCTGTCACTGAAAATTCTAACTGCGGTAAAATACGTTTCTGGAAAAGCTGCACAAATGATATCATTAATCTTATTCCTACCTGCACCAAGACTGTCGGAGCAATTTCATCATCATTTGCAACTGTATCTTCATTTTCCAAAATCTTTTGCTGAACCTGATATCATCACAATATTGTTAACCCGTCAGATCTTCTGCCCAAGCATGAGCATAGTAACACATAGAAAGCGATGATTACAATGTAACTATTAAAAAGTAACATAAAGAAATACCTTTTCCAGGTAATCATCAACATCTTCATCAGCAATATTTTGATCAACCACAAAATTAAATAGCTCTGTTACTGTCATGACAGCAACACCTCGTTTTTCAAAGAAGTCCTGCAAACAGTATTGCACATATATTGAACACCACAACTCCTCAAGTTATCCATTCTGATCAATTCAACTTCTACTCACAGTAACATGCAAGCAATCTTCCTTCAAGAAGTCTAACGCTGAAGGATGGTCGAGGTCGACAGACTGCGAAACATCAATGATGTACAAGTGTCCCTGTACAACAAGCGAATAAGGTTTCTCTCCAGAAAATACACAAATAAGAATGGAGAAGGAAACCAATTATCTGGGAAATTGAAGGGTTCAAAGGAAGTCTTAGTCAGGTGTTCAAATACCTCAAAATAAAGAATGTTGTATTCACTCAAGTCACCATGGACAAGCTTGCACTTTTGGTAGAGTGTCCGCATCGTCGTAATTATCTGAAAAGAAGCTGCAGTAAATATATGGGAAAATGATGCTGTACACGTACCAAAAATCTAATATTTGGTTTTTGTGTGGTTCTTTATTCTCTCCATTCTTCTATAGTTAAGAACATATTCAGCTGACTTTTTGTGAAATATTCAATGGTAAAGGGAAAATGGTATCCACAGTTATGAGCAAATAAAGGATAGCTACTAGCCTACTACGTTGACCACTAAATTTTGCAGACGGGTTCTCACACATTCACGGTTCATCCCATATATTTTGCATGCTAGCGTCTAGAAATGTAAATGACCATTATATTTAGATTCAAACAATAACAGCCCCATAAAAATTATATGTTTACAATGGTGATTCTAGAGCCCTCCCAGACTCATATCACTACTTACTAGTACCTTCATTGATGATATTTTTGAACCATAAAAAACTCTTGGTTTTAGGAACTGAGCAAAACATAGGCAGAGGCAGCCTTTGTTGTCATATTAATGCTTGATTATTGTTAATAACTACATGGACATGCCATGATACAAAATTATCCTTCCTACATGGCAGAGTGAACACCAATGCTGCATAACACAATTAATGCCAGCCATTAAGTAGATATTGTAATGCAGGAATTCAGCAAGGTAGAGCACTATCTTGGGTTAGACTTAGACACGCATGATATCCACAATGACCCAACGTTTACAAGACATTTAACTAAGCTGCTAGATATGGTAACATCTGTAATCATTGAGTGCAAACCAGAGTTTCTGTCCACTTTTGGCGAAATAAACAATGACAGAACTACCTAATATGGCTAATATAAAATGCAAACATTAGCTTGTTAAGCTTCGCATATGTCACGTACCTCAAAGTAACTTTCACGCAACTTTTCATCTGATAAGGCAGCATCCTTAAGACGAGGAGCAGCCCAACCTCCTTTTCCTGAAGGAGGACCAAATGAATTCATCACATGTACTGATAATACCACTGAAAGTACTCTTCTGTGAGATGTTCAGCAAGCAAGGTGTATGTCCTTGAACAATTATTAGGTAGTGATATACCATTGTTATAGGAGAAAGTTGATAAGCATCCAATAGACAAATGATAACACAAGTTTTACCTATAAACTCCATCACCAAAACATGAAGCCTCAAGAGCAATGGCAACGGGCATCGGATTCCAGCTGCTCTAACTCTGAACAATGGTAAATTCAAATTTTAGAACTTACCTGAATTTTCTATTTGACTTCTGCGAAAATTTACAGAACATAAAGAAACTATAGGAAGGATAGGAATTTAATTGACTGAGAGACAGATAAAATCAAAGACAGCAAATATAGCTTATGTCTACAAATGCATCCCTTTAAATCTAGTTCAACAAAAGAATCCCATTGAAAGAAAAATCTTGCCAAATTACAAGAAATAAAATCATGAATAAAGCATGCCTAGTGAGAAAATTTCTCACCGTAAAAGATTTCGCATTTCCTTTTCAGCCCAGGTCTTTACCATTTTCCGAGGGTTATGCTTGCAGTAACCATGTCTAAAACGATAATCTCCCTGAACATATCGGTCTCTATCCCTGCAACAAGGAAATAATGTAGTTTGTTCACATGCAAACTTTTTAGAATCAAAATAATTTCACAAGTACTAGGAGGATACAAAACAAATCCATAATCAGCATTCTGCAGTAGCTCTCAATGAGTATCCAATTATAAAATAAAACAAGTACAGAAATTCATATCTTACTTAAAAACAAGGACAGAAGTTTTATAGACTTTGATTGCTAACTCCTGGCCATCTGTCTTTGTTGCGTGATATACATTTGCCTGCATTGGAATGAGTTAATACGAATTTTTATTCCTGTACACCAAACCAAACATTATATAATATTAGTAAATTTTGATTTCTTGCATACTCAATATTGAGTCTATTACTCTATTTGTATATACAGAACGATGAATAAAATTAGCAACTTGCAGTTCAGGAAGCATTCTATATTTCCTTCTGTCAAGACCTAAAGTAGCTCTGTATTCTGTGTACTTTCTTGAAATGTTATTTAATCCGCCTATGAAGTGAAATTGGCAAATAGCAGGAAGCCACGTCAATAAGATATGCACGGCAACTTGAAAGTTACCTCTTTTCCTGTAGAAATACAACCATTTATGTTATTAAAAACACCACGGTTTAACATCTTGAACAAAACCATGCGTGTTCTTGGGTCAATAGCCTGCATAACAAAAGATATACGGTGTTAAGAAAACTACTTCACTGAAACATTATTCATTAGATACAGTTAAAACATGTTATGTCTTTCCCAATTCATCATAACACTCTCTAGATGGAAAACAGAACAAAAATGCCCTGCCTATAATCACTGAAAATGCCATGGAATCATCAGCTCAAGTAATCAAATCACATGCCCAAGAGAACAAACTTCTGCCTCCCAACCATATGAACACAACAGGCAATAGAAAATGAAGTTGAAGTTAGATGTGGTGAGGGTATACAATAAGGTAAGAACCAAGATTTATACAGATTCAGATATTTTTGTTAGTGTAGTCAACAGTTGACTACTGGTGCCATTTGGGCCACCTATCTAATCAGGAATGCAATGGGAGGTAGAACAGGAGCTGGTATGAGTTAATACGAATTCTTATTCCTGTACAACAAACCAAATATTATATAATATAGTAAATTTTGATTCTTGCATACTCAATAAGGGAATAAACTTTTGAACCAGACAGCCACTTGAAAGGAGAGCAAATTAGGGTGAGAGGGGGACAGAGTTAATTCTTAATTTTTCTACAGGGATACGCAAGCGCACAGGTTCAATTCCAAAGCAGAGAATGAAATAAGCATCACTGAACAAGGAAAATGTACAAACCTGTTCAACGGTAGCACGATCGGCCTTGCCAGTGTTCCTTGTTTTCCCAATTGCAGTATCTCTTATGCTATCCCTGATCGCGGTCGTCACTGAATTTGACATCCCCACGTTCATTCTACCTTCCCACTCCTGGATCATTCAAAACTGACCGCATCAAATATTCAGCAGAAAATACTACAAGACGTAGATGAACAAAGCATGCCGCCGCACAGAGAGGTGCTTCAATCCAATTACTATAACCATATATTAGACTCCAAACCAAATCAAGCAATACTGCGATAGGAACAGAATTACTTGGATTAGTGGTTTGCAAAGTGACGTTGGAATTTCCATACTACTGGCTAGGCCCAGGTCCAAGGAAATCAAGTGTCTGTTTGTTGGTTGCAGTAACTAAATATAACGACGAGATATTGATCCCAAGGTGCGGAGTTGGATGTCCATACCTCCAAGGGGGCGGCGCGGACGTGCGAGGCGAGCTTCTGGGTGCGGTTGGAGAGCGGCTGGAGGGTGCGGGAGAGCAGGCCGCCGTGCGCGTTGGGCCTCCGTGCGGCAGCCGCGCCTCCGGCGGCCGAGAAGGCTGCAGATGGGCGGGTGGAGCCGTCTGGGCCCTCCGCGGCGTCGAGCCAGTCCAGGGCATCACCCACGTCGGAGTCGGAGTCAGACCAATCCTCCTCCTCCTCATCCTGCTCTTGAACCGGTTCTGCTGGTTTCTCTTCGGCATCGGCGAAGCGGCCATCCATATGCAGGGCGGGGGCGGCGGCGGCGGCCGCCATGGTCGTGCGAGAGCAGCAAAACTGTGTCTAGGGCACGGAAAGAAGGTGTTTTGGTGGAGAGCGCAGGCAGGCCCATCAACAAAAAGCCCGCGATGCTGTACTACTCTACTAAATTAGAAAAGAGAGAATTCTCTCATTAGAAGAGAATTGCTCCCATTAGAAGAGAGAATTGCTCCCATACCACTATTTTTGTGTCCCTCTCCAAAATAGCACCCAAACAACAGACCTCTCCAAAATAGCGGTATGGGAGCAATTCTCTCATTAGAAAAAGGCAAATTCTTCGTTGAGGCAATGGCATCGGCCACGAGCTTCCGCGGCGGCGTGTCCCCCTCCCCGTCGCCGCTCCGACCGCGCGTCTCCTCCGCCCCGTCGCCGCTCCGACCGCGCGTCTCCTCCGCCATAGTCGCCCTTCACAGGCGCAACCCCAACCGCCACTTCATGGTACACCTGCCTGCGCGTCTCCTTCTTCTTCTCCCCCCATCGATTCCGCCGCTCCTGGAGCTAGCTAATTAACAAGTTAGCTGGACCGCGTCGTCGACCTCATCACCCGCGGCGCCGTCGCCGTCATCCCTACCGACACCGTGTACGCCACTTGTTCTTCCCTTGATCTCCCTTCTCTTAGTGGGACTGCCACCGCCATTGCCTAGTCTCAGACACCGTGCGTGCTCACTGCATTTTCCGCCCATGCGTACACAATTGAAGCATATGCTTTGTTTTGGGCAGCTTTGGTTTCTGCCTATCCGATTGCGTGGATCATCTTCTTAGATACATCAGCCCGTTCTTAAGCTTTTCGATTTATTTTGAACAACGCCTTGTGTTCAACACAAATAATACCAAGTCTCATTTTTGACAGCTACTCCATCGTATGTGATCTGAGTGTTTTTTTTAATATTATTTTTATTCAAAAATTTCAAAAATAATACCACGTTTAAAAAAATTACAAAATTAGCATCAATTGCCACCAACCCTGTCGATTAGGGCGTAACCGTCACGCGCTGTGGCGATAGGAACCAATCGCCAGCCGCACCGACGATTCAGTATGGAATCGCCAAGCCGGGTGGTGATTGACCGTAATCACCACAGGGGATGGTGATTGGGCCTAAATCGCTGTCGGCGGAATGGGGCCCAGGGTCCCCCGAACCGCCGGCGGAGGCCAATCAGAGGCCGCAGGGCAAGACACGTGGCGTTCGGGTCGGTGTAGACCCCGCCCCGGCAGCCAAGTGGGTCCGGCGGTCAGGTCCAAGCGCTCGGGGGCTTACCCCGAGCATCGCCCCCGCGCGCAAGAATATGAAAGGGCCTTGGGCCCCCGAGAGCTCAAGGCTCAGTACTCGAGGGGGGGGTGCTCGGGGTCCTTCCCCGAGCTCCCGCTGTTCCCGAGCGCTCGGCGCTCCTGGGCGCCCGACGTTCCCGGGTGCGTGGGCCCCAGAGGAGCGCTCGGGGCGTCCTCCCGAGCATTCCTCCTGGAGCCCCACCCGCAAAGGGCCCCGAGCGACCCTCCAACGAGTGCTCCCCGCTAGAGGCGTCTCTACGACGACAATCACCAACGGACGTGGCGATTGGCTCATCTGATTATATAGCTAGGGTGCTATCGCCATGGCTCGTGGCGATAGCGCGCCCTGTGTCCTGGTGGTTATGGAGAGTAATTGCCATCGCCACCAGGGATGGCGATTGCGCCCTATCACCACCTCGCTTGGTGATAGCACTTAATATCGTTGATGCAGCTGGCGATTGGCCCCTATCGCCACAAAGCATGGCGGTTGCACCCTAATCGCCACGGCTAGTGGCGATTGAGGCCAGTTTTACAATTTTTTTAAATGTGGTATTATTTTCTAAAATTTCTGAATAAAAAAATAATATTATAAAAAAAACTCTAACCATGACTCTATTGAGCGCCTCCGCAAGTGCACTCATTCCTCCTATTAGTCGGTATAGTAAATCCTATTTCTGATGCCTGTCTTATATATTTCAGGTTAATGGGCACTATTTATCTGTTCTCTCATGCAAAATCAAAGGCATCGTAGATTCAAAGGCAAGCAGTAAAAATCCTTTTTGTTTCTGTGAAGCTTATTCTGGAGCAAGGCACAGCTTCCGAGCACACTTCCTCTTCTCGTACATGCACTGTGTTCTTATACCGATTCTGAATTATGCAGCCTCTCAGCATCTTGTGCCGCGGACATCGATTCCTACACAACAGGATTTCCTCGAGGTACCAACCAAGGGCATTCCATGCTGTGAAGCGTGTATTATTACCAGGGCCAGTAAGGATATCTGCCTCTTCACTCTGGACCGCAGTCTTGTACTTCACAAATAACCTGTTTATTTCATCATTTGCAGTACACCTTTATTTTACCTTCAAGGAAGTGCCCAAGCAATGTATCAAGCATGGGTCATCTACTAGGGGGGTGTTTGGTTGGGCTTCTAGACGACTTTCCACTGAGAAAAACTGCAGCCCAACCAAACACCTGGCTTTGGGCCGGCTTCCCGCAACAGCGGCTTCTGCTGTTTAGTGCAAAATTGGTCCACCGAGAGAAGCCGGGCGAACCTAACTTTCCACAATATTACCACTTAACATCCACCAAAAATGCCCTCCCATTTGGAACAATTTACAGGAGATTGCCCTTTTGTTCTCCTCGCCTATCTTCTCCAGAGACAGCCCCCGATCCCCTTCTCTTCGTGGGCACACCAACCAGATCCGGCCAGTCTCGGACGTCCCCGCCGTGCACGCTGCCCCGTCCTTGGCGTCCTCGCCGTCCCCGCCCCGTTCCCGACCGCCTTGGCCTCCACCACCTCCACCGCCACGCCGGCCGCGCCCTCCACCGACGCATCCTCCACCGCGGGGCCCTCCGCCTCTCCCTGCTCGGCTCCCGGCCCGCCGCACTCAACTAGCAGCTCGACAAGGCCGCCGTCCCCGCTGACCCCGCAGAGGGAGCGACGCGGCCGGTGAGGGGGAGGAGGACGGAGGGGCGCAGGCATAGGGGGGAGAAGGTGGACGTCGGGAAGAGGGAGGCGAGGAGGGCGCCGTCAAGCGCGAAGTGCCGAGCTTCGCGCGAGGAGAGCGGAGGAGGGAGGAGGGGAGCGAGGCGGCCACAACGGAGGAAGGAGAGGATGAGGGCGAAGAGGCGGGGGTCGTGATCGAGGAAATGTGGCGCGGACGGGGGCGAGGGGCCAAAGGAGGCGAGCGGGGAGGATGCGCCGGCGCGGGAGAGGGTGGCCGAGGTGGTCTGGAAGAGCTCGCCGCCGACGTTGAGGGTGATAGGGTTTTCGCCGCCGACGTTGAGATGGGATGGGGATGGGGAGTTCTCGGAAGGATGGAGAGAGAAGAGAGAGAGAGAAGGGGCCGGATTTCTTTTATTTTTTTATTTTTTATTTGTATTTATATTTGTATTTATTATTTTCTATAATTTTAGTTTAAACAAGTATTTTTATGTATTCTTTTTCTATAAATTTAGTTTAAGTAAGAATTTGTATTATATTTGTATTTGTAATTTTGTAATTTTGTAATTTTTATTTTTATTTGTATCATTGGATCGAACCTCAGATGATGTTGATTTTAAAATTTTGTTCAGGTTGATCTTAGGGACATTTCAAGCAATTATTTCCTATACAGCCAACAACTATAACCCAACCAAACACGTACAACCACAGACTCACGTGCCAACAGCCACAGCCTCTTTTCGAAACAGCCAGCCAACAACCGCTTTTCCAATAGCCACAGCCCAACCAAACACGGTCTAGGTATGCGAAAGGGAGGCAGGTCGGTGTTCGAATTCCAGATCATCTCATTTGTCAAGCAATACTGCAAAATTTGGAAGAACCGTTGATCTGCAGAAGGTTTGGCTGTAGGCTTATACCTCGAGTTCTCTCACTTTATTTACTTCCTGCTCCTGGTCTGCCCTTTAGCCAACTGTGATTATGAGGTTTGGTCTGTGGAATTTTGAATGTCGTGCAGTAATGTGTTGTGCTGTACTGCTAGGTGATGATCATGATACTATCAAAGGATTAGGAGGTGGTACTTTGTGTTGTGCTGGCATGCACGAGCAGCAGTCCCTGACGACCACTCACAATACTTAATCATAAGTGCTGCATGCATCTCTATTTTGGTCTTTCTACGTGATGAAGAAATTTTACTTGAGCTTACGAAAAAAATCTTCAAGTACTATTGGTCATGTTGTCAAGACTTGGTGGTTATTCTCCCTTTCCCCCCTTTATTTAGTGTCAAATATCTGTCAGAGGATGAATGGATACTTGATCCGGTAATCATCGCCAATATTTATGAGCCACAGGTATGTTCCTTTCTTTTCACTATTGCGCCTGAAATTCTGCATACTATGAGTTTTCAAAGAACCTACTGGTATCGATATTATCAAATTTTGCACTGTTCAGTAATGTTCTCTCTAGAGTGTCACTTGCTTTTCATGTAGAGATTTATAGTTATAGTTACTATCTGATTTTTTTGTATCGTTGTCAGTACCATGCATTATAAGCTGTAATCATTTGTTTGTATGGTGAGTGGTGAGTAGTGAGTAGTACCGGCTCCTCAGGCCTAGTGAAGTGAAGCAAAAAAGCATAACTAAGCAAAATTATCGGTCCGGTGACTGATCTCTTTCTTTTTTTGACAAAGCTTTTGTTATAAATGTACAGAAGATAGTAGTGGATGTCTTCAAGTGGCTAATTAAACAATTACGGAATAGTTAATATCCGTTAGCTGCATTGCTTTTATGCATAGCTGTGTTACAAGTCATCTTTAAACAAGAGTAGGTGTGAACTAGATGGCCTGGAGAGCATGACATGCTTTAATTTTTAAAATTGCAGGGACTCGATTTCATTGTTGATGGTGGTTTTTAGAATTGCTGACCCATCTACTGTCGTTGACATGACTGGAAGTTATCCTACCATTATTCGTCAGGTGAACTAGTCTAAAAGGGAACCATAACACATGGTTCAAAGCTTAACCTCCTGTTTGCACCATGAATATTTTTCAGTGTATCATAGTGCAGTGCTGAAAAGCGATGGAACTTTATTTTCATTGACGTTTAGCACTTAGATACACTCATACATATAAACGTATTTGTTATTGAACTATAACTTTTTTTGTCGCATGCTTGAGTCCTCCTGTTACATTTCTTTATTTCATGATTGGTCCAGTCTATAAAGATGCTGCTACAATTTAAGAACGAACTCCGTATTTTCCTTGTTTTAGTGTCCAAAGCTAGAGTTGATGGTAATGGAAGATTAGGGGCATTCGACCTATTCTTTTAAAGCAGCTTGAAATGTTGCCCTACGGTATGAAATTTGTAATTACCCCCACCAAAGTCTGGTCATTGACGGCGTAGTAAGTCAACTCGATGTAAATATATATGCAAGGAAATGTAATCAGGAGTTACGAGCGGACCTTCACTGAATCTCGGCACATTCATATGAGAAACAGAGAATGGTAAGGACTAGTTATGCTTTGGTTGATGCACTGAGTAGAAGTGGCGGAGGAGACATCATGATTCGCAGTGGGAGGAGAGGGCTGGCCGGGAATGCCGCAAACCAAGGATGCAAGGTCATTAGGTCAAGTGTGCACTACAAGTACAAAAGGCCATCGATCTACTGAGAGCTAGCGATTGTAACAAGGTAAGTGTTGGCTCCAATTGATCAAAACGCAAACTAAGTACGTACGTACGTATGCTCTCTTTTTGCCCTTTCTTTCTCTGTCGTACTGACCATTGCCCTCTTCCACTTACCCAGTGGTGGTGGTGATCTTTGGCATGCAACTCTCACGCTCTTGGGCGATATATATCGAGGGAACGCGTGCATCTCTATTGCACTAGGCGTATCTTCAGCGTTTGACATGCATGGAGGCCTAGCCGCAAGAGATTACTGATCTTGTCAGCCACGAGGGAATTCTTTGGGTCCAAGCTGGCCGGAGCATGTAAATTTGGGAGAGAACTCCTCTACTTCCTTTATCTCAGTCGATTAAACGTACGGCTCACTGCGGTTTCTTTTGAACAATGGACCGGCCGGAGCCAGAGGCCATGCATGCATGCTAACGTCCGTATATAGAGACTTAACCGTGATAATGCTAGCTAGCTACTTGAGATCGATCTTACTAATCTCGATCTAATCGAGTGATGAGTAACTGTCAGCTGCTAGCTGTGCCTGGCCTAACATATATACACATGCATGCACCAGTAAAGTAATTAAAAAGAACGCATGGACACGCCGGCCAGCCCCTACCAAGCTAGCTCAACCCTGCAGCCCTGCTGCATTAATTGCATGTCCAGATTGAGCATGGCCCCTGCCCCCTGGACCATTATCTTACCATTCGATCGCTCGGAGGCGTACGTCGTAGAGCATGTCGTCGAAGTCGTATCGAGTATGGACCATGCAATGCATGCATGCCTCTCGACTCGATCGTCCCTTCACGTGCGCACGTCGGCCGTACGTACGTATGCATGCATGGACCTGCAGCAAAATTAAACGACCAAGCATATATGCATGCATGCGCGGCGTGTTAATACGGCAAAGGCGGCTATGTAATCTAGCTAACATCAAATTGCGGAGCAGCAGCGCGCGTGGTTTCCTATGTAACGTACCTACTAACGTGTGTGTCAGTATGTGTGTGTATGGCAAAGATCAGGAGTATTTGGGTGCGGTTGAGGTACATATGTCGTATACACATACGCATGCACGCATGTCGTGAAGATACAGCTAGCTCTCGGTACGTAGCATGCACATGATCGTGTCGATCGATCTGTGGTCCAGGCATGCACTGCCTGCAGGGTGCATGCAGTTTATATATGGAGTACCTTGAATATATAGCCAGTAGCAGATCTCATGCACGTACGTATGTACGATCATGTTATACATACTTGTGCCAGTACGTAATTAACATACGTACTAGCCTTTTCTTCCTAAATGAGATCGGGGTTGATGCATGCATGGACCAGCTAGCTATTTACTGCCACAACACTTTCCTTCGCTGGCAGCTAGCATAATACGTACTCAGCTCGCTCAAACATAGACATTTAGTGTGATGAACTCGCGCGCGCGAAAAGCGACCGAGCGAAGCATCGCGTGCTAGCTTTTCTGTTGCCGCCAGCAAGACGCAACAACCGGCCGGAGAAGGACGCACGGCGGCCACCACTTATATATATCGGCCGGCCGGCGAGATCTTTGATATATTACAAGCTAGCCATATATCTATAATTTTAGAGGTTGGCCGTCAGCCTCATCTCACCATCACAAACATATTAAGAAAAGAACACATCTAACTGACAAGTTTCATTCGATCGAGATGTTGGCATGATCTGTATGCAGTTTATCTAAGTGCAATTCGCAAGATCTTCATCTTTTGTCACACAGATATTCTCTATCTCTATATATGCGCTCTCCGGAAAAGCCAGGCCGTACGTGCAAATCTTGAAAGGCCAGAGGCTGATCTTTATTAAGAAGGGAAGAAGAGTTTACAAAAGACACAGCCAAGAAGTTAGCGGGGTACAAAGATGTTGCGCACAATAACAACTACAAGGGCGTCAGATGGGACAACGCGTACAGAACGAGGACGACTACAGTGTGTGGATACAACCCGCAGCGCGCCAGGACCACATCTCTTTCTTGGTGACACCGAAAACATCAACCGAGCTCTTGGAGACTCGCTCGAAGATCTGGCTGTTGCATTCATTCAAAACCCGCCAGTGAATTAGGATGGTGACAGTGTCACACTAGTACAAAAATAACCATCCTAAACGGTTGAAATATTGTATCTCAAACGGTTTTATGAACCGTCACCAACTATCTGTTGCGAATGAGGGGGTCATATCCCAAATGGTTCTGTGGCCGTTTGGAAAGAGAGGCAGATCCTAAACGGTTAATGTAGAAGAATCATTTGGAAAGAAAGGCACATTCCAAACGGTTAATAAAGTAGAAGCGTGTGGGATGTTATACACATTCCAAACGGTTAATAAAGTAGAAGCGTGTGTGATGTCATTCACATCCCAAACAGTTAATATAGAAGAACTGTGTGGGATGTCCTTGACATCCGAAACGGTTAATAAAGCAGAAGCGTGTGGGATGTTATCTACATCCCAAACGGTTAATAAAGCAGAAGCGTGTGGGATGTCATCCACATCCGAAACGGTTAATATATGGAAACCGTTTAGGATGTCTACCACATTCAAAACGGTTAATATATGGAAACCATTTCGGATGTGTAGTCGTCCCAAACGGTTTCCCTATATTAACCATTTCGGATGTGAATTTACAGTAGGAAGAAATAATTTGTTTTTTGGCCAGCAACCTACATATGCATCAGAATTTGAGCATAATTTATATATATGATAACATTTTATCAGAATATCTAGCACATACCAGAACTGCACATTTTATTCACATAATCATTCATCCAAACATTAATCCATTACAAAAATGCATCCACACTTGAATCAATTGCGAAATCCATTACAAGTACCAAAATGCATTACAAAATCCATTAGAAAGTATGAATTAACATCAGCTAAGGACTGTGGAACGGTCCTTTTGGAGATAAGATTTTCACTTCAAAGAAGTAGGCGAATTGCCCTCGAATCTCTGCGAGGTTGGGCTCCTTCATTGACTTTGATCCCATTGAAGAAAAAAGCTGCAGCTATTAAGTTAAAGAGTAAAGTGTATTTTTCACCCCTCAAGTATTGCTTGTGGGCACATTTCAATCCTGAACTCCAAAACCGGGCAAACTTCACCCATAACTGTCAAAACCGGGTAAATGACCCCCCTGCAGCAGTTTTGCACTGACGTGGAGTGGTTTTTTTCCCGATTTGGACAACTCAGCATTCCACGTGGATCCTAGTCAGCTTGAAAAAATTAGAAAAATTCAAAAAAATTTAGAAAAATTCAGAAAATTTTTAAAAAATTCAAAAAATTCAAAAAATTCAAAAAAAATTCAAAAAGTAGAAAAATTCAAAAAAATCAGGATTCCAGGATGAAAGGTCTCGCTGTAATAACCCTGCCGATACACCCTGTGAAGTGTATTTGTTAGCGCTCAGCAACAAGGGGGACTTACATCTTGTGGGTAAAGTCGTACAATCTCTGAAGAGTGTTAAAAACTATTTGAATAGCCGCGTCCTCGGTTATAGACATGAACTGGTAAGGCGACACATTGGTTAGACTAAGTTTTGTTTACAAAAACCTAGAAAAGGGACTAAGGACGTGGGCATGATGTGTCCACAGAGTACGATTTACGCTACACGGAAGGTAACAAGGAATTGTAAAAGAAAGAGGCTAGCTGCACTACCCGGGGTAGCACGGGCTGGAGCCATGAGTTAAGTAGTGATAGGCAGAGCTATCACTTTGAGATGAGAAAAGGGAGGTAGCTGAGTCTACCTCGAGTGATATTTTGTTACTTTGAATTATTCTAGTTTTCAAAACTGTTTTGAAATCTATTATTCTCGTATTTAAATTAAAAACTTACATCTCCGCACAACATGCAACTTAGGATAGAGCTACTCCTTTGAATTACATCTTGCATGAAATATTGCCGTATTATTCTTCTGTGGAAAATGCTTGCGAGTACATTCAAAGTACTCACCTGGCTTGTTGATATGGCCAGGCGAAGAAGAATACCTCTCCGAGACGACGACAGCAATTTCGAGGGCTAGGGCGTTTCCCCCAGTCAGTTGCCTGTGGTTCGGCATATTGATGGGCGATCTACCACGTATTTCATTTTCGCTGCTATTTTAATTCGGCCAATAGGTCCGGTTTGTATGAACTAAGACCATAATGATTTTGAGTATAATAAAGAACTCGATATTGTATGACGATGTTATCAAGTGCTTGTGTGTACTAGCCACTGATCATGGGACTAGTACGATTAAACACAATAATTTATCTGGCCTCAAAACCGGGTACGCCACAAGATGGGACTTGGGAGCCGAATGGGACAGGGAAGCGCGAAAATCGAAGTGATTTCTAAATATACATAGGTAGTGGCATTTCAGCTGTAAATAACAAAAAGCTAGAGGGTATTCTCCTATGGTATGGTGTAGAAAGCGCCTCGTTTGGCAGATTTTTATATAAATTGAAAAAGCAATTAAGGTAAGCTGGTGTTGTATTTGTTTCGGCTTGAGCTACATGCTCAAGCCTAGAGAAGACTCTAGACCACTCATTCACTAAATGAAGGTATGATTTTCTTGAGTGATTCGTACTATTGACTTGTTTGATTTTCTAGCTACTAATTACTTACGTCTACAGTGATTGAACAAATGACAAAAGGCTATAACATGCTGAGTGTGGCTTTTGTGCACACGGGGGCATTTGCCCCCATTGTGCAAAAGCCGATTTTTTTTAAATATATTTATAAGTTTCAAAAAATTCTAAAAAAGTTCATACCGGTTTATGATGGAATGAAGCATGCACATGTAAATTTTCGTAAAATAATATACTCATTTGTGACCTGGGTAAAAAAACAAATCTGTTCACTATTCATGCATGTGTACTGTTCAATACTGTTCACAACCGTCAATATATCTTCTTATTTTTTTTCACAGGTCACAAATGGGCATATTATTTTTCAAAAATTTAACCGTGCATACCTCACTCCATGATATACATGTATAAATTTTTTTAGATTTTTTTGAAACTTAAATGTGTGCTTTTCAAAATTTTGAAGTAATGGGTACACATGCACCCGTGTGCACCCTGTGCTTTTCGATAACATGCTCTCTTTTCCTAGAAGTGCTATATTATTGTAATTGCAAATTTGAATATCATAACACAACTGCAAAGTAATATGAAACGAAGAAAATTTGCATACAAGAACACTGTGAACAGGGTTTGTTTATCTTGTAAAACTTGGCATTTGTTTGCTTCGTTTCTGGCTAAAGTTACTTGCACAGTTTTGCATGTTACATCTTCGAGCATCAGTCTTCTGTGCTTCGACCAATAAGCTGCTATTTTTAGTACAACATCGTGACATGTATGTGTTCGTTCAATTCGACGCATGTGTCTAAAGTCTAAACACCTAACTAGAATTGCAAAGTTTGCCACTTGTCTTGTTCAAAGTAGCACGGTAACACCATGAAGGGCTATAATTAGGAAAACGACATCGCCGGGTACGATTGACATTAGATGCCAGTGAAAGTAAGAACATACTGGCAGATAATACCGGCAGTTGGAAAAAAAGAAACACCAAAACGCCTATCATGTACAGTCCATGAGCATGGCGACGCTACGACAATGAAACAGAGGAAGATGGTAACATAGAAGAGGGAAGGATAACACAACTAGGTAGTGGGCTGCCTGGAGAGGCTACATAATTCCAATCCACTGTGATGACCAGTCCACAGCTAACTAATGGGCCATATCCCAAAGGCCTAGTTGGCTTTCTATGCTAGCTTTGAGGGCGAGGCTTAAGATTAAGCATGTGCTGTTGGTTATCTCAAGAGGAAAAAAAGCATATGCGGTTGGTTATCTCGTAAAGGTGAAGTTAGACTGTCCTCACAAGGAGTGCAGCTGGCACCTCGTAGACTTCCTGTCTGAGTGCGAGGACGGTCTCCTGCAAGCCGCAGTTCTGGTGAGCCCCTGGCCGGAATCGTGGAAACTTGAAGGAAGTCACCGTGACCAGCTCCACGGTTAGATCAATTGGGATGCTGAGGGCCTCAACCGAATCGGAGTAGCAGTGGGAAACGGCAAGTTGAGCAGGATACTACAGTTCATCAGCAGCCGGGACGGATCAGGGTATGCAGGGATCAGGATGATTTCAATGGCAGGACACCACCCCAGCATTCTGGAACCTGGATTCATGTCCCCCATCCCTTGCCACATACACCTTCACCAAACCCAAATCTTAGCACAATCCCACCCTCTCCCCACCGATTCAGTTGGGCGCCTTACGCACAAACCAAATGCCACAACCCAGTTACCCTCCTATTACGAATACTAGTAAGGTACCCGTGCGTTGCAACGGGATAAAAGGAGAGATGTCTAAAGATATTGATAAAATAGTCGCTCTATTTTATGAACATATGCGTCAAAAGTGATGCGCGTGTGGTTTTTCACAATAATCATCGGCGTCTTTCTGTAACTTCCTTCTCTCTCTAGTGATCACCTATGTTTTTCCCTTCCTCTCTCTTTTTGATCCTCTCAGCTTTGCCTCTGACTTTGTCGTCTCTTCGCTCTGCTGTCATCCTGATTCAATCTCCATCACTCTACTGTTATATGTGTGCCTTCTCCAACTTCGGTGGATCTCCACCACGTTTTCCATCGCCTCCAAATGTAACACTTCAGAATTAATTAAAAATGATGGAGTTATTAAAAATCGAGGTTGACCAAAAACCCGAGATGAAGGGATAAATTTAACTTTTAAACCATGTATTGAATGGAAGATTCATGATTGTGTTGTGTTCATCTCATTGAATCTATCAAGATAGACTATATAAGTTTGTTCAGATCTGAATGTAAACAAATTTGAGAGAATCCGATCAGCATAGGCCATCGGATTTCACTTATCTTCTAATACAACTCAATTTTCAAAAAAAGTAAACAATGAAATCAACCCCAACCTTCGCTATCTGTACTCTCATCTCACCCTCCCTCCAAGTTGCAACCACCCTTTTTGGTGCCACCACTGTCGGGCCCTAATTTCCTTCCTTTCTCCTCCTCCTCCTCCTTCCCATCCTTTCCAACCTCTCTCTTCTCCTTCCCCCAACCGAGCTCTTTCATCTCCTTAGCTAGCAGCTAGGGTAGCCCCGCTAGGAGGGGAGGTGGCGATCGACGGCGGCGCACGACAGTGGCTTCTTCCTCTCTTCTTCTTCCTCCTTCTTCTCTTTCTTACCTTTCCTTCTCTTCTCCTTTACCCAGCCGAGCTCCTCTTCCTCCCCTTGGCCGGCAGCTAGGGCAGCCTGGCTAGGAGGGGAAGTAGTGAGATGTAAGGAGAGAGAGAGAACAGGTTGGGGCAGGGTTTTTAAAAAAATTGAGTTGGATTAGGAGTTAGTTATAGAAGAGAGATTTGTGTGAGTTAGTTGAGAAAAAGCGGGATATTAGAAATTAGTTAGAGAAGAGAGATTTGTGTGAATTAGTTAACAAAAATTAGGACGTTAGGTTAGTTAGAGAAGAGATTAAAGGAGAAAGATTTGTGAGTTAATTGAGAAAAATGGGGGACGTTAGGTGTTAGTTAGATAAGGGATTAGAGAAGAGATATTTGTGCAAGTTAGTTGAGAAAAATACGGGACGTTCGGAGTTAGTTAGAGAAGAGATTAGAGAAGAGAGATTTATGCGAGTTAGTTGAGAAAAACGGGAGAAGTTAGGAGTTAGTTAGATAACACATGAATTTAAACCGCAATGAAACTTGAATCACTTATATGAAGTGATAAAAAATTAGCTAGCAATGACAATTATCATCTGTATGGAAGGATAAAATTATTAACATATGTGTCAACAACAAACTACAGTGACCTTTAACCAGGAGCAGTCTCAGATTGTAACTTGGAGACGGTGTCGAGCTGCAGCTCTAGGAACTCACAGGTGACAGTTGCGAATGATTGTTGCTCGAGCCAAGCGCGGAATGGTGGTTGCATTGGTGGCTCCAAGACCTCATGGGCAGCAGTGGCAACTACATGTATTGATTCTTAGGTCATAATCAAATAAAATCAACTAATGAATAAATATAAGCAAATGAAACTAAAAACAAAGTATACAACAACAGACAAAAATAAAAATGACAGCAATTAAACGATGTAAGAAAGAATTACTGGATTGATTAGACCCTGCTACAGAAAAACACAAAACCATAAAATATAAAAAATACAGAACTTAAACTATGTAAAAAAATAATTAGTAGACTGGTTATACCGCGATAGAAATCTAAAATAATAAAACATGTTAATAGTTCAATGCATACTTGTAGCAAGAATGTTTTAGAAGGTTTTTATCTTCGAAAACTTGGCAGGAGCACTGCCCATTCAGTTAAGTAAGAGTTTGAGAATATATACAAGGTTTTACAATGTTTGCCTCATGGCGCTAATATAACGAATGTTTACGCACCGTTAGTTGGGTTGTTTCGACTACTCGTTCCAATTGCACCATGTCGATAGGACGTATGCCATTATGGGATTTTGTCATGTATCAAGAGGGTCATGTCCCAGAAGCAAAGAGCCTTGTTTTGGAACACTTGGCGGTTTCTCTCCTTCCATACTTCCCACATGACATAGATCAAGGTACCGCTAAGACATCGACTGTGCTCCTTGTTTGTGCCTATGAGGCTTGCATCCCACCAATCCGCAACATTTTGCTATGCCCTAGTGGATAAGGTTTGTGAGCTCTCATGAATACTTAGATATTTATCATGGAAAATATTAGAGATAAATCTTCATTTTGAAGTGAGAATACTCTAGAAGATTTTAGAGTGATAAAGATACTTGAGAAAGCCCTAGAATAAATCAAGGATAAACATGTTGAAGATATTTTAGAGATGAACTCTAGAATCGGAAAAAATTCTAGAGTAGCATATTTTAGGTGTGGTGTCTATGAAGTAAGAAAATATCCAGTACTTGGATAACGTTGTAGAAAACTCTAGAGATAAGATATTTGTAGAGAGTTTTCCAGAGTTATGTTGTATGGTTTGGATTGTGTCACATGGCACAAATCCAATGATCATGTAATCCTATAAATAGGGGTACCACCCCTCCCCTCATGTAATCAACCAAATGAAGCTATCAAGTATAAGAATGTCTTAGAGACTACCATGAAAAGGCCATAGTATAGAGTAGTTGGTATAGCGAGTGTATGTAGATCCTCATAATGTGGGTAATAAGGGCCACTCTCAAATAAACAAATAAACTAAGAGAGTCCTTATCCTTTGGTATCTCAACAAACAAACAAATCTATTGTTAAGGATAAAATTAAGGATAAGGGTAAGGATTATATTTGTTAGTTTTTTTATTTGAAAAAAGGGTGTGACACTACCATTGGGGGTGTGACACCACCACAACTACCAACTCCAATATATAATATAGTAATAGATAACCCAAACCCAGTGCATAGTTCCAATCCACAAATTAAACCAATATCAAAACCACCTAATTCTGCTATTCCACAAACCACCAGTCATACCTATATGCCACATCCAATGCTGCTGCAACAGCTATACCATAGCAAACGTACATACCCCAACAGCAGTATGATACTTACCCACCACAGCCCCCACCTAAAACTCCATATGCAGTTGCTCCTCACGCCAACCAGCGACACGAACAATCCTGTCTACTAACATTCCAAACAACAGCCCATATACACCACAGTACAACATTGCACACTATGCAACATAGAGTCACACCCAAGAAAAGACATGGCAAAGCAACAGTGGTTAATCCAATAATCCGGGCATCAGGTGCATGAAATTCAGCGCTAACAAATTTGCACAAATTTTCTGCCAATCTTCACCGCCAACAAACTCTAAAGATAGAAACATAAAGTGTGGTAAAACTAGCTAGGTTACTTCCACCCCTTGGACGTACATTGCTCTGCAGATCTGGAATTCAGAGGCTCAAGCCTTAAGATCCTCCATTGCTTGGATGTATGGTGTCCACCAACATGGATGTAGATCATGAACAAAATAGTAATGACGACGGATAGCCTCGCACGTTCGAGCTTTTGTGCGGCACACCTCGCAATCATATGAGATCCCAGCTTGTGGATGATATTCTTTGAAGTGTTTTTCCATCTGCAATGACAATATATAACTCGATTAAAATAATGATGTAACTAAATAATATTTTATTCTTTTAGAACATGTGTCAAAGCATGCACTTGTTTTCTATTAGAGAAGATAGCGAAAATGGCTAGAGTGCATACAAAGTCGCACGATGTGATGAGGACCAAATTGACCAAAAAGGAAGAAGCTAAGAACTAAACTAGCAAAGAACGGAAAATTGAGAACTGACAACTGAAAGTCTGAAACTACTGAATGCTGTAAGTAGATAATGCAAGCATTTTTATGCATACCTTGGTGATTCTAACTGGCCGATCAGTCACACCTTCAAAGGAACAAACGTGACATATGGTATGCTTATTTTGACAACTGTAGGCAGCTCGACAGAACAAGGCAAACTTATTCACATCCTCATCTGATATCTCTTGTCCGCGAATGAACTGCAACAAGATTCAAGTATGAATACAAAGATGCAGCATATAGAGCAACTCAGAAGATGAGAAATATTACATGCTTAGGACGAGGTGCTCGAGGTACTTTATTTGCTCCCCCAGATGATGTAGACTTGTGTAAGGCACCAACCTTGTGAAGAACAGAGGGCTTAATTTGCCTCTTTGAGGGTACACGTTCATCTGTTATTTATACCATAAAACGGTACTGTTAGATATAGCACTAAAACCTGTTGTTTTCCTCAAATTTTCTAATAACATTTAGAAAATAACTGTTACAGCTTTACAGCATCCTGGCACAAATTCAGACCCGCTGTTTTACTGCCATGAACTAAATGATGATCATAATATGAAGTAGAAGTGTTTCGACTTTAACTTTGCCAGAAGTTGACCCTTGTGATTTCTTTTTATTCTTTTGATCTTTAGCCTTTTTGTCATCAGCTGCTTCGGCTACACGTTAATCTATTTACCATAAAACAGTACTGTTAGAATACTATACATCTTCATCACATGAGATGCATACTTGTACACCCTAATCCCTCGTATAGAGACATTGAGATATCGCACTAAACCCTGTTGTTTTCCTCAAAATTTCTAACAACATTTAGCAATAACTGTTACAGCATCCTGGCACAAATTCAGACCCTCTGTTTTACTCATGAGCTAAACAATGATTTTTCTTTACCTTTGCCAGAAGGTGACCCTTCTGATTTGTTTTGATCTTCAGCCTTTTTGTCAGCAACTGCTTCGGACACAAACTTTGCAGGATCCTGGACCAAGGACATTTCCCTCAATTTCAGGTAACACTCTTGTTCACTAAGACCACAACCCCTCAGTTTGGATAACACATTCTGTGCATCAGAGCTCAGTGTGTGCGATAATTCTCCACATTCCTGAATACTAGAAATATGCGATACCCCTGACTTATTACTAGAACTTGGGAAGTCCTGCCTGTTCTCTGAATCACACTCTGGCTGAACCCCTGAAGAGCTAGATTGATCTGGAGCATTGTCTTTTGGTTTTTTGTGGGATCCGTCCAAATCACTTTGGTGGGTTTTGGTTCCATCCTGGTCTTCTTCATTTGCTCCATTGCAATTTCCAGAAATGTAACCAGACTCAACCACGGATTCCAAACAGAAAAATATATCATATATATATTTTTCCACTGTGTACTCTTTACAGCGTGGGATCTTCTCAGGATTTTTTACATTTACCTTGATTCTGACAATGTCGAGTTCCAGTAGCATCTCACAGTCCACATCTTCCACGTCCCCAATCATTGAGCCAAATTTCACACAGGGCTTCATAGTTTTTTCTAACAGCTGGTACTCCATCCACCCTAACCCACACCGTGTACAGCATACCCTTGGGCACTTGTACTAACTCTGATAAGAGCCCCCGACCTTTCTAATTTGAAGGAGGACTTGGCTAGTTCTTCGATCCTAGTCATATTAGGGAACTTCACAAGGAATGAATTCTGTCCCTCCTCCTTAGCAACCCATTTCCATTCCCAGTCAAATTTGTCACTAAATTCTTGAATTAGTTTTTCTACTGTTAGATTTCCAGATTCAACAGTGACAACAGCAGTGACATATTGAGCCCCAGGTGCAGTGGCAATATGAAACTCTTGACCATGAGAAGCCGTACCTAACAGTCGTGCCACTGGCTTGGCTTGTTTCGGCACCATGCATTTTGCAGTTGCATGCTCGTCGTTACCACAGAAGATGCAAAGTTTACAATCTGTGATAACATGTCCTCGCTCCCAACATTTGGAACAAACGGGTTCCAGGAGAAAGAGTAAGGTTGGTTGCTTCAAATCTCGACTCCTGTTGGCTTGAGCCATGCAGTTCTTCAATTCAACCTGCACATGGGCTATAAGTTTGAGCAAGGAAAGAGATAAATAACATAAACAAGCATTTGAGGTGTTTTTTAACTTACCCACTGGTAATTTATTGCAAGTGGCAGGATAAATTCACGGTAATCAAAATATATAGCTCCAATGTACTGCGCCCACAAGTTTTGAATTTCTGTACAACGGTCCTCGAACTGCAAAATAAAAACCAAAGTAAATCATATATCGTGAAGGGGGAAAATGGTAAAATGGAAAACATGTTACGTAAAAGTGTCATCAAACCTTGGCGCTTTCTCTATCTGCAGGCAAGTCAAGTAGCTTCTTTATGATGACATTGAAGATGTCAACACCTTTGTAGTATTTGTCCCATTTCAACAAGGTCTTTGGAGGTATCTCTGAAGGTAATCCACTACATGGCTCATACGACATTGAATCAAGCGTATAATCTACAGTTGGTAAATGGAAGATGCCATGCTGCTGCATATGATCTTGAGAACAAGTTATTTGATCAAAATACCAATCAAGTTTTGATTTATTTTCATACATTTTTGAACCTAGAACAAGCTTTAGCTTATCCAAGAGCTCAGGACCATGCTGGCTGCACAAACGTCCCCAAAGCAGGTCAATGTCTAAGATGTCTTCTTTTTTCTCAAAATCCTCCATAGTACCAGTTTCAGCATATACCCAGAAACCCCATCTGTTGTGCTCCTTAAAGAAAGAACATGCATCATGGATGGTCTTTGATGCGTACGGGTGGACTGAAGCGTAGTACCCACGATCATAGAACTTACAGAATGTGTCAACGCTCACGGCCATAAAGCTATCCTTTGCCTCAAAAGAACCCCAGAATTCACTTGCCTCATCCATCATCTTCTCATATAGAGAGTCAATTTGGGAATGCACAGCGAGTATTCTCTGATCATAACTTGGTCCACCGAAGAAACCAGATGGTATGTCCTGTTCCATGGGGTCATCCGGCGATTTGATTGAAAGCGTTTCAAGGCACTTGTCCATGGCTCTGGGTTCATCCAACTCGAACAACAGCCTGGCATGAAACAAGCCAAACACCGAGGACCTCTTGAAGTCATCGGCAACTTCTTCAATTATGTTGAGTGTTTGGCGTAGAAACACTGTTTTGTTGCTTTCCAGGTTGAAGGCACACGCGTGCTCGAGGTGCAGGTGTGCGCGTAGGAGTTGGGCGCGGCACGAGAATTTCCAGTTATCTGCGAAGCACGAGCTGCTTGAGACCGGCTGAGCTTCAGCAATTCCATCATCTCCGGGCAAACCACTTCTACTTCAATCCTGTGCTTGAGTGTCTCAATTGCTTCCTCGGCCTTCTTGAAAGCGTACAAGATCCTCATGACGGAGGAGGTGCCGTGGCCACCGAACCCCTCATGCTCATACCATACGAATTGAGGCAACGGGTCGATACCGTCGTTGATCGTACATGCGCGGCGGAGTTCCGCGTATGCCTCGGCGTACTGCTGGCAGTCGGCGAGCGCCTGGCCATGCGCGACGGCTGTCATGATGCAACCTGGGGCCAGCCGTGCCGCCTCGGAGGAGGCGGCGCGGGCCATATCGTAGGAGATGCTCGCCGCGACGCCAGGCTCGCGGACGGCGGCTTTTTGGTGGAGGACGCCCAGGAGGTTGTAGGCGAGCGGTAAGCACGCGTGCTCCTCGACGAAGCTCTTGGCGCGGGTTAGCGCCTGGCTGTGGTGGCCTTCGTCGTCCAGCTTGAGCACCTCCCTGGCCTCTGCGCGTAATGCTTGGTCTGCTCCCGAGACCTGGTGTTCCGCCATGGTCGAAACCGCGCGACGCAGGTGCTCGACCAAATGCCGGCGAGACTCCGGGCGGCGCCGAGAGAAGGTAGAGGTGGATGGATAATCAGGGAGTGGGGGCGGAGCAGGAGGGTTTGGGGGTGGAGAATGCGGCGAGATCGGGATGGAGCAGGAGGGCTCTGGGGGGTGGTCAGCGCGGCGAGGATCGGCGTGGAGCAGTAGGGTTTTGCGGGGTGGTGACGACGGCGAGGATTGGGGTGGAGAAGGGAGGTTTTGGTGCTGGTTTGTGGAGGTGAAGTTTGAGCGTGGCGAAGGAAAATAGGAAAAAAGCACGGCTGTTTTGGGCTGATGTGGCAACCTGTGGTTGGTTGCATTAAACGCTCCAGTGTTCGAGTTGAGAGGCCAGAACATGTGGCAATCTCCTGTTTAGCAGATCCAAGCAATCTCCACCATCCAACTCATCTAATCTAACGGTCCACGTTATCTAGATGATGTATCAATCACAACGCCTCCCCTTGAGTGCGGTTTTTCCCCAGTACTTGGACGTCCGGGTACTATCTCAACCGTTCGTTTGCTTTGAGATTCGTGCAACAAGAATCTGAGAGCATATTTGTTATTTTAGTCCCTGGGATTACTTCACCTTTCGCCAGCTCCTCCGCCTTCCACCTCCTCCGGCCCTCTCTCCCTCCCATACCGGTGCCATCTCCACCTCCTCCGGCCTCGCCGCCACCTCCTCCGGCCTCGCCGCCCCCCGCCTCCACCAGATCCGACCTCGCCGCCACACACCGCCACCAGATCCGGCCTCCTCCGGCCTCGCCGCCCCCCGCCGCCACCGGATCAACCTCCTCCGGCCTCGCCGCGTCCACGTCCACGACCGAGGAGACGGCCGACAGGGAGGAGGATGTTGCCGGATCCCGTAGTGCGCCGGCTGCAGCGAGGCAAATCCGATGCATTTTTTCTCTTTTTTTTGTTCAGAACCGAATCCGGTGGCATTTGGTTTGAAATTGCTGGTTCAAGAAGAAATTGTTTGATTCTTCCAATTTTTTTCATGCTCATGTTCATGTTTGCACATAATCCGAACCCAACATTTTCACATGCATGATTTTGGTGTTTGTTAATGAATTGGACTAGATCCGATTTTGGTGTTTGTTAATGAATTGGACTAGATTCGATTCCTTAGTGCATATTCTTTATGACATGAATCAATCCAAAACCGGTGAAGAAAAATTGCATGATTTCTGTTCATGATCTGAAATGCAGAAAAGATATGCAAAGATTTATTGTTGACTATGATCTAAACGGTAGAAGAGTATAATTTGTTGTTTCAATATCCGTGAAAGAAATAATGCACCAAAGACTTACATTCAGCGGGAACAATTCTTGAGCAAAAGGTTCAAGCCATGAAATAGCTAAAATTCATGAACTTTTGTCCAGCTGGCATGCAGGAGCCGCGGGTATGCTATTTCTATCAACACGCTTATGTAGAATCTGTTTTACTTAATTATGACGAAAGGTTTTTGTCTTACTCAAGTAGTAACGGAGAACAAAGAATTCGCAGAAACAAACCCTATGATATAGAAAGGTAGAAACTGAATAGATAGTGTGCCTTTTAGTTTGCGTCGAGTTGTAATCAGCCCCTTCGGGCTTAACTTTCCCTTCTACCTTTTCAATACAACGAGACGCACGGGGCCGTGTGTATCTTTTTTGCGCAGCCTAGACGATGGAGTCGGGTCGCCATTCACGCTCGGCCGAGCTGTGGAGGTGGCAACAGACGTGGAGTTGTATAGCACGCGACACGGCCCAGGTGGGTGGACGAAGGGGGAAGGTCACTTTAACACTAATCCCCCGGTTCATGCCGGGGGACGAAGACCACAAGGGCCCATGCGCTGCGCGGGCGGCAGCAAGAACGGCCTGGATTGCATCAAGAAACATCTTGCAATAAACAACGAATAAAATTGGGTGCGGTTACTTGGTTTGTCAATCAGGAGCTCATTGACATTGAGGGCAAAATACAACCATCAGGTGGAGGAAGATTATTGTTCTTTTTCAATTTCAGACCTGCAATAAAATCAGTATTCTCTGAGCATCTTTGTAAGAATGCTTACCAGTAATTCAAATTTACATAGAGTGATTATTAAGGGGTAGCCAATAACGGTGTGTATATCTTGTGAATAGAACAATCTGCACAATCAAGAGATTGACTAATTGCTATATCATTTTTATATCTTCAACTTTATAAGGCATGTAGTTTCACCAGAAATCAATAGGAAATTAATTATAAACAGATAATAACGTTATTATCCCAACAAGCCTTTTTCCTATAGTAAGAATCTTAAAGAGAGACAAATTCCTAGGAACAAATTCTTTTGAAAAGAACCGACCCCTACCTAAATTTTATTAAAACTAAATTTGAACAACAAAGCTCAGAGTACATAATGTTGGATCTATGCATCATCATGCATAAGAACCGGAGAAAGAAGAAGAAAGAAGGAAGTCTCTTTTTGTTAGAAGATTGTAGCCTTCGAGTCAAAGATATGTAGCCAAGTTGTAATGCTGTTTTTGTGCCTCTTCTTTCTGGATCTTTTGAGCCAAAGGTGCAGCATATTTTTGAAGTTGGACATTATATTCTGAGGAGTAAGCTCGATGTTGTCGAACACCTTTCGGTTTCATGACAGCCAGATATTTCACACAAGGCAGGTGGCTATCAATCCCAAGCTTCTTGAAGTTGATGAGGGAGCTCCATACCTGTAGTGTAAAGCTTATCTACATGTTCAATTCCTAGTGGATTCATATGATATTCCAAATATTACTGGAGTGCCTACATCGAAGACCGAAGTGTTCTACCAATTTCAGCGTATTGCACCCAAAGGGGTAACTCGTGTCTAAGGAGATACCTCGTTTCCTGAGAACAACTCCTAACTTTGATTTTCAGATTTATTAATTGCCAGACGAACAATAAGTCTAGCTCCAAATAAAAGAATTGAGCTCGACCTATCTGCTTTTGCATCCTCTTAACCCAAATCACCACGGTAAGCTGCCTCAAGACTTTAAAGCATATAAAATTAGTGTGACTGGAAAATTAAACATTGAAGAATTCCCATAAAATTAAGAGCTTGAACGACTTGTAATCATTGACAGCTTTAGGATGGTGCCAAAGTTATCTTCTGTCACATCCTCTGCACTATTGTAGTAGAAAAGACTTGGTAAAGTAGCACTCTCTTTTTTTTTCCTTCCTTCAACAAGACCATCCACTTTTCCACAGTTGAATTTCATAAATAAGACTTCACCTGATTTACAATTGGTCAGGAGTACATGCATATTGTCTGCAAGAATCCACACACACATTCGGTATATGGATATTCCTCTCTGAAACTGCAATGCAATGGGTGAACTCTTATTAGGGGGTGTTTGGTTGGGCTTTTCAGCAGCTTTTCACTGGAAAAAGCTGCAGCCCAACCAAACGGCCAGCTTTTCAGCAGCTTTTGCCAACGGTAGCTTTGGACTTTGCAGTGTAAATTCAGCTGTTTGAAAAAGCTGCCTTCTGCCAGCTTTTTGCAATGTGTTGAAGCTTCAGTGCTTATTTTTTAAAATGTTGTAGATGATTTGGATCAACCAAAAGCCATATGTTCACTTTCTCACAGCCACAGCAGCTTTTCCAGACAGCCGGCCAACAACAGTTTTGTCAACAGCCACAGCCCAACCAAACAGGCCCTTAGACACAAGAGTGTCATTTGTAGGCTGCAAAGGCTCATTTCTGCCTAGAGTACGAACTAAAATTACAATCAACAGAAACAGGGATACTCAAAGAGCTGAAAGTAGACTTCAGGGATTGTTCGAGTGTTCAGCAAACATGAAGTTCACTAAGAGTAGTACGCAGGATCTTTATCACACTAATCTGTTAGCAAAATAAATTATAATTAACATTGGACAAGTCATCTTAATAAAATCAGATGGATATTAATGTCAACAGACATGGTACTGTTCTAATGTGGAGGAAGGAAATCTTATATGCTGTTCAGATATAGGAACCTCTTCTATCCCTTCGTTTCAAACAAAAACAATCCACACATCGATGCAGTACATTAGAAGCTATTGGATCATGCATATTGGTGATAACATCATGCCAAGAAAGGGTACATATACTTCTTATACTTGCCACGAGCAATAGCAGGTCCGATAATAAGCAAATAATGTAACTAAATGGTGCATTTGATGTTCTGTGCAGCGCACAGATGGTTTACAATGAGCTGCATAAAAAAAAGGCTAACCAAGATGTTATCGAACAATTTAACGACTCATATAGTTAATGTGATTCTTGAAAATATATACATATGTTGAATCTTCATGTGTCGATAGCATGCACATTTCATGGATTAAACATAGAAGTTATGAAAGCTTTAGCATGCAGCTGCTTGAGTTAAAATCCGAGGAAGAACTTCAATTCTCCTATCATTGACATCTCAAACTTGCTAGTCATTAGTTCACCAAATTCATTGCTAAATGCTTTGTTAGTGGAACCAAAGATAATATCATCAACATATATTTAGCATACGAACAAGTCACCTTTAACCCTCTTTGTGAAGAGAGTGGTATCGATTTTCTCAATCACAAAATCATTCATAACTAGAAAATCCCTAAGGCCTTAATACCAAACTCGAGGAGTTTGCTTTAATCCATAGAGGGCCTTTCGGAGTTTATAGACATGATTGATGTGATTAGGGTCCTCAAAACCCGGTAGTTGTGCAACGTATACCAATTCATTAATGGGACCATTAAGGAAAGCACTTTTAACATCCATTTGATACAATTTGAAGTTATGATGATTAGCATATGCAACTAAAATGCGAATGGCCTCAAATCTAGCAACGGGGGCATAGGTTTCACCGAAATCCAAACCTTCGACTTGGGTGAAGCCTTGTGCCATCAACCTTGCCTTGTTCCTTACGATTTGGCCATTTTCATCTTGCTTGTTCTTGAATATCCACTTTGTGCCGATGACATTGTGATTCTTGTCCTTCGGTCTCTCCACTAGAGACCACACCTTGTTGCGGGTGAAGTTATTGAGTTCTTCTTGCATTGTCAACACCCACTCGGGATCTTCCATAGCTTCTCCTACCTTAAGGGATTCAAGGGAGGAAACAAACGAGTGATGTTCACAAAAGTTTGCTAAACGTCTATGAGTGGTTAACCCTTTAGATATGTTTCCTAGAATATTGTCAACGTCGAGTCCTTTCATGTTGCATGGGATCCGTTGTTGTCGTGGAGCTTGATCTTCTTCATTTAAAGCTTGAGCTCCATCTTGAGCTTGATCTTGACCTCGATCTTGCTCACTTGATTGACGATCTTGAGGTTGTTCTTGGTCATTGAGTTGATCTTCTGATGAGGTGGGTGATTCAACTTGTCTTGAACTTAATTCTTCTCCTTCCTTCTCCTTAGATTGTTCGATTGGTAAGATCTCACCAATCCCCATGATCTTGATGGCTTGAGAAGGATCTTCTTCACCTAGCACACTTGAATCAACTCGCTCTACTTGAGAGCCATTATTTTCATCAAACTCCACATCACTAGATTCTTCAACACATCCGGTTGATTTGTTGTAGTCTCTATATGAGTGAGAGTTTGATCCATATCCAACAAATATACCTTCTATAGACTTAGGAGCAAATTTAGCTAATCTATCTCTCTTATTAAGCATGAAACACTTACAACCGAATACTCGAAAGTATTTGACGTTAGGCTTCTTTCCGGTGAGTAGCTCATACGCTGTCTTGTCCAGGATCTTGCGGAGGAATAGTCGGTTAGATGCATGACACGCGGTGTTGATGGTTTCGGCCCAAAAGTTGTACGGAGACTTGTACTCATCCACCATGGTTCTCACAATTTCCACCAACATCCGGTTCTTCCTTTCCGCCACACCATTTTATTGAGGGGTATATGGAGTAGATAGCTCATGCTTGATCCCCTCTTCATCCAAATATTCATCAAGCTTGGTGTTCTTGAACTCGGTTCCATTGTCGCTTCTAATTGCCAAGATCTTCTCATCAAGTTGTCGTTGAATAGGCTTGGCAAATGACTCGAAGGTATCTTGAATTTCATCCTTAGATCGACTAAAATACACCCAAGTAAAACAAGAAAAATCATCGACAATAACGAAACCATACTTACTTCCACCAATACTATCGTAGGATAGAGGTCCAAAGAGATCCATGTGGAGGAGTTCCAAGGGCCTCGTAGTTATGATGATGCTCTTGGTGGGATGCTTCTTTCCAACGATCTTTCTGGCAATACATGAGCTACAAGCTCTATCTTTTTCAAATGCAATATCGGTTAGTCCAACAATGTGCTCGCCCTTTAGAAGATTTAGAAATACCGACGTGGACTAATCTACGATGCTATAGCCCTCCGCGAAGGTTTCCAACCGAGCTTGAGCGCAGTGAGCACTTCATTCGCCCAGGCGGTAGTGAGGAGCTCGCAAGTGTGCTCAGGCGGCATGTACAGCCGTACAGGAGGACCATGAACAAGTCAAGGTATGGGTTGGCTTGGGTGGCGGGCAAGGGTCCAAACTGATTAATGGGGAAAATGGGTCTGCAAAGTAAATTGTGGGTAAAGTTTCAAAAAGAAAATTTAATTGATGTAGAAATCGGGAGTGATTTGCAGAATCAACTCTAGGTTCCCATTGCACCGCATCAAACCACACACCAGCACCTCCAAAAAGCATGAGCTAAGAATAAGACTGGCGTGTATGCGGTAGGTAACCCATAGCGCCCGCTTGACTCGCTGAGGGAAGCTACTAAATCAACTGCAAGATCACCCCCAAAGAATTAAGACTGAGGTGGGCGCGGCAACCCACTTCATCACTAAGCCAATGTACGAAAAATATAGCACTCAACACTAGTAATCCATTTCAGTTTCCAACATTATGTGCTGACGATAATAAACACCCTGCTGGAACAAAAATTGCATGAACAGACTACCTTAGATGATTAGAAGGGAAAGAAACTAATTAGTCTCCATCAGCAAAGGGATATGCAATAAGCAGTAGAGCGCCTGAGCAATAGCCACACCCACTCGTATTCAACATGTTTCTTAAATATCTAAAAAGTAGACACACACCGAAAGGGACTAATTAAGTAAAACGTTCAATACTCTGATAGAACTTATCAATCAATCTCCTTTGCATCGCACATAGCCTTTGGGGGTTGATCGTAGACGCATGAACAAACCGACTTTAGCGCTGAAGCAACATTCCTGTCACCAACGAAGTCCATGATGAGGGGCACCAACGGTCTGGCCACTTCGGGGTACTCCTTGGCACAGCCATGGATCGCCTGCACTAGCAACTGGTGGTACTCACCAGCCTGTGTCTTAACAAGCTCATCCTTGAGGTACCGCACCACCTCCTCCACATTTCCCCGGGTGTGCAGAAAAAGCACCAAATCCAGCACCTTCCTCTTGACATCCACGTTGGCGCTGGGGCTAGCAATAGTGTGCAGCACGTCCATGAGCAGATCCAACATGACATCATGGTGCGAGATGCACAGCTCGCTCAGGCGGTCCAGAACAACGAGCTTCACCCTTGAAGTCACTCTGCGAAGAAAGCAGCTTACAGTAGGCGTTGGCAGCGGCGCGCACCACCGTTGGGGCAGCGGAAAGCGACAAAAGGGCGCTGGCACACTTGTAAACGACGGAATTGCTGGGAGTGGAGAGGAGGGACATGATGATCTTGATAAACATGCCTTTGTCGCGGTTGGGCGAGCGGCAGACCTCGTGGATGAGGTCGATGGCAACCATCTGGAGGAGGTCGAGCCACTCGGTGACGAGGCCGTTGGTGTTGGCGAGTAGGTATGCGACGGCCCGCTGCTGCGCGAAGGTGCAGTACATGAGGAACACGTTCTTCCTTGCGGCCGCGTCCTGCTCTGTGGCGAGCGCGCGCTCCGCGATGTCGGGTGCGTCGGGGATGAGCAGGCGGCCGTTGCACAGGCGGTAGATGGCCGAGACGGCGGAGAGCGTGTGGCGGCGGACGAAGTGGTCTTCGTGGTTGAGGTTCGCGAGGACGGAGGCCACGAGCGGCTCGAGCAGATCTGGCTCACGGACGCGGTAGAGGAAGCGCAGCGTGATGCCGCGGATGTACCCGTCGGGGTAGTTGAGGTTGTTGCAAAGGTAACCGCAGACGAGGTTCGCCTCCGGAGGGACGGGGCTGTAGACGTTGTCGCCCTTGCCGACGATCTCGAGGTAGAGGAGGACGAGCTTCTAGACTGCGCAATTCTCAGAGGGGAGGACGTAGCGAATGACGGTGGCAGAGAGGTCCCGAAGGAGGAAGGCCTCGCCGTTGCGGAGGAGCGCAATGACGTACTTCATAGTGCTGACCTTGGCGGCGACGTCTTTGAACATGAGAGCAACCTTGATGTCGTGTACCATGATGGGGTAGCGCTTATCAATGCGCACCAAGAGGGTGCAAGGCTTCTCAGCCATGGTCGCTGCTGCGGGCGGTGGATCTGACCTGCCGTGGATGGGAGGGTCGATCTGGATCTAGGAGAGGAGGACGAAGAAGACCAAAAGAGTGGGGATGAGGGTGGGTTAGAGCGCAGTCATTAATACGGCCCAAGTTTACAAATTGAACCCTTGAAGATATACGAACTATAGATGGGCCCATTGCCATGCGTCGAGCTGGAGCTTGAGACGTGGCATTTCGCACTGCTTGGGCCGCGAAGCTTCCTGGCTTCTCTGCTGCCCACCGGATTCCACGACGACGTCGCCCCATGGGTTTCGGCTGCCAGTGGCTTTGTAGAGATCTTGCCAAGATTGGGATCTCAGCTTGATCACAAGGATCTGACAAACTGATAGAACAGTAGGTGATTTACCATACTCTGCTCCCATCTCAGTGTTGCCAATAGTCACATTGACAGACTTAGAGTTCTGTCCTTGCTGACTTTTCCTGCCTTTGCGACTCTTGCAGTTCTTGGCCAATGTCCAAGCTCACCGCACACAAAGCAAGGATGCTCTTTTGTGTTCTTCTTCTTCCTAAAGTTGGTAGTCGGTGCAACCTTGTTTTTTCCTTTGAACTTGTGGGTGTTTTTCTTCTGCACTAAGTTAGCACTAGAAGTTCCTTCAATTCCCTTAGAGTGTGTGTCTTTTGCTCTCGCCTTCTCTTCAACATCAAGAGACCCAATGAGATTCTCGACAGAGATCTCTTGTCTCTTATGTTTTAGAAAAGTAACAAAGTTCCTCCATGAGGGAGGCAAATTGGCAATAATGCCTCAAGCGGCAAACTTGTCGGGCAACACACACTTTAGGAGTGCGAGTTCTTTTACAATGCACTGTATCTCATGAGCCTGCTCAACTACAGACGGTCATCGACCATTTTGTAGTTATGATATTGCTCCATGATATACAGTTCACTGCCAGCATCGCTTGCGCCAAACTTGGCCTCGAGCACATCCCACAATTCATTGGCATCATGCATATGTAGATATGCATCAACCAATTTCTCACCAAGCACGCTAATGACGGCACCCACAAAGATGACGGTGGCATCCTGGAATGCTTTTTCCTGTTCAGGAGTAGCCGTTCCCTCAGGCTTGCCAGCCGCCACCCAGTACACGTTCATAGCGGTGAGCCACAAGGTTACTTTAGTTTGCCATCTCTTAAAATGTGGTCCATTAAAAGGACCTGGTTTCAGCGCAGCGATAAAGACAGTCATCGAAAATTTCCTAACATATGGTTTCATAAAATAAGGTTTTTGGATTGCTGGAATATTAAGAAATTTTTAAATTATACTAATCCATGAAATCACGAAATACATTATGACAAATATTCTAGTGAATATATTTGCAGAAGCATTTCCAATCAAGCTACACATACTAGTGTAGGCTATTATGAATAGAGAGAAGCACAGAATGTACGTGGCGTTCGTTGGGAAGACAACAACACTGTTATTGTTGCTGTTGTCACCCGCCATGTAGTCGTTTGCTTGATGTAGAGGAAGTAGTCGTACCGCAGCACCATCTCGCTCCGATCCAGCAGCATGAAGTAGTCGAAGAAGGCAAGCCGAACAGCAGCGAACAGTCGCGCAGAGCGCTCCTCAAAAACCTTATTCGCTTTCTCTCGGTGCAGGATCTCAAAGGCGAGGGTTCCAGAGGCATGTCCTCCCGAACCCCCGTGCACACGATCATCGGGATGGGGCAAGTTTGGAGGCAGCAGCAAAACAGTGGAGCAGAGGGCTTGAGAGAGAGGGACGAGCAGAGCTCTGAGGTGCAACTTCTCATGTGTGTGGGAGACTTTATATAGGCATAGTCCCCCATCGGGAGGGAAAGCAAAAGGGGCACTCGTTAATTTAGTAACGCGTCCGTTACAAAAATAATCCTCACCAAAGTCCAAAAGATCACACCTTCCAACCACGTCACGGCTCGCGCCACGTGCCCTACCCCGCCCCGGCTCGGCGAGGCGAGCGAGGAAATGAATGAGCGCGTGTTGTGTTATTCCCTTCTAATGCCATAAGGGGGAAGTTAAATTTTACCTCATAAGTTGGTGAACCTCAAGTTAAACTCTCCATATGGAGACTAAAGGAAATACATTTTTTGTACACATAAATGGGTCTTAGGGTTTTCCTGATTTAATTGTTCATTGATAGGCTAGGCCTAATTAAATCTAACATTGTTTGCGTAGTTGGTGGGCTGAAACCATGAAATCCATGTCTCACGCTCGCGCCATAGTTAATTTGCTCCCTCAGTTGTACACATGCATGCATGTACGGGACCAACACATCGATCCCTTCGCTGCCAAGGCTAGAGCATCCGCGGACAAAGTACCTGTACATAACCTCACTTGTTTCTAATTTGGCATCCCACAGGTCGGGTTTCTGTTCTGGCACCGCTAAAAGACGACGGGGGCCGGTGAGCTAGCCATGGAGTGCATGGCTAGAGCAGCCGACGTCGCTTAGGCCACGTACAATGCAGGGTGTTTATAGCCCGGTGCTTAAAGAGAGAGAGAGAGAGTAGCGTGGCGTCTCAAAAAAATATGTGACTTACAATGCAGAGTGCTTCATATGGGTGCTTAAGTTGCTTTAATATTCGTGTAGCACCTACTTTAGCACCTGTTGTCTCTAATGCAGCATTTCATATGAGTACTATTTGGTGCCTTTTGGAGTATTATTTGCTAGGCACTGGTTGAAGCACCTGTCACCTGTGTCACCCTAAGCACCAGCCTAGCACGGAGTGCTAAACTTTGCTTCCGTTGTCCTTCCTAAGCACCTGTCTAAGCACCTTTCACAATAAAATCAGATTTTTTTCCTGAGACACATGTCTAAGTACCTGCATTGTACAGGGTCTTAATGCACGCGCCGAAGCTTCAGGGGTTGCTCTTCTCACGTCGCGCCGCGCTCTCCAAATTTGCGGTACGTGTGCACTACCTAGTTTCCGGTTGCTTCCACGAAGAGCTTCGTAGGGTTGGTGCTTCTCCTCTTTCGTTCTTGCTTTGGTGTTGTCTGTTGGATTCGAGCGTTTTTTATTTTATTGCTCTTTTTGTGCGGCGTGTTTCTCCGTTGCTCGCATGCTGCGTACGGGGGGCGATTGGATCTGTGGTGCTGGTTTCGTTTCTCTCGCAGGTTAGTATTTCCGATTTGCTTCAGCTTTGTTTTTCCTGTTAGTATTCTTCTTACATCAGTTGCATGCTCCTTAAATTTTGGGTTTGTGATTGTAGGTATGCTGCTGGTATGTGACATTTTAACTGAATAATTAACTTATAGTACATGACATTTTAACACACTATTTTTTGTTTGCCAGGAACAATGAGTCAATGTGGAACCAGCAGCTGAACGAGGAGTCATAGGGTGCGTAGTAGTAGTATCTAGGGAGAGCTGTTATTTTAGGTACCGAGCTCTTTCTTTCCAGTTGGTTGCTCATAGCATTTCTTTTTGTTCATATATATATATGAATCTTTGGTTAGATTCCCTGATATTTGTGCACTGTTTAGGTAGAACTGAAAAATAGGGCAAAGAAATTTGATATTCGTATCGAACCCTTTCTTCCCAGTTGGTTGCTCGTAGCATTTCTTTTTGTTCATATAGATATGAATTTCTGGTTATATTCCCTGATATTTGTGCACTGTTTATGCACAACTGAAAATAGGGGGGAAAAAATGGATACTCCTAGAAGCTATTTTTGCCGTTTGGGAGCTTGAAATAACACAGTTTCTCCCGATTAAGATTGCAAATTGCAAATTGCAAATTGCAAAATTTTACTGATTATACTAGATTCAGTTGATTTCCCCCAAGTCTATGCAAGGTACACATCGGAGAGATCGCATCCCAAACCCCTGGTTTCAGAGACAACCTTCAGGTTTATGTAAGTGTGCTGATGATCTATAGCTTCCCTTAATTTATCTATTCAGTTTTACGGGAACTGGTTCGGAAGCTGCACGAATGAGTTTTTTTTTAAATAATCGTGACAGGAGCACTGCCTTTCTCATAGATTAGAAACTAACGAAAAATAAGATGTGTAATTTACAGATAGAAGTAAGAAAAATGAGTGCCGTGACAGCTACTGCAAAAAGAGGGTCCCCCGTATTATTTGAGGTTCTACAGAAGGCCATCCTTCTAGAGTTAATGTCTTCCTGTGCTTTAAGTGCTACCCTTTGAAGTGGTTAGGAAGCCGGACAAATAAGTTTGTTGTTAGTAAACTTTGTGCACATGTATCTTTTGTGTTTTCTCGTATTTTGTTTCTGTAGCAGTAATGCGCACGGCGTGATTTGTGCAGTCGTGCATGTAGGAGCTTGAGACGTGCATGTCTGCATCTAGGGGGCACGTCCTGCTAACCGAACGGCTTGATCCGCACTCGTGGGATGGTGCGAGTCACACGGGATCATGGCGCAAGTTTAGCATATAACGGTTAGTTGTTGTTTCCCTTGAAATAAGAGGCGAATAAAACCAGAAAAGCAACGTAACGTTGAGCTGCACAAAAGTCCCTCTCACGTAGAGTGTTTACCAGCCACTTGAGTAGGTTATATCTATGATCCCGAGTAAGTTGTATCCAACCTCTGAGTAGGTTATAACTAGTCGGAGGAGTCTCCGAGTAGGTTGTAGCTGACATTTGTTTCATCCCGAAAGTATGTTTGATTGCTGCAACAATCTGCCCATGGTAATGTACATATTAGGTTTAAGTGGGCTGATGATTTTGTCGGTAACCTATCCAATAAAAGATGGCAGACGTAACAAGTTCGATAAATAAAAAAGGTCGCACGAACCTGATCAACTATTTGCTCAATCCCATACGCATTTTGACTTCATCAGTTACCTGTAATTTCCATGCTAGGCTACTCCGTATAACCTTTATATAGTCTTCTATGCTTGAGGATAATTTGATTAGCCATTCCCTCGCTACACTGTTCAGAAAGAAAAAAAAGGTGAATGGCAACTAAAATCTAAATATATTCATGTTTAAATATGCAATGATGAAACATCTATAGGTTAATTCCTTAATATGAAATTATAGGTGCCAGATGAAAGGCACACTCAAGCACGACGAAACTCGTGTGCTCGTGGCTCCGCGCGGCATGTGCACTTAAACCATGTACAATGCAGGGTGTTTATAGACCAGTGCTTAAAGAGAGAGAGTATCGTTGCGTCTCGAAAAAATATATGACTTGCAATGCAGAGTGCTTCATATAGGTGCTTAAGTTGCTTTAATATTCGTGTAGCACCTACTCTGTCACGTGTGTCACCCTAAGCACCAGCCTAGCACCAGAAGCTAAACTTTGCTTCTGTCGTCCTTCCTAAGCACCTGTGCAAACCGATCTCACAAAAAAATCAGATTTTTTTCCTGAGCCACCTGTCTAAGCACCTGCGTTGTACAGGACCTTAGCAAACCATTAATTGTTGAAGTTGCTTGCAAGGGTAAGGATACCGACCACCAGATTAAATCAGGCTGCTTCTAAAATAATGGAATTATCGTTGGTAGGATAAGAGACCAGATTGCTTCTTACACATTCTTCCCTTCATTAAGGAATCATACGGTTATCTAGATCATGTGCTCTTTAGTTTGGAGTTGTACAGGTGCTTTCCTTCATGTGCTGATACTATGATCTGGGACTAGTGATTTTAATTAATATGTGAACCCAGATACTGTGAGTAATTTATAGATTTTACTAATTTTCCTATAGTACAAAAAATGTCATACTGTTAATGTTATATCGTCTTACTATTTTTTCATGCCATACATGAACCATCTGTCCACTAGTCATAGGCATGAGCTAGCAAACCTTGACATACAGTTTTAGTAATACAAAAAAAAAGAGTTGCAAAAGAAATGTGCCGTACAGTTCAGTTCAATTTTGCAGCAATATAAAAATTGTGGTTGCAGAAATTAATATTTATACTTTCTTGCAGTTGCAGTTGGACGGCAAATATGGTAAACATGCATGAAATGCATAGTCGTAATTATACAGCATGTTAAAGGGGTATCCCTGCTTATACAATGTGCCACTTCCTTATTTTTCCCCCCATTTTTACAACTACGCGTGTTTGAATATAGTATTACTTACAAAAGCGATTGCTCCTTGGCCATACACCAAGCATGGTTGAGTTGGACTGAAAGGTAATGATAACACCTCGCTATAATACTATCTGAACCTATTTTCTATGTTAATTTTATACCATCTTATATCTATTGCCATAAGATACGAAGGTAGATCCACTCAACAACCTGATAGGTGGTGATCTTTTGTTTATGTGTTACTGTAGTTGTGTCGTGCAAGGAGCTACTGGGCATATGAATAATGGGATCCTGTTTGCTGCATTTGTTTTTAGCGGGCTATAGTGGAGTAGTTCCTCTTCTGCTCTCAGTGGCTCCTACGTGCTAACCTTTCGTCGTAGACGTTTAATCAAATGAATAACCTTTGCATAATTAGCACAAGACACTTGTGTGGGTGTATGCACTACTATAGAACATGTCAATACTGACGGGCCAAAAACCCACATTAGTGACGGGTTTTTGGCCCGTCAGCAACTAAAGGTCAGTAATGACTCGTATTATCAGTGACGGGTAATTTACCCGTCAGTGATGACGTTTTCACAGGTGACGAAAAGTCATGGGTAGAAAAAGTATCCATCAGTGATGACTCTACCATCACGGACGGGTAAATATTTAACCCGTCAGTGATGAGAGTCATCGCGGACGGTAAATATTTAACTCTTCAGTGATGACGTTTTCAAAGACGCAAAAAAAGCCCTACCCGGACACTACCGAATAGGGTTTCACTAAAACAGCTATAATTTTTGCATACGGTGTCCTTTTTAGGTCCACGACTACTCAAAATGACCGTATCGACGAGGCGCATCTAAAAAATCTACTCGTCTTTAGACCTGTATAATTTTTCACCTCCAAATTCGGCCTTTAAGACTGACTTTTCCCCCTCCGAACGAAACATCGCCTCTTCCGACCCTCCGTTGAACTTTTTCCTAGGCTCCAAATGCAGTAATCTTTGCGGATTCTGAACTGTGAGGGAGTAGAGCTACTAGAAAAAAATACGAGAAAAAAATTCACTTCAAATTCGACCTCTAAGACTCACTTTTGCCCCGAACGAATAATCGCTGCTACCGAACCCTCCGTTGACCTTCTTCCCGAGCTCCAAATATAGTAATTTTTGTGGATTCTGAACCGTGAGGGAGTAGAGCTGCTATAAAAAAAATATGAGAAAAATTTTAAAAACAAAAAATTTAGGCACTAGTAGAAATTAAGACTCGGGAGGATCTTTCTTACCTCGAATCCAACTGAAACTCCCATGTAAGCTCCACCATGTTCCTATGGGATGGTGACGTGAAGAGGATATGCTCCCTTGTGACCGATTTGGACAGGAAGGATGGGAGGAGAGGAGGAGAGGAGAAAAAGGGTGGAAGAAAGGAAAGGAGGGTGAAAGGGAGAAGGAAAAAATATGGATCTGGATCTGCACTGAGAGGCACTGAGGTGAATTATATACCCCGCGGTCGACATCACTGACGGGTATTTATTTTGCCCGTCTGTGATGATGTTTTTATCAAAACCCGTCACTGATGGTTTTCATCACTGACAGATATTCCTTACCCGTCAGTGATGGTAGGGTCCAGGATGACTTTTTTGTAGTAGTGATCACGGCCTCTACTCTAGCCAAATTCATTGATATACCACCAAATTGCGTGACATTTTATCTTTGATATAATATATGTGTAATACTGTAATCCTTCTCCAACATTACATTGTGTTTGGTTTGATATGGTACTACACCATTACTCCTCTGTTACAGTCTTCAGCATAGCTTCCATTCCTCCGCTTGAAACCTACAATATTATGGTTGGTGTCATTGATAGTCTTGTACTCGATCCGTTTATAGGTCCGTAGAAATATACTGAACAGAACCAAAAAAGTCCCATATTATATGAGGACAACATCCCAACATTGCCTACATATGAGTTATTGTATTATGTCTATACCCAAACTATTTAGTTCCTTATAAAAACAGTGGTTTCACATAAACATTATTATATATATAGTCCGTACTTTCTTTGCCAATTTCGCGGTGCAGTGAAGCTCGTATTTGCACAGTCAACAATATGTGAATGACACCTCAACAAATTTGCTACACTCCACCGCACGCCAGTCAAAACTCCTTTGGAGGGATCAAAAGTTACCACTTTGGAAGGGCCGGTCAAGGACCTCAATTAAGTCACCTAGTTCGATCTATTAGTTAAGGGCTGCATGTGTTACACAAGGTCTTGGAGTTGCCGGTTCAAATTTGGATCGAGACAATAGTTGAGGCCTCGGAGATAGTGCTTTCCGTCTCAAAATTAATACTCCCTCTGTCTAAGAATGTAAGGCATATTTTGATTCATTAAAACAAGTCTTTAATTAATAATTACTCTATTAATGTGTAGTTTATATGATGCAAAATCATAATCATAAGGAAGTATTTTTGAAGAGGAATGTAATGATATCAAATGTATGTCACATAAATCGTATATGAATAGAGTAATTATTGATCAAATCATTGTCTTAACTAATTGAAATACGTCTTACATTTTTAGACGGAGAGAGTATTGTTTAAGTCTTCAAAATGCAATTTTTATCTACAGTGTTTTCTTTATTTATGGATAGAGGACTGGAAGGAGTATACGTCCTTTACAATAAAAGAAAAGGAGCATCAAGAAAGATAAATTTTACATGGTCAATCATGCTCCCATGACATTTTATCATATATTCACTATCGCCTATTCCAAAATAAAGACTATAACAAGACCTAAAAAGAGCAAACAAACCAGGGACATGTGGCTGTCTTTTTTCCTTGGCTCCCATCCAAACCACCCTCTGTCACCAAACCAAACTAAAGCCATTATACGTTTTCCTTAAAAAGAAATCCGCCTATTTTAGTGCATGCAATGAAAATCTCATATGAATTAACAGGTTTGTATTATATGATGTACTGTGAGTTTTAAAAAGAAGAACACTTTCTAGAGTAATGCGTGCAAGTGGAAGTTTGCGATAAAGAAAAAGTTCAGGTTTTTTTACTAGTGGGGGCAGAATGTGTGGTTCACACACTGCCAAACATGGAAACAATCAGTGGTCGGCTTGCTGAGCTTTAGTGATGTATGGATTATTTTAACTTGTTTAGGCATGCAAGGAAGTGGTTAGGCTGCTGAGGCAACTGGTGTTGTCGATGAACATGCTCTGTTCAGACAGCACTTGAACCAATATTATATACTACTCCGTACTACTACTACTCTGTCAGATGAAATCTCCTACCCTGTAAAAGCCTGCTAGTAGTAGTAAAAACAGAGAGCAATTTTTTTAAAAAATGTGAGAATGCATGCATTGCTCAAACCAAACCAAACTCCAATAATTGTAGCACAAGCCTTCCTTGGCAGTGTTAAAGGTGAACATGGCCTTGAGGGCCCCTTCCCCCATGCCTGTCAGGGATTGATTGGTTGCAACCCCAGGCTCCCCAAGACACACACCACCACACTCCTTTGCTACAGTTCCAGTTATGTCTGCAAGTACTAGTACTGACTGCACCCCAGTTCCTGACGTCTTGGCCTTGGAATTGTTGCTTAGTCCTTCTCTCTCTACCATTGTTGCATTTGCATCTGCATATCTTTGGTTTGGTGTGGCAATTAATCCCATAGATCTTTTTTTTTGAAATGTTAATCCCATAGATCTAGTAGTACGTAGTGGCTCCTTGCAAAAGAAGAATGAGAGGGACAGGCGGGAGAGCCAAACACACAAGCTCCAGAAAGCGATGTATCTGAGATGAGATGATGAAAGGGAAAGCTCCGAGCTTTGGCAATAACTAGCTACGCCTACGCGACCTAAGCTAAGCTAAGCCTTTACGTGTCGCGCGCCATGGATTGGGATGTCAAGATGCCGCCTGCCTGGGACCTCGCCGACCTGGAGCACGGCGACGACGCCGCGCCGTCTGGCATTGCTACTGCGGCTGGCCGGCCCGAGTGCTCGGTCGACCTGAAGCTCGGCGGGCTGGGCGAGTTCAGCGCCGGTGGTGGAAAGAAGGCCGCGGCGTCGTCGCCCGGCGCGGTGAAGCGGCCGCGCGCGGCGAGCGGGAGCGGACAGCAGTGCCCGTCGTGCGCGGTGGACGGGTGCAGGGCGGACCTGAGCAAGTGCCGCGACTACCACCGGCGGCACAAGGTGTGCGAGGCGCACTCCAAGACGCCCGTCATCGCCGTCGCCGGCCGCGAAATGCGCTTCTGCCAGCAGTGCAGCAGGTAATTAACCCCGCCAAATCCCGTCTCCTCGAACAACGATTTTGACCAACCGTAAAAATGTTAGCACTAAAACAATGCCGCATATATAGTAGCATCAATTTCATTTCTTTAAAAACGCACTAGCATCAAGAGCTGCCTGATTTTTGGGCTCGGCGAGACCTTCTCCTTTCCATTTTCCGCTTCTTTTTACCGTACGTGCCGGCTCCATCATTCATTCTCTTTGCTCGACAATTTCTTCCTCCCTCCCGTAGCACCTAAGCATCCACTGCTGGAGATCAGTACTTGTATCATACAAGTATCTTTCTCTTCTTCTTCTTCTTCTTTCTTCGCGCATATTTCTGCCTGTCTCATTTCAAGGATGCACAACTTTGCCTTTTCCGGCATGCCTTTTCAGCCTCTCTTTTTTCTTCTCTTGTTACCCTTTATCATGGCAATCTGTATTACCTAAATTATTGCCACGCTTTGCCCTTTCTTTTGTTGCTCTTCTTCCCACTGCTTTTGCACTGCTCAGAATCGCCCCCTCCCTTTCTGAATTCTGACCCCATTTATGAGAATTCAACACTGTTAAAAGCTATTGCTGCATTCCATCTGACATACATCGCACAGGCAGACAAATACAATGACCAATCGACCAGCCTTGTGTCTCTGCATCTGTCCATCCAACTGCTCCCTCCCTTAATTTTTGTTCTCGAGGTTAATCGGAGAAACAGATGTATGGAAAATTAGCTTAGCTCCGTATGTCCGTAACACTGTTAAGATATTGTTTTCAGTAACGCACTGTGTGATTGATGATAACTCGGACGCCTGATATGATTGCCTGCCTCCTTTTACAAGAGCAACTAGCTATAAATAGGTGAATCCATGTGCGTTCGTGCACCTTTTCCTGTGGATACTTGGCCACGACAGAATGTTTTGTGTGGGACTGTCAATTCCTTGAAGATGGCTCTCAACCTGAACCAGACATATGTAGCAGATACAGTCTGCTTTATTCATCATGCAGCAAGAACTGGCCTACCACATCTGCCTCAATGGCATCTGCCTTGCTTGTTACCTATGCACCTTTTATTTGAAAGGAAAGTCGATATATAGACGTCCAATCCTAGAAAGTTTTAGCACACACATGCATAAAGCATCTTGTGGAGCCATTTCTGAACAATGAAAGGACCGTACATGTATGATCGCAGATGCACGTCTCTTCCTCGGGTAGGCCAGGCTTGCCCCTGCCAAGGGCCTGAAACATTTTAGTTTCATTAAAAGGTTAATGGTAGTGGCAACAGAAAATGATGTAATAAATATTAAAAGGCAATACCAATACAGTGAAATAGAGCGTGGTGCTCTATCGGTTGATGAACACGAGAAAAATGAGATCTCTAGCATCCTCGTTTGAACTTCATGAGAAACTGATGACAGTCCTTATAGTATGATTTTTATTAAGATAACATTTTCTAAAATCTGCAGGAATCAAATACTGTTTTTTATTAAGATACCGTTTCTAGGCAATTAAGTATCATATGGTGATCTATACAAAAGAAGAGGAGTATCATATCGTGATGATATTTCATTCTTAAAATCAGTGTCAGCAGACTTAATCAAAAGTGATATTTTGCTTGTTTCAGGCGCTTTAGGACCACTTAACCCTGTTTCTATCCGAGTCCGCTTCGGCAATTGTCCTTCCAATATAGCTTTTGTATCTTGTTTCCATCATTGGCGATCAAATGCTATTCTGTAACTGAGTCGTACTACAGAGTCAAAACTTTACTAACTACGGCCATAAAACTAAGCTAATATTCTTTCTGATGGTCCCATGGTCATGTTGGATTAAAGTTAATATTCTTTCTGTAGTTGCTGTGTTTCAGCTAAATGTTTCTAGTTATGGAAGATTTTCCCCAAAAATGTATCCTTCATTTTCTTAAAACCACCTTCGAAGGTTTCTTCTCAAGGATGTTTGATGGGAAGGTCCTCGAGGTGTTGCTGATGCTATCATCTACATCGGTAGCCGTGCTTTGGAAAGTGGCTAGCAAGAAAGCCACTAAATTTTGACATACTTGTAAATCAACTTTCAGCATATTATTAAGGTTTTTTGTCAACACTTTGCACTTTCCAATTACATTATCTTCATTTCCTCGTTTAGTGATCTGATATTCATCTTTCATGCATAAGCAATACAACCATTTCGATCTTGCAACTTCATCATTGCCTAACTTAAGTGCAATTATCTGATCATGATTTTTTGTTTTTCCAGGTTTCACTTACTTACGGAGTTTGATGAGGCCAAGCGCAGCTGTAGAAAGCGCCTTGATGGGCACAACCGTCGCCGCAGGAAGCCACAACCAGATACCATGAATTCTGCAAGCTTTATGACGAGTCAACAAGGTCTTGTTCTTTTTATTACTGCTCTATTTTTTAACAGTCCATACATGATTGGACACTTGGAGTAGTTTGTCAGACTTCCATCTCTCGAAATTGGTAAGTGCATGAGTATGTCATGCTAAAAGTCGGTGGTTCAACTACGCCTCACTGCTCATTTATTTCGACATCTTGTAACTCATGACTCACCTAGTACTTTGACTTGTTGCATAATAATTTCACCTTCTTCAGCATCTAGCAGCTCTGTAACTCACTTGGTAGGCTGGTACTCCACCATATTGCACATTTGTACCTTATTCAGCAAATGTCCCTTTGTAAATTGGTTGCAGGTTTGGTTAGCATCACATAGAGCGAGGATAGCACCTTATTTAAACGTACTCAATTCATGGAGGTTGGGTGTCGTGTGAATACTTATTTGTTATCTCGCGCTACCTGTCATACAAGTCAAAGTGTTAGTTTTGTTAGGAGAAAAGCCACTCTTTAATTTCTGCACAAATAGGGTCCTATTGTTTGGCGCAACAAGGTCCTCCTAATTCCTGTAAGATATACAGGTCCACGCCAAGAGTAAATGTTGCTTCAACATTTCAGGGTGCTCGTTATACATTGACGCTTACTAGTTGTGGTGCTTAATTCCCTGCAAATTAATTGAAGTATTCATATGAGGGTTTCATATTAATCGCATTCTTTTGTAGCACAGGTTGGCTATATGATAGCTCCAACAAATCCCTGATTTGCATTAAATGAATTCAGGATACTATGAAATTACTCGTATCTCCATATGAATGTCTACCAGTTTCGTTAGCTTCTTATCACAACCAATTGACATTGTTATGAAACTCAGGAACAAGGTTTTCATCATTTGCAACTCCAAGACCGGAGCCAAACTGGCCAGGGATCATTAAAACTGAGGAAAGCCCGTATTACACACATCAAATCCCTCTAAGTATGAGAAACAGGCAGCATTTTGTTGGCTGTACATCTACTTACGCCAAAGAAGGCCGGCGCTTTCCTTTCCTACAGGAAGGGGAAATAAACTTCGCTGCCAGCGTGGCGCTCAAGCCTTCAGAGTGCCAGCCACTCCTTAAGACGGTAGCTCCCCCTGAGAGCAGTAGCAACAGTAGAAAGATGTTCTCCGATGGGCTGACTCCAGTGCTCGACTCGGATTGTGCTCTCTCTCTTCTGTCAGCTCCAGCGAATTCCTCTAGTATTGATGTCAGCCGGATGGTCCAACCAACCGAACACAACCCCATGGCTCAGCCTCTGGTCTCCAGCCTGCAATTCAGCAGCTCATCATGGTTCGCGCGCTCTCAGGCTGCCACCGGCGCCTTCTCGACGACCAGATTCTCCTGTCCTGTAGTGGAAAGTGAGCAGATGAACACTGTCCTAAGCTCGAACAACAATGAGATGAACTACAATGGGATATTTCAAGTCGGCGGCGAAGGCTCCTCAGATGGCACCCCGCCGGCTCTACCCTTCTCATGGCAGTAGTTTTCAGTCGCTGTTCTCACGTGCTTACAGTAGAGCTCTTCTCTTATCTTCTCTCTAGTGATCAAGATTGTTTCTGTTTCATTTCTTCTTCTTTTTGTATTCGTTTTATTTGCAAGCATTCGTGTGAACAAATTCAGCATAAATCAAGTGTCAACTGCAGTATTATGCTGCTTTCTCTAAATCCTGAGATTTTTTTTAAAAAAATTGTATAAAAGAAGGGCTTTCCACTCTGAATCCTGAGACGCTACCTTTGCTGATGAATTGAGTTTTGGGTTTCTCTTCTCTTGTCATCTCCTTTTTTCGTCGACTATTCCACCATGATTACACCTCTGTTCATACAGAAGTTACATAATACATTGCATTCGCAGATGTCGAGGATCGATTATATTGTATCAGTTCCATATCTTTGTTTGACATGTAGAGTTAATCGTATAAATTTCAGAATAAGCACCTCTGACATTACATCTCACACCTGTGATCACACATTCACATCCGTTGTCCATCTAATTTCATATCGCTTGCAACAGAAATCTGATTTTATATTTTCCCAAAAGGAGAGAAGATGCAGTGTTGCTTACCCGGTTGTGTTGTAGCATGCCAAAGGGCAGTGGCAGAAGACAAAAGGGGGTCAGCTTGTCTGCATGTGTTGTCTTTCCGGCCGCGTCTCGAAGGCGTCGCCGGCGACGTCCGCCGTCACCCGTCGGGCCGCGCTAGAACCCAAGGTGTCATACGATGGGAACGGCCGGTGGTTAGTCTCCTGGGCTTGTGCTTTGGTCTGGAACTTGCGAGTTCGTGCCGTATGGCCCAAACTGACAACGTCGCGAAGGTCTGCTGGTTTCCGAATTGGTCCCCAAAATTAAAAGCGTAAGAGCACCCACACAAGCTTACGCAAACCATTCCCCATAGCTAGATTTAGGGATTTTGAACCAAAAACGCCGTGCAGCAGCTTCTGCAAAACCGTTCCTCATCCCTGTTGCCTTCCGCATATCGCCTCCGGCGTTCCCCAAGTGTAGCGAACCCATTTCGTTCTGCATCTCACCAACAGCTGCTCCGGGCAACCTCCGCGGCTCCGTCCCCGCCATATTCCTCGCCTCCCGTCCGCGCTACTCCGCTCCGCCGCCCCCGCAGGCCACCATCCGCTCGGAAGCTCGGCCCGCCACTGACCCTGTTGAGCAAGTCGTCGGGATGGTCCCGTCGGCGCAGATCTAGCCGGTTCCGGTCGACGGCGACGGAGCCAAGGTCGAAGCACACATCCCCGTGCATCCCCGTCGTCCCCTCCGGCCAGACCGATGGTACAGGAGCTTCGGCACCGTCGGGATCCACTTCGTCCTGACTCGGTTCCGCCTGAATCCCTCTCCTGCCGCCTCTAGATCCGCCTGAATCCCTCTCCTGCCGCCTCCGCCATCTTCTCCGTGAGGTAGGTCTGCTGGTGCTGCTGCTTCTGCCTCCTCCGGTGCCGGTTTCTACTCGCGCCAGTGCAAGGTGATCTCCCGTATGAACCCCTTCCTCCTAGTGTTTTTCTTTTGGATTGAGATGTCCCTGTCGATATGGAACATCATCGAATACTTGAGAGTACGATTGATGCCAACAAAAATGAAGAGATGAACTCCGGTTACGGTCTTGCTTTGTACTATTTATGCTTTGCAAATATTCAGTGCTGTGAAGAAATGTTGGGTTAATTGCTTGAGAGATGAGGGTGAGCACTCTGTGCTATGGGTGGTGAAGAGATGACAAATTGACACGGTTGAGACTTGAGAGCACTGCGAGATTAAGTTCAGTATTTCAGTGCATATGTCTTAGTTCTGGAGGGTTCACATTCATGCCAAGTTTTGAGATATTGTTTGGCCGTCACATTCAGTTTTTCCAACTGAATTTTGCTTGTTAAAATGCACTAAAGTAGCTGGTGTCAGATGCACTGCATTGTTAGCTTAGCTTAACTGCATACGTAATGCTAAATACTAAGTTGCTCTCTTATATGTTCTTTTTTTTGCAAATGAGGTTGACATTTTCCAATTGAAATGTACACTGGGTTTATTCTAGTTAATTTTTTGTGAATGTTGGGGTAAAGTGGCTGAAGTGCAGAAGTTGTAATTTTTAATTTAATGAGATGAAGACCATGTAATTGCCTAGTTTGGGTTAGTTCTGAAACATATCCACTCCACAATGCACTTAACAAAATAGCTTAATGCAGTTCTTGTGCAGATTTGTATATACTTCATGTGTATCGATTTACAATTGTTAAGCAAAACCTAGCGTAATGAAGCTATCTCTCCATACGAACTTAATATAGTTTATCTGATTCTGCATACTGATGCTTATTGAGTACTGATTAGTTATGGAGTACTGATTGAAATGATCTGCTTGCTGTGTAGATTTCAGCACTCATGGTTACTGATTCTGAAATATATATGACTGATTTGTGTGAATTGATTAGTACTCATGCTTTAGGTCCTACTGGATTAACACATGAAAGCAGACCTTAACTTCCTTTTAAAACAAAATCGGCTGCCTAATGGAGGTTAGTTTAAACATAATTGACTTAAGGAGTTTAACTTGTTGCCTTGGTTGCCTAATCGTATTCAGACATCTATTTGTTGCCTTGGATGCCTAATCGTATTTAGATATCTTTTTGTTGCCTTAGTTGCCTAATCGAATTCAGATATCAGGATGTTGCCTTGGTTGCCTAATAATGCTTGTTGCCTTTAAGAATCGGTGTCCGCTGCCTAATTGGAATTAAATTCCTAAGTCAAATTAACTCACTTGAATCCAGAACCAGTTCTCTGGATTCATAAAACTAGCCTCCTAAAACAATTGCATTTCAAAAAGAAATGCAACATTTTAATCTTGACCAACAATGCTATTTTTTTTCTTTCTGGAGTATTTCTCTGAATTGTGTGTAGGACGAAGAATTTGAAAGTGCAGAAAAGTCAAGGAGAAGAGCGAGGATGAAGATTAGCATTACATAGGACATTGTCTTTCTTTTTTTTCGTTGTAACATATATGTCTTGTGTCATTTAAATCATTTGTAAAGTCCATTTGCGGACAACTGTAATTGTAATTGCAAAGTATATTATTTTTGTGGTAGAGAATAGATCCATTGATGCGCTGGTGCAGAGATGACATGCCTGATCAATTCTATTGCATATGCTCGATTTAATTCATGTAATGTCCGAACAATAGCCGTTAGATAGCACCGTTTGAAATTTATCCGTCACGAATAAATAGCCGTTGAGTATGAAGTGGTAGTTATAGTATATCAATAAAATATAGGATGGTGGGATATAGGAAATGAGTTTTGGAGAAGCTGGTGGAGTGAAAAGAGAAATAGGGAATGAAACTTTTGGAGAAGCTTCCTATATGGAGATATAGGGAACCAGATATGGGGAAGCTGGTGTGGATGCTCTAAGTCTCCTAAATTTGTACTCATAGTGGAGAGTTCACCGCCTACTTACAATTTTTTTAGAAACTTCGGAATGAGCAAATCCAAACTTAAATTGGGAACTTTGGGTTGGATAAATCTGAACTCCTTTTTTTTTGGAAAACTTTGAAGTTGAAATTTCAACAAATCAGAATGTGAAGTTTTATTTGATTTTTGTTGGAAACTAGGGTTTGGGCCACCCAGGGGGAGGGGGCGAGTGGAGTGGCACAGGGGCGAAGGATAGAAACATTTGGTCAACATGGCCAGAATCGAATGAAGAAAAAGGCTGCACTGTCAAGCATGGGGAGCTCGGGCAAAATTGCCCATGCATGCGGGGATCCTAAACTAGGATTTCTGGAGTAGAAATAACTTTTTTTCATACTTGTTACGATAAATTTATACCAATATAATAACATACTACGTGGGACTTTATCTTTACTACTATAAAGGTTAACTAACCGTCGTGGTTGATTTATCCCTCCCATCTCCTTTCCCGTCTCCACTTAAACCCCTAACACAACACCAGAAAATACCATATATCAAACATATGAATATCTGACTTATTGCATCCTCCTCTTGAAAATCTCTTTGCAATTTCATTCTGTCCCATTACCACCCTCATGACCTCATCCTCTCAGATTCCAGACAAGAGCAACCCCAACGAAGCTACAACAATTCCGCTTCCGATAATTAGGTCATTCTTCTTGGTGAATCAGGTGATCGAGGCCACCCATCATGGTCCTCAATTTGGCCATAAGTGTGATGTCAACAACGATGCATGCTAGACCTGGTGGTACACCAACGACACATCACAAGCTCGATGTAGGATGAGCACTGCAGCAGAGTCATGACACGGACCAGGGCAAAGCATGTCTGGGTGCAACAATAGAGTTGAGGTGAGTGACAACACATGCTGCATAATGCTCCCTTTGTTTTTAGATGAGATTTTAAAATGTGTGCCAGCAACTTTTAAACTTAACCTTACCATTATTTTCTTAAATATTTTTTACTAATATCTAATTAGAAAATTAATAACTAAATGCGTATATATAAGACCATGTCGATGTCCGAAGTGACAAGTAGTGCGAGGAAAGTGCTCAATTAGTATGAGAGGTGCACAGGGCAACTCTTGAGCCCCGGAAAGTGTTCCATAATGTTTGGTTTTTGGTGTTTTGATGATGACCAACTCGAGGTTAAGGCCATATTGCATGTTGATCACTTGACTTTTGATGAGAAGTATTTGGGGCTGCCAGTTCTAGAGGGACGAATGAAGATGGATAAGTTCCAATCAAGTAAAGACAATTTTAATAAGCGTTTATCTGATTGATCGGAAAAATACCTATCAAGTGGTGGCAAGGAAGTTCTCATTAAGTATGTTCTACAGGCCCCACCGACTTATGCAATGGGAGTTTTCAAGTTTCAAACTGGTCTATGCGAGAATCTATGCAGCTAATTCAAAACTTTTGGTAGGAATGAGCATGAGCAATGGAAGGTGCATTGGTTGGCTTGGGAGAACACGACCACGCCAAAATCATATGGAGGTATTGGTTTTAGGGACCTCGGGTTATTTAACCCGACACTACTGGCGCAGCAGGCATGGTGACTTATATAGTTCTAGACAACATTTATGTGCGTTCTTGATGTTACCTTAATGGAGAGTTATATGACACAGCATTCCCTTTAGGTGGTTCGCTATCATGGCAGGGGGTGGTGCACGATTTGAAGCACTAAAGAAGGCCCTGGTGTGGCGTTAAGTGGATGACGAATGACCTGAACGGCCACGTTGCAACACGGGTCATGCTCACCTCTTCTTGAAGCGTGATGTCGTCAAGGAAACATTCGAAAGCAACCCACCGGTGCCACGAAATATTAGTGGTACGAAAGGTCGAGCGCGACACGCACCGACTGATGGCTGGTAAGCACACCGGATCCACGTAGCACTTTTCAAGAGAAGTATTAAGCCTAGGATTATCAAACCATGGGAGCAAAGGACAAATGTTTTTCCCTCCTCACAACTAGAGTTGTCACATGAATAGTTGTGCTTGCACCCGAACCATAATTCAAAATTAATCTGTTATATTATCGACTTCTACAGGAGCAATAAAACATGGAATAAAACAAAGTAACTAAACATCAATGGAAAAAGTAAACTAAAAATATAAATTAAAAAAAGACGACGGAACGACAAGTAATGAATAATTTCTAGACTACTAGATTCATATCATGTTAAAGAAATATTATGTATACAAGCATGAGGGCGAAGCCATAAATAAGTACATCCATACCTCTCGCTACCAAGGTAACGGCATAAAGAGGTGAGTCTTCGCGACTCCCCCGAATAAATAATCAATGACTTTCTATCCGGATATGCGCTGTCACCATGATATCCACCCTATACATCTCATAGGTGCAACTCTTTAGCATCTATTAATCACACTATGGAATTACATCTATGCATAGCAACAACTCATAGATAAATAACATGATAGATTACCAATAGACAATAAATAATCTATTACTCAAATATGGAATTCATCTTATAAGAAAAAGGGTTCACAAGAAAGAGAGAGATATTGAGGAACAATGGATATGATGCTTGGCGTGATGGAGATGATTTTCACGGCGTGGTGCAGATGATTCGCATGGCGTGGTGGAGATGATCTTCCTCCCTTATCTCACTTACAACTTGTAGATGAGTTCTTGAGGCTATGTTGGAGATAGTAGATTGAATCTAATTTTAACGAGATCTCTCCCTCGGGTGGCTCTATTGCGGTGCCTCTCTCCTCTTTAAATAGATGGCAGACGCTGTTTAGGGTTTCGTGGATCGTACGTTGTGATTTCCATCGAGGTCCCTTCACGGAAAGGGTTCTATTTGACGCGGCAGCATTGTACGATCTCGGTATGGGTGTCATGGTCGTACCGCTCATCATCTGCCTCATTTAACACTTTGTTCGGGCTCTCGTTTCTTAGTGAGTGCCCCTTTCGATGTTTACTTTCTAAATATATATATTTTTGTACCATTTTCCAAAAATTTCTACACACATTAATCCCAAAAGAGAGTTTTACACAATCTGATAGTTAATTAATCATTAGCAACAATTAACAGAAATTACAGAGAAAATGAAATAATCAGGATCAAACATAGAAAAAATGATGAGTATAAAATGAACTCATCACCGGCCATCCTAGCAAGTAGTTACACCTACACGGGAGCATACAGCAAGATGAGCATAAAGTAATGGAGACATGCAAGCAAAGAAGTGACTAAAAAGGCAGTGGCGCTTGTGAAATCTCCACCGCACACAGATGACACTCCTGCATAGACGAAGTCTCACCACCCCGTTAAACCAAGCGTACTACAACCACTTCGTGCGCCGTCACCAAAAACACCTCGCTTTTTCGAGGGTGGGGACATATCCCCGCGCGTGCACCTCGCTTATCTCGTGCACCCCGTATGAGCATGCCACATTCCTGCTGTCAAATTACACTGCAGGAGACCGCACCCCACGCGACAGCCCAGGCAAGACACCCCGCGTGCAACGCTCCACGCCCCTACAGTCGGTGTTCATACCTCGCAAAAGAAGGTCCAGAGCGCTGTGCCCGTCACCGCACGTGCACCTTGATGCGCACCCCGCACAAGAAGTACCTCGCTCACGAACCGCTCCACGACATCGCCGCTCACATACATGCCACACCTCCACAACTCAACCTGCAATCGTGTTGCACACTGCCTGCACCATGCATCCAACACCATGAGACCCCGCGCTCGACGCTGCTGCTAAGACCACGGTAGGACGTCACACACCGTGGTACCCCACCGCGCTCACCACGTCATCCTGCGAACCACCTTGCACACCTCGCCTCATGCATGTCGCCACAGGTGGGGCCATGCCTTGCTGCGCCTCATCACCCTACACCTTGCTGCAGGTTGGTTCATGCTTGCACCAACTCGCTAAGGACAGGGCGGACATAGCACAAAAGTTGAGTGGGGGCACTAGTTTATCTCTATTGGCTGACTGGGGGCACTGTTTAAAAATACTGCGCTGCTGAATAGAAAATAAAATTTGATTGGGGCCCAGGCCCCACTCAGTCCAACATGGGTCCGCCCCTGGCTAAGGATCGACGAGAGGGCCACCCCGCTGCATCTCACCGTTGCGTGGGTGGTCGCATCTTATCACAGTGGGTGGAGTCACATCCCGCTACATAGGGAGACCTCGCTAAATTTTTTTTGATCTGTAGCAGGAAAAAATGACGAAAAGGACGAAGTCTAAAAAAACACTACTGCAATTTGACCCTTTGCTGAACCACCTCCACTGACGGGCCCATTCCGGCCCGTCGTTGGAGAGGATCACCACTGATGGGCCTCTAGAGGCGACTGCCAGGACTGACGGGAGGACCTCCATTGACGGGCAATTAAAACGCCCGTCAGCGGAGATGCAACCAGGGTGCCAGAAGCCCATATAGATGATGGGTTCTCTCCACTGACGGGTGGTACTTAAGAGCCCGTCAGCGTAGAAGAGGTCTCCACTGACAGGCCACTGTGTTCCTATGCAGGAGCACCATGTGAAGGTGCAGGTGGACCTCGTCCTCAACGACTACAGTGATGTGTTAGTCCCTGTCCCCCCTGAAGCGGAACTGACCAAGCTAGGGCAGTGCAAGAACTACTTCATCCAGTGGCCGAAGAGCCAAATTATTTTATATGCGGCGGCCTCTCCTCGCATGGCCCCCTCGTCCAACAACCCCTCTCCATCAGTCGGACGATCTCCGTTAGGCCTCAGCCAAACACCTCCGTCGTTTAAAAACCTGGAAGACTATCTTGTCGGGGACCAGTACATGGAGCCGGTTTTGTAGTCCCTGGAGACGCCGGAGGAACCCAACAACGATCCACCGGAAAGATGCTCCAAGGCTCAAGGCGACCCGCTGGATCAACGCAGAGGGAAAATTATCTCTCCCACCACACTAGCTGGAACACTGGAAGCAGCGATGGCGGCAGGCAAGAGTCCTGAGCCGTTATACACGAGGAAGAAAAGCAAAAAGAGACGGGCCGGCACCGGCGAGAAGGAAATAAAGGAGCAAAAGCAAATGAAGAATTCCTTATCCTTCTCAGCATCATCATCCAAATTATCTACACGGAGCATGGGTCTCTGGCAAGGGGTTTTCTATCCCCAGGTCATGACTTGCTCCCGCAGGATGAGTTGGACAATCTTTCGGAGGACATGAAGACGCTGCATGAAGATTACCTAAAGATGTCCATAGATCCGCAAACATTTTGCCAATATTGAAAGGTCAAGATGCCAAGAGATTACAATTTCTTCATGGAGAACGACCAAGACACATTCGACATCAACTTTGAAGACCTCTTTAACATGTACAACCTCTATAGGCTCCACACCACGATAGTCAGGCTATGGGCTCTCTACCAAGCCCAAGAGTGCAGACGTCCACGCGACTCCAATATTGGAATAATCGATCTAATATGCATGAACGAATACTATGCTGCGACCCCGGACGGTCGAGTCTTTCTGGAAGAATACCTTACGCATGCATTCATCATTCATAAGGACAAGGAGTACCTACTAGCCCCCTACAACCCTCCGTAAGTCCTTTAACTTAGCACCGTGGGAATTTTTTTGTTTTTTACGCACGTATCTATGTCTGCTTACGTCCATTTGTTCACATTTAGGCAGCGACCATTGGGTCCTCATTATGATCATTCCATGCTGGGCCAAGGCATTTTACCTTGACTCCGACGAGACCAAGAGATCGGACTTCAGCAATATCACTAATATTTTGGATACAGCTTTTTTCAAAGCCAAGTTTACAGGACATAGTAAAATACTTTCAAAAGCGACAAGAATGGTACACCATTACACATTCCCTTCCAAAATTCAGCCAGAAAAAAGCGTGACATGTGGGTACTACACCTGTGCCCATATGGACCGCTGGGTCCGGTTAAAGAACAAGCATTGGAAAGATATGAAAGAACTGAAGGCTTGGTGTGAGCTGGGAAGTCACTTGTACGACTGGCATCAGGACTTTGCCCGCATCCAAAAAATCTTCGCCAAAGTCATCAACCTTGAAGTCATCAATCCAATGGGTGAATTCTATGCCGGCTCTCAATTTCCGAAGCCAAACTTAAGCGGGTATCGATAAATTCGTTGTTTCTGAAATTGACGAATAGTTGCCACTATGTTCTTTCTACACTTGACAACTTTATTATATCGCTCGTCAAACATACTTGTGTTCTTTCATACTTGTGATCAATGGTTGTGTGAAGTGTTATGTGATTATGAATGTGTTATGTCAACTGCTATGTGATTACGAATGTGTTATGTGATTATGAGTTTTGACTATGCGCTAAATATATTTGTGAAATTTGTGAAAAATGCACAATGGCTACAGTAAGCAAGCCCGCACCAGGCCTGGACTGTAAACACTGCTGACGGGCCCTTAGAAAATGCCCGTCAGTGAAATGCGCAACCACTGACGGGCCGCTCGTTAGTGGTAATACCTCCAGGGCGAGCCACGCCCGCCCTGGAAGGGTTTTCGTTGACGGGCAAATTGGGTCCGTCACTAGTCAAATATACTACTGACGGGCAGAGGGCACCCCTCCACGGACCGTCAGTAGAGGGGGTTAACTGCCCGTCAGTAAAGTCCCATTCTGCAGTAGTGAAAGGGTCAAAGGAGGTGATTAGGTTCTCTTTGAGGTCAAAAACAATGATCTACAAGTGGAGCTGGATGAGTATGCACCGGAATGGGAAAGTATATCATTCGTCGGGACATGATGATAGGCACTGTGACTGACATTGAAAACGTGCCAAACCTAACAAATGTGGAACAGGGTTTGCATCGGGCTGAATTTTCGACGGGCCAAATAAATAAAGTTGAAATCCTAACTTGCCACACTTATCACGTCTCCCCTTGCCACCGACGACTATGAGCGATTCTTGTAGTGTTAAAACAAGAAAACGGGTACCGCACTCGAGACATGTCGATCCGGATGGCGCGTCAACCCCAATGGATTAAAGCACCAATCCGGACGGGTGCTTCTCGATCGCCAGGAGCGGTAAGGGGTTATTGTCGTGGGAAGATCCACCACTCCACCCCGAATCGACTCATAAGACCAGGCTACGTTTCAACCTCATGTCAATTATATTGAATGTTTAACATCCCCACCAAGATGTTAGTCAACAGGACAGGATGCGCATTGCAATGGCGGATCACGCAACGACATCAAACGTCACGAACAGGGTACAAGGCTGTCAGCGACATTCGACGTTGCCGACAAGGCTTTGGTCTGACAAGACACGCATCGGTTGAGTTCAAAGTTCGGTTAAGTTCTTGATATCATATGTTGACTCGCTGCTCCTGATCAGACGGCCGAAGGACGATGTGAAAGGCAAATCTTCTGTTCCTAATCTGCATCCCCCTGCAGTAGCCCAGGTGCAGCGCTGGGAACCCCCACCGGAGGAGACCGGAGCCTCATCTACTGGGGTGGTGCTCCGTAATTGCCGCGGTGAGTGCTTGCTGGCTACGGCAAAGGATTTACCGGCATGTAGAAGAAGTTGGCGTGTTAGCAACTTTGGAGAGTCTTCGATTATTGCTTGACTCGATCAGTATGCCTGTAATTCTTGAATCTGACTGCTCTGCTATTGTACGGGGTCTATGTGAGGTGAAGGAAGACAGATCCCTGCTTGGTCATTTGTATCATGAAGCGAAGTCCATCATTAACACGTTGCACGTTGCAGGACGTAGTCGTTAGTAAAGTTAAGAGAGAGCGTAACCGAGCTGCTCATAAGCTTGCTTAGGTTTCAAGACGGGGTGAAGAGACTTCGTTTTGGCAGCTTGAAGATCCTAATTGCATTTCTGAACTCCTGGAATATGAATGCAATGATTCACTATTATAATCAACAGAACTCTTAGAAAACGACGCACGGAGGTATAATCTTGTATCCGTAGCTGTGCACATGCTTTGAACTATAATAATACTAGTAATGTATGATCATCGTAACCGAGAGCTAAACCGTGACATTGAAGATGCGGAGATATATATATATATATATATATATATACCGGCTCTCCTCTCAAGTCATATGTTGCAGAAGTAAGAATGAGATGGATATACAAACGCCTCGTCAGGGAAAACAGACAGAGAAACGAGCGTTGCGGTCACGGTCCAACGAGACAAAAAGTTACTCGTCAGTCATCACATAAATTTTCTTGGACGTACGCATGCAACGTCTGAATGTCAGTCACATCACGTCGCGTGCTACTGCCTCGATCGCAACCCAGAGCTATGTAGCGCCCAGCGGTCCGCGACATGCATGCACCACTGCGCACGTGTCGACCGCAGGGCCATCCACTGGTGGGATCCGACGGCCATCGGCGCTCCTTCCACAAACGCGCTACGTTGTTGGTCCTCTAGGGTTTCCCCCCTATTTATCCTTTGCCAAAAACGGCAGCTTCTCTCTTTCCTTTAATCCCTTATTATCCTGCTCTCTCCCTTGCTGCTCTATGCTGTGCTGAGATCTCGATCGATTTTGCGAGGAGCAGCCATGGGTCGCGGGCGTGTGGAGCTCAAGCGGATCGAGAACAAGATCAACCGCCAGGTCACCTTTGCCAAGCGCCGCAACGGCCTCCTCAAGAAAGCCTACGAGCTCTCCGTCCTCTGCGACGCCGAGGTCGCCCTCATCGTCTTCTCCAACCGCGGCAAGCTCTACGAGTTCTGCAGCACCCACTGGTATCGATCTTATATATATACCGCTCACTCACCCACTATCTGCCTATATATCACGGCTAGCTTGCTTCAATTCATGGATCTCCCCAGATCTGCCAACCAAATCCTCTCTAGCTAGCTCCTTGCGCACCACCAACCTCCACCCGCGCACAATTTCATCAGGTTAAGTTTCCGCCCGGTCGCGAGCTACGTACGTACGTCTTAATTTGCATACTGTTCATTTAAGTGGTTGCAGCTGTTCTGCGGGGATCTGTGCAATTAACCGTGCTGAGGTCAGGGGGGGAAGCACGCTTCGCCAGGCTGGTGCTAGGAGCTGGGTTTCCACGACCTCCCAAGCTTGGATCTGCCCAATATCTGGGGTTTAGGGTTTGCCTTCCTGGTCCGTTTGGTACATCGATCCTACTTTTGCCCGCCGAGACCTTCATTCATCTGCCGGTCTTAAGGCTAGCTAGCTGTAGTGAACTAATCCCTCAGTGGATCCATGTCAAAGTTCATATCTTGCAATACTGCGATTTCATCATCGATGGTCTAGGGAACCAAGATGAGAGCTGGGCCTACATTAAGGTCACTTTTCTTGAAGCCATTTCTTGTGGATCTGGTTGTTCTCTAAAAGAAAAATAAAAACGATTTTATTGGTAGTACAAAGCCAAAATTTCCCCTTCTTTTCCGTTTGCCCAAAACCATGTGAAGCAAATGAAGCCACAAATAAGAACTAGAAAGTTTCTGTATGATTTTAAAAGAACTCGCCTAAAAAGAGATGACTTGGCTTACTTTCACCTGTCCAGTAGTGTCCATGTAAACTCAACAGTTTCATTATTTTAAGACTATCAGCTCAAATTTCTGTGGGGGTTGCAAGAACCATTCATTTCTCCCGTCTACATCGATATGGTCACGGCCATTTCTATGTAGACTACAGAGATTGATCTAATTATAATATTATGATTAGTTGAAGCTCCATGCATGCAAAAATTTTTATTAAAACAAACGTGCAGAGGCCAAACGGCCCAACAAAAGTCTGAAACTAAGGCGCGCGCAGGCGCATGCAAAATGAGTTGCTCAGTGTTTTGGATGGGAGTATCATCCTCCCCGTATAGGATGATACGAACATATATACGAGTGTGCATTTATTTTCTTTGGAGGGTAGGCTACGTATACGAATTGATGCAAGATGGTTGATTCAAACTTTGGAAACGTCACGTACCCCTTGAAGATGCCGTACTAATACAAAGAAATGGACAGTCGCCTCTAATATCACAAACTGATCAAAACTGTTGCAGATATATGGCCTCACTGGAAAAAGAGGATCTTGTAGAACCGTGTTTCACAATGCCCTGAACTGTTGCCCACTCCGTGCATGTCACTGCATTGCACACCTATATATAAGTTGTCATCATGTGTATTTTCTTTTGCTCTTAAGAAGTTTTAGCTAAACAACTAGAGTTAATTTTCTCTGAGAAGTAAGTCAACTTCGGTCTCCCCCGAGCCCCCATCCATCCTCTCAGTCTCGGATGTCACGAGTTCAAACTCGTACTGTTCATGGTGGTATAAGCCATTTATCACACATAAATTTCCAGCACATAGTTGTGTCCTGGTTTGCACTTTTGAGGTGGGATTTGAGAACACTCGTCAACTCAAACTGGAGATTCCTAGAAGCGATCCGGGCATCCGGAGCAAGGCATCCAAAAAGTCAGCAACAACCTTGAAATGTGTGCAACATCGTACACCCTGCAATGTCCTTCTTTTATCATTTCTGCATGTCCTTCTGAATCATTTCTATCAATAAATTATGTACTTTCAAGACAATGTTAATAAAACTAGAATCTCGTTCGTCACTGTGCACATTTTGATTTGTCATTACTGTAGATTTTGCGGGAACAATAGTTATCTTACTGAATAGTGAAGTACTAGCAGCTGACATTGAAATTGAAACTTTAACATCGCACCAATTCTACTCTAGATAGACACCAACCTACTCTCATCGAGCCCGGGTCCTATGTGTATAGAGCATCTGGTTGATGCGGATGTAGCCCTTATTTGATTTCAATAAAGATCTCGACCGTTTATCGAAGAAAAAAAAGATAGGTCCCTACCTAGCTACTCTTATCTCACCATCCATTATAGTTCCGTAAATAAATTATCTAACTCTAGTGTTCATATATGGCAGTTGTTCTTGAAAAAAAGTATTCAAATATAGCAATATTGTTATGCATAAAAATTATTCATAACTTTTATGCAATATTGGTGTTTGCATCTAGAAATTAGGACTGAAAATGAACTTTCTTCACGAGTAGAAATAGTAAATATTTAGCAAATTTGCACCTGATTAAGAAATGAGACAAAGGTGGGAGTACCAGTTTTTCTCTGTATTATTAAATTCTCTTCATCTCTCTGATTTGTTGCATGTCTTTGGACTTGCAGCATGACGAAAATACTTGAAAAGTATCAGAAATGCAGTTATGCAGGACCTGAAACAGCAGTGCAAAACAGAGAAAATGAGGTAAAATTGTTTTCTATATAATCATGAGCTGACAAGTTGATTTTGAGTTTAATACATTTGCTGTTATACAAAGTCTACGCTCAGGAAGAATATTACCAGCTTTTCTTATATGTGAGTGATATGCTACTTGTATCCAGCTGCTACCTGTGCATATCACATGCAAAGTACCTGTAATCCGTAAAAGTTATCTAGAAATGCAAAGCACTCGCAAACAAACTGAAATTTGATCCTAATATGAATGCACGATGAATAACTCACATGTTTCCCTAGCTATACTACGAACTAGCAGGGCATCGCCCATTAACTAAAATCCTGCACTCCATCTTTAAAAATAATGAAGCACTACAATAAACAGGATGAAATGGACACACCATCAGAGCAACAGACTGATCTGCCAATACTTGAGCTTTTAATTACGATTGTTAGTGTGCCAAGATTTCCTGATCATTGGAATCTTCCAAAATTCCTATGAAATCCCTACAATTCAAAAGGCCCTTCATGTAGAGGTACAATTGTACTACGTACTAGCTTGATGCGAGGGAGTCACCATGGTATATTCACCCTGCAATTAAAAGCACACTTTCATTTCCGAATGAAAATGATCATCACAATTAATTCTACACATCATTTTATTAGTATATGTTCTTTCATTTCATAATGCAAATGTTAAGTGAAATGCTTAATTTTCTTATGATTCTTCGTAAAGTGAAGCTGTGCTATTTTTTTTTCAGCAATTGAAAAACAGCCGCAATGAGTATCTGAAATTAAAGACACGGGTGATAATTTACAGCGAACGCAAAGGCAAGTTGTATTTTCATTGGGTTACCCTCCCACCCCCCCCCCTCTCTCCTCCTCGTCCTCCTCCCCAATTTATACTCAAACTGCTTTGCTTTTGCCAAACATCACTACTAGAAACACAACCTTTAGTAACGGTTGAGATTTTTTTTTCCTTCTGAAAGTGCAGTAATTTATGTTTCATTATTTCAGTTGTTTGCTTGTTTGTCAGGTTAGAAAACATCAGGCAGAAATTTTCTTTAAAAAGGAACACAATAGAAACCTTAAGCAGTAATAATCCTTAATTTTAGAGTTTTAATTGATTGGTTCTCTTCAGACAGTTGGTGATTAAAATTTAAACGATATGGAAGTAAAAGCCCAAGCTCAAAGAATGTTACATAATATGGCTCATTAAGAGTAATCTTGTAAAATTCACCAAATCTAATTTTACTTCAAAACCTTGGTACATGTTGGTTTAGTCTATGAAATTAAAAGGCACATATGCTGGTGAGATCGATAACTAAGTGTTACAAATATGCATGTCATCAAAGCGAAATGTTAATTTCGTCAGTACATAACCATTTTAGCATTTTATGTGGGTAACCACAGGAATTTGCTCGGTGAAGATCTTGATTCATTAGGCATAAAGGAGCTCGAGAGCCTTGAGAAACAACTTGATTCGTCCTTGAAGCACATCAGAACTACAAGGGTACTAATTTTTAAAAAGCAAATTCTGTATTTTTTTAGAAGTATATATAGCTCTACATATTACATCAGTATCCCATTTTCCTAAATAACGTTATGTGACCCTCTTCTTGATCTTATACAATTAATTATGAGCTTGCAGCACACAATATGCAGAACTCATGCACCCATGAAAGACGTTTGAAGCGTACTGATGAAATTTTATTCCTCTTTTTGTAGACACAACATATGGTTGATCAACTGACGGAACTCCAGAGAAGGGTATGCCCTTCACAAGTCAACAGTGAGAACTTGATTATTTATTGATTAGTGAATGACCCCATATTAAATTTGCAGGAACAAATGTTTTCTGAAGCAAATAAATGTCTACGGATAAAAGTAAGCTCTATAACGGTAATAGTACGTATCCCGTGTGAGAAGCTTTCCAAGTGTTCTTGATCTGAAAGGAGTTGCCTGTTTCTTTGGGATCTTATACATAGCTAGCTAGTACATTGTTAATGACCAATACGACATTATTATTTATATATAACCCTAATTAATCATAGGAAACAAAGAGTGAGAAAAGAATCGCAATATCGGTGATATTCCTAATTGTTTTGAGATATACAGCTGGAGGAGAGCAACCAGGTTCGTGGACAACAACTGTGGGAGGACAATAACAACTTACTTGGCTATGAGCGTCAGACTGAAGTGCAGCCGCCCATGCACGGCGGCAATGGATTCTTTCATCCACTCGATGCTGCTGGTGAACCCACCCTTCACATAGGGTATACTTCCATTCTACCTTTGAAAGTTTGATCTCCCTTCACTTTTAACGTTTGGAGCAATCCTATTCGAACAATTCTGTGCTACATTTGGTTTGCTTGTAAGGTACTTGTATTTTCTGTTGAGCTAAACTTAGGAGGATGCGTTTTTTTCCTTCTTCGTAGTAGCTATTATAATAGAAGTTAATCCTCTGCGTTTGCAGGTACCCTCCTCATGAGACACTGAATAATTCATGCATGACCACCTTCATGCCCCAGTGGTTACCATGAAGCTAGGCAGTGCATGAATGAATTAATTCTGAAATAATAAGAATATATGCGGCAGGCGCATATATATGTACACTACTTTGAGTGATGGATCCAGTGAAGATTCTCAGCTATATATTTGTGTGTAACTTAACTTTACGTGAGAACATTAAACTAAATATTTGATGCTGGACTGTAGTGTGTGTAAGATGATGAATAGCTTGGAGGCTAGCTGCCGACATCATTAATTACTGGAGTGTGATGCTTGTGTATTTCGTACTCCGTTGTATTATCGATCATACTAAACATGTTTGAGATCGTGTGGCGTACGAGCGCTCTCGCACGTGTAGCTTCCGTTGTATTGAGCTGCTCCCGTCTTCTTTGGCACTCGCCTCGGCCATGAGAGGATGAAAGTCTAAATTTGACTAAAAGAAACTTTTGAACTAATATGTACATGTAAATCATTGCAACAAACACGTACGTACACTGTACATATTTTCTTCAGGAGAAGTTGCTACAGAGGTTCAATATGGTCACTAGCTCACTTGCTCTATGTATGGCTATCGTATTTATAATTTTATTAACTAAATGATGCCATGTGGTAAGCTAGAAATCTCCTAATTTCCTCTCATGTTTGGATGGTATACATGGTGTGCGTGGACGAGGCCTTCCTCCAAGCCCAGTAAATGACCCGGCCCATACTCATCACCCAATCAAACCCCTCCCCTCTTTATTTCTTATCCCCTCCTCATCTTCTCCTCCACGCCCCTCCACGGACCATCATGGCCGCAGCAACCGCCGCCGCCGTGGCCTCCGGGATCTCCATCCGGCCTTTCGTCGCCCCTAAGACCTCCTCGCGCGCTCCCCGTTCTCGCTCTGTGGTAAGGGCCGCCGTCTCCGTCGAGAGGGGCGAGAAGGCCTACACCGTCCAAAAGTCCGAGGAGATCTTCAATGCCGCCAAGGTGCTCTCTTCTTCTTCTCTCCGTTTCCCAATTTTCAGCGTGTTTTCTGAGGTTTCTTCGTCGCGGTTCCTAGAGGGGGGCAATTTTGTGAGTGCGTCTGTGGACAGGCGTGCCAATTGGAAATGTTCCTGGCTTGAAATCTCTGTGCCTCTTTATCTGTTTATGCGAACGGAATGCGCTGTATGGGTTGCAATCAGAGGTGGATTTTTAGGTATGGGTTACAATGTCATCTTTTCCAAGGTCAAGCTCAATTGTGTTCTTTGACCAGACTCCTCCATCCAGATCACCATATAGCATAAGGCATAACATTGCTATTCAGTTATGTCAAGTGATTCTCGACCACAAAATACATGGACCCTTTGCAACTACATGTATGTTGATTCTACAACCCCAGTTTACCTTAACATCTTATAACCGAGATGGGATTATAGGCGAAATCGATGGCCTAAGTAATTGGACTGAAGAATGTAAAACTCCCAGTGTGGTCTGTAAACTTGATGCTTTATGCATTTAACCATTCCTCTTTGCCATGGTTTACATCTTAGATCTGTAGTTGGTATACTACGTTGACAAATGTTGATGCAATTCTGTTTGGATGTAAAACTGTCATGAGATGGTGCATTCCATCCTCATCCAGCACATTATTATGTTATTCGTGATCTTAGTCACATTTGATGTTCATTGTTATTATCTGCTGTGGACGTTTTACTGATTGATGTTTCACTTTATTGCAGGAATTGATGCCTGGGGGTGTTAATTCACCAGTCCGTGCCTTCAAATCAGTTGGCGGGCAGCCCATAGTTTTTGATTCTGTAAAGGGTTCTCGTATGTGGGATGTGGATGGGAATGAATATATTGATTATGTTGGTTCCTGGGGTCCTGCAATCATCGGTCATGCAGATGATAAGGTACATCCTTTTTCTCTCTGTATTTCATAAAATGTATGAGATTGAATATTTCATGCTAATTTCTTTGTGCTAACTTATCAGTTGATGGCTTCGTGTTCCCTATACCAGAGTGGATAATTTTTATTTCTTCATACTACTTAATAGATTAATTTGACTAATTGCCATTTTTTTCAAAAGAGAAAAGGTACCACTAGTCAAAGTATTAATTTGACTAATTGCCATTTTTTTCAAAAGAGAAAAGGTACCACTAGTCAAAGTAATAGCATGTGTTAAATTTTCTTGGTCAGATCATTTTAATCAAAGTGGTGGAATGCATGCTTGTTGGACCTTTTTGCAACATTGAAATATATGTTGATTTAAGACTTCTGAAACATATTGAATATATGAACTAAAAATATCTTGCTTGATTTAGAATCATCTAGATAGAAACTGACTTGACAATGTCGAATGAACCCAGTGTTGCTAAAACCTTCTTCTTTATTTCAGGTGAATGCTGCACTGATTGAAACTCTGAAGAAGGGAACTAGCTTTGGTGCTCCATGTGTGTTGGAGAATGTGTTGGCTGAGATGGTCATCTCTGCTTTACCAAGTGTCGAAATGGTCCGTTTTGTAAATTCGGGGACAGAAGCCTGCATGGGAGCACTCCGCCTTGTCCGTGCATTCACTGGGAGGGAAAAGATTCTCAAGTTTGAAGGCTGTTACCATGGCCATGCTGATTCCTTCCTTGTTAAAGCTGGCAGTGGTGTTGCCACCCTTGGCCTCCCAGACTCCCCTGGAGTTCCCAAAGGAGCCACTTCTTCGACTCTAACAGCACCATACAATGATGCCGAGGCAGTAAAGAAACTGTTTGAGGAGAATAAAGGGGAGATTGCTGCAGTCTTCCTTGAGCCAGTTGTTGGCAATGCCGGCTTCATTCCTCCACAACCTGGTTTCCTAAATGCTCTCCGTGAGGTGACCAAACAAGACGGTGCACTTCTGGTCTTTGATGAAGTGATGACTGGTTTCCGTTTAGCTTATGGTGGTGCTCAAGAGTACTTTGGGATCACCCCTGATGTGACAACCATGGGGAAAGTTATTGGTGGTGGTCTTCCGGTCGGTGCATATGGTGGGCGGAAGGACATCATGGAGATGGTTGCTCCAGCAGGGCCAATGTACCAGGCAGGAACCCTCAGTGGAAACCCTCTAGCTATGACTGCTGGAATCCACACGCTCAAGCGTCTGATGGAGCCTGGCACCTATGAATACTTGGACAAGATCACCGGTGATCTTGTTCGCGGGATATTGGATTTGGGCGCTAAAACAGGGCATGAGATGTGTGGAGGGCACATCAGAGGCATGTTTGGGTTCTTCTTCGCAGGTGGGCCGGTTCACAACTTCGCCGACGCCAAGAAGAGCGACACCACAAAGTTTGGGAGGTTCCACCGGGGAATGCTGGAAGAAGGCGTGTATCTAGCACCCTCCCAGTTCGAGGCAGGTTTCACCAGCTTGGCACATACCCCACAAGATATTGAGAAGACCGTGCAGGCTGCCGAGAAGGTTCTTCGACGTATATAGAGGGTTTGGCTTGCAGAGCCGTTGAAGCTCTTCCTTGTGTTGTACTCTGTTAGTTCTACGCCGCTGAAGTTTTGTTTCGTATTGTATTGTATTGTGCAGCAGCAGTACATTGTCTCTAGTTGCCCCTTGTTTATGAATTAGCGTATGTTGTGTTTTTGCACTGCCAATAAAACTCTGGCCTACGATTACCGGGTCTTATTCCATGTTCAAATCTGGTTCTGTTTCTTTTGTTTGCTCATGTTCCTGTTATCTATTTGATGGATATTTACAGCAAGTAAAGAAGCCAGCAAAGGCTGTATTGATTATGCTACAGTAGGTTTGACATGCATGAGTTTGTGTGATTTGGCCTCAATGGCCGCCTTTTGGTGTTGTGGCTGCGGTTCCTTGGAATCACATTCTTATCATTGGTATTGTTAGAGTAGAATTCTGGAGTTTAGTAGGGAAGGAGAGTTGGCGCGCCGTGGAGCTGGAGCAGCAGTGTGTTGGGTCAGCAGAACCTCTAAATTCTAGCAATGCACTGACGCTATAGTGCCATCCCTTTCAAGACCATACTTTACGGTACGAGCTCCTCACAAAAGCATCGTCACAAGGTATATATTATATAGATGACCAAGATCCTGGCCTTGTTATATATACTTGCTAGCTAGGTAATCCATCACACGTACCCTTAAATTTATGTACTACTGTTTAGACTTGTAACAACTATCTAGAATATGGGACCCTGGCATTTATGCCCTCGTAGGCCCCTTCCCATCTCTCGTATATATTTTCTGGCTTGTCTCCACCAGATCACTATAGACGTTGGACCCTCAACACTGGTGGTCGCTGTATCTTGTCCCTGAAGCCAAAAAGGACATATATATCTCTCAGCTATGTTCCTTCCAAATATCTCGGCATACATGTGTATGTATGATATGATGCCACACGAACCATATCTCAGCTGCTATGCTATGCTATGATATTCTCTTTCTCTCTTTTCGCGTTGACACTGTACGTACGTGGCTGCCAATATTCTCCTGAACTCACTTATACTCCATGTGCAACTTGGTGCTCAGGTTCGTCCACTCGACACGATCCAATCCTGCAAATAGTAGTCCCTCGATTCCATCTTCCATGGAGACAGACAAGTTGAGCAGTAAGCTGTGCTCAATCAACGCTAGCTGCCTAGCTCAATCGATCCATCAATCGGGTGAGAAGGCTCGGTTCGGGGTATGTCGTTTTGTCTGCTTCTGCGCGTCATCGTGCATGACTGCAATGGAACTGCTCAACTACAGTGCAATTGGATTCGTATCTAGCCCATTCCCATCATACCTTTTTCTGGTCACCTTCTAAAATTTAGCAGCAACTAGTTGTACTTGGATATCCAATTGACACACGAAGCACGGCGCTACACTGGGGTATAGTGGGCCGGCTTCACTGCTTTTTAGGTGCTTAATTAGCTGCTGATCTAGTTACTAAGTGTGAATTATATGTCTAAATTACAAATCTAATTAGTCGATCGTCTGGCTTGCACATACCTTGAGTTTTTCGTAGAAATCAGTGGAGTATTTAGTTTCTGTAACAGATAACTTCAATCATGCATATACTCTCAACAACGGATTGCGAATTATAATTATCCGTCGCTTAGTCGATCCTAGCTCGGCAGCTCAGCCTATGCTTGTGTGGAAGATTTGTAACCGTACGAAGGATCTTTTTATGTCACACTTCGCCGTCACCCCGAAAAGGGCATTCTTTGACTCATCTTTCGCCTTCGTCATCGATAGGTGGGCCAGCTAACAGCCTACTTCTAGCTATGTTATACTGTGTCGCATAATTTTTGTTAATGTTGTCCAAATTTAAGTTAACAAATCCTTGTGCCACGCTTTTTCAATTTATGACATATAGGACTCAACTATTAGAAAATAAATCTTGTCAAAGGTATAGTTAAAACTAAACACCCATCCTATCTGCTGGGTGGTTCCAGCGATCCAGAATCCTTTGGTTGAAAGAGGGCGATCGTAATACAAGATATTTCTATCAAAAGGCTGTCTGGAGAGCAAAGAAGAACTTTGTTAAGAAATTGAAAAGACCTGATGGATCGTGGTGCTCAGATCCCTCTGCTATGGAACGGATGGCCACAGACTATTTCAAAGAGGTATACACAAAGGATAATACGCTATCCCCTGAACCGATTTTGGAATTGCTTGAGGAGCGAATTACCACTGAAATGAATAATGAATTATGTCGGGCTTTCTCTGATGATGAAATATTAGACGCATTGTTTCAAATAGGACCTTTGAAAGCTCCAGGTCCGGACGGTTTTCCTGCCAGGTTCTACCAACGAAATTGGGTGGTCATGAAATCTGAAATTTCTGCTACTGTAAAGAACCTCTTTACTGATGGGATTATGCCGCCGGGTGTAAATGACACCTCAATTGTTTTGATCCCAAAATACATCAGCCGGTAGAGCTTAAAGATTTCAGACCCATCAGCCTATGCAACGTTATTTATAAAGTGGTGGCTAAATGCCTTGTTAATCGACTTCGGCCGGTTTTAGGCGACATTATCTCTGAGAATCAAAGTGCTTTCATTCCAGGGAGAATGATCACAGATAACGCAATTATTGCTTTTGAATGCTTGCATTACATCCAACAAGCTAAGTTAGACGATCGAAGCTTCTGTGCATACAAGCTGGACTTATCCAAAGCCTATGATCGAGTTGATTGGGACTTTCTGGAAAAAGTCATGCAAAAGCTGGGATTCTCTCAGAGCAATGGGTTATGTGGATCATGTCATGCGTTCGATCCGTCCGTTACTCTATTAATTTTAATGGCTCTCTCCAGCAACAATTCAAGCCGTCCAGAGGATTGCGCCAAGGTGACCCTTTATCCCCCTTTTTGTTCCTTTTCGTCGCTGATGCGTTATCTGCCCTGTTAAAGAACGCAGTCAACACACAAGGCCTTTTGCCCGTTCAAATCTGCCGCAGAGCGCCGGGTATATCCCATCTCTTTTTTGCGGATGATACTTTGTTGTTCTTCCGCACCACGATAGCCCAAGCTACTATTGTTAAGCAGGTCTTGCGAGTTTACGAAGCAGGAACTGGACAACTCATCAACCCCTCTAAATGTTCTATAATGTTTGCCGATGGATGCTCCGAGAATATTCAGCAAAACATCAGAAACCTGCTACAAGTAGTGCAGACTGAGTTTGAACCAAAGTATCTCGGATTACCGGTGCTAGAAGGTAGAATGCACAAGGGGCGTTTCCAATCTCTACAAGCAAAGATCAGCAAGAGGTTCATCGATTGGGGGGAAAAGCTGATGTCAACTGGAGCAAAAGAGGTCCTACTTAAATCGATAGCTCAGGCAATACCAACATATGCTATGAGTGTCTTCAAGCTTCCAATGGTTGTTTGTGATGACATTACTTGGCTTATTAGAAATTACTGGTGGGGTGTTGAACAAGGAAGAAGGAGAACTCAATGGATCTCTTGGGACAGGATGATCCTACCTAAAAGCCAAGGTGGTCTAGGATTCAGAGAAATGAGATGCTTCAATCAAGCCCTCCTTGCAAAACAAGCATGGCGTCTTATTCAATATCCAGAGAGCTTATGTGCACAGATCTTGCGGGCAAAATATTATCCCCATGGCAGTCTAATAGACACTGTGTGTAAGGGCATTCCTTCGCCGGTCTGGAAGGGGATTGAACATGGCCTGGAATTACTGAAGAAAGGAATCATATGGAGAATTGGGAACGGACGCCAAGTCAGGTGTTGGAGGGACCCATGGATTCCAAGATCAGCTTCGCTGAGACCAATATCGCAACGAAGACGCTGTCGCATGAAATGGGTCTCTGACTTCCTTGATCATACTGGTAGCTGGGATTTGAATCTATTGAATACTTATTTCTGGCCTGTAGATATTGAATGGATACTTCAGATTAGGACTTCACCTCGAATGGAGGAGGATTTTCTTGCTTGGCATTACGATAAGAACAGAATCTTTACAGTGCGCAGTGCTTACCACCTTGCAATTTCAGACCTTGGCCAAGATAATTCTGCGGGAGCTTCAAGCTCCAAACCGGCTGGCTCTCGGACATTATGGGATTATGTGTGGAAAGCAAGAGTTCCTCACAAAATAAAAATAACAGCCTGGAAGGTTATTGCCGGTGGCTTGCCCACTATGACAAACAAGAAATTACGCCATTTGGAAACTATGGATACTTGTCAGTTATGTGGTATTGCACCGGAAGACTCTTTTCATGCACTGGTATCTTGCTGAAATGCGACTGTAATATGGAATTCCATGCGACAGGTATGGACTCTGCCCAAACAATCAGAAATGTTAAACTCCGGACTAGAGTGGTTGTTTCATGTCCTGGCCAGATGCTCTGCTTCAGTTAGAGATTTGGTTCTTTTGGTTATTTGGTGCATTTGGTTTTTGCGGAATCAACTGATGCACAACAAGCTCATTTCCCCCCTATCTACCACGAAACAGTTCCTCATCACTTATGCTGAATCACTGTTCACAATCCGACAACGGGACGGACGGGATCAGCTCAAAGGCAAGGGCCCGCTGATGAATTCTCCAAGTATCCAGTATTCTCCCGAGCACCTTTCAGATTCCTACCTTCCTAATCCGGCTTGGATTTCTCCAGGGCAAGCCTGGACGGTGCTAAACATTGATGGATCCTTTCGCTCATCGGACGGATCAGCCGAAATAGGAATGGTGCTGCGGAATTCGAATGGAACGGTGCTTTTCGCGGCCTGGAAACAATTGGAACATTGCTCAGGTCCTTTGGAGGCAGAATTACAGGCAGCTATGGAAGGTTTTCGTTTGGCGTTGATTTGGACCAATGCTCCAGTGCTTCTTCAGTTAGATTGCAATGATGTTCTCAGCGCGATTCAACTCAGCACATGCGGATCATCATGCTTTGCGTTCATTATCAGAGAAATTCAACTGCAGATGCATGGCAGAAGACCCTCCTTAGTACAGAAGTGCAGTCGACAGCAGAATTTAGTGGCCCATGAGTTAGCAAATTACGCTAGATCACAGCGTTGTAATGGTTTTATGTTGCATGATGGACCTGAATGTGTCCAATCCTTGTTAAGAACTGAATGTACTGATGTAGTTGCTTAATACAAGTATGTTTCTCGCAAAAAAAAATAAACACCCATCTAACCTGGCCTCGCATGTCTAACTTGGAGTGTGATAATGCGTAGCAAAGTTTGACGGGAACCAAACACTCTCTAAGACAACGTGAAATGCTAGTCACATGCTAAAAAGTTTTCTTTCCTAATAATGAAGGAAGTTTTATTACTCTAGCCTCTACATCTAGTGATGCACACAACCAACCAATAATCGGACAAGTATTATAAAAACAGATAGTCAGAAAAAGGAAATGAAATACATCCTGGACATTGGCATCCTCACAACCAAAAAATAAAATAAATTTTCAACATTAGCAGAGTTGTGTCTTGATGCTCCATCATGCTTAGCAAATACTTTACTGGCGACAGTTTCCAGTCTCATGCTTCCATTGACCATGGTCTTCCAGGTGTCATGACGCTCAAGGGACGACCAACATCAGAGCCACCATGCACTGGTATATAACTTGGTTTAGATCACAAATAGATTTTCAGTCATAAACAATATCATTTCGGGCGAGCCATAAAGACCAATATATTGCCATAACTTCTATAACCATAAGTTTGTGCAGCTTTACATCTACCCCTCTCGGCCAACCTCTCCCAATATACGAGAGATGTCTAATCAGCACAATTTTTTCTCGATATAAAATGAGGAAAAGGGACATTTAACAGATGTTCAATTGTTTCTTTCACATTACGAAAACAATATTTTGTATTACCTTTTCAATTTCTTTTGGGTAGATTATCCTTGGTCAGACTAACCCATTTCTACCATAGAAATATTTTGTTTTTCAAAGGAACGTTCAATTTCCACAGAAACTTGTGAGGAAACTTGAAATCTGAATTCATCATTGCCGTGTACATGGGTTTGAAAGAAAATTATCATTTTAATGCAACTTCCATGCAAATCTATCTAGTTCAGCGTTCAAGTTAATTATTGAACACCTGAGTGCTAACTCCTGCCATGCAATGAGTTTATCCCAACAATGGCTCTCTTGAAAGATACATTGAAGGGGTTGTTTCTAGCACGCTTGTCGCAGTGACATTTTTCTTCCTACCAACATTGTATACTAGTGATATACCGATATGAGGATCGAGTTAAGAAAAATCTTTCCGGCAGCTAGCAGCCGCATTCAAAGGAACTTGCTCGTGTCTTGGCAAATTTGGAGTGAGCGAAACACAAGGATTTTCAGAGGAGTCTTCACTATGCCTCCAGTGATCTTCGCCACGATAAAAGCTGAGGCGGCTATCTGGGCCACAGTAGGGGCGAAACACTTGAGAAACATCATCCTGGAGAGTAGATTTTTATGCCCTTTTGAGTTTGTTTTTTCTGTCTCTATACGTTTGTATTGAAACTCTATCTTAATTAATGAAACAAGGCAAAACTTTTGCCTTCCACTTTTTTTTTAAAAAAGGAACATGCTACAAGCCACTGCACAACACCGCTCCCCTCCTCAATCCAGCAATCATCGCAAAGCACAAAAATCCTTTGTCCACCTATCAACACAGAGCACCGCTTGGATCCTTTGTCCACAGTTCTCCTTTGGTCTTGCCGACAAGTGAGGAGAGGTTGGTTAGGGTTGGCTGGGTTAGGGTGAGTGTTCGTTGGGTCCTCGAATTGTAGGAGGGTGGATGGCGACGGTACGACAGTGGGCAGGGGTGCGGCAAGTGGCTATGGTGCTGCCAACTGTTGGCCTAGGGGACGGGATCTAAGAGTAGGGTTCTAGTAACCATATAGTATATTTGGTTGCCGGGCTTACCGGTATCCTGGTAAGTGTTGGTAGTGGTTAGAAATACCGGTTTGGGTAAATTTTATGCAAAATTGGATACAATTAGTTGAACTTAGAATTTTGGGGCTTGAACTTTGAACAACTCCATGTGGTAAATTTCTGATAACCAACGCTATCGGTCTTCTTTTAGTATATATTTGAAACGATAATAAAAATCTTATGGTAGAGAACAACAGGTGAGGCGAATTTGGCACTGCTAGCCACAGAAGGTAGGTAAGAATGGTAGTAGGGGCACCAGCAAGCCAAGGACGGTGGCAAGTCCAGTGGAGGCGAGGTGTGTGTGGAGGTTGGACGGCGGGAGGAAGAGGACTAGGGTTAAGAGTGGAGGAAGAGCTAGTTCAATTTACACAAGGGAAGACGAGAGATCTGAACTGTCTTGTTGGGATCCAGGGTCCATAAGAAAAGACACGGAGACTAGGCCACGGGATAAGGACGGAGACAAAGGATGTGTTTGGTAGCCTGTATGACTCTGTCATGTTGTTCCCCCCTGAGCCATGCTGAGTATAGACATGCTGAGTACATACAACTGCAGTTGTTTGGTAGCATGTATATGTTGAGACATGCTGAGCTGAGACTTTGTTTGGTAGCCTGTATCTGTTGAGACATGCTGTGCTGAGACTTTGTTTGGTAGCCTGTATCTGAGGTAGATGTGGTTACCTCCTCCTTAAGGTGGTGAGGATACCACAATAGTTACAAACACATGATAAAGAAAATTGTGTGCACATGATAAAGAAAATTGTGTGCACATTTCGACTATATATACATATGAAAAATCAAAATTTAGCACGTAAGATATTTAGACACATCATTTGAACATCATTTAAGCACTATTTCAGCAATAATTTCAACATCATTTAAACAGTCAGTTGAACCAATCCATGACTATATCCATATTATATAACGACGCTCCAAATTAAACTTATATAATAGTCATTACAAAAGGGATAGTTTTTCAAAATGCACCAACTAACATCAACTCAAAGAAGATCGGGATTCTTTTTCAAGATACGCTTGAACGATGCTTTGCGGACTTTATCATCCATCTTCACGAAATTAAGGCCTTTTCCCTTATGTTCCGTTAGATAATCTAAAACAGCCAACCGCTCAGCGAGATCAAACTCAACAAGGTCCATGACAGCCTTATACAAATCAGGGTGCGTTTCAGCATGGCACGTGTTGTTGATAGCACTTGCAATCTCACGCACAGCATCAGACATGTTGCTAATCTGGATTGAGTCTTCTTCAGTGCAAACAGATGTCCTCTTTCTCTTCTTAGTTGAAGTAAGCGAAGGGTCATTAGTATCACTAGCACCAACAAATACAAACTCAGACCCAACAGGACCATTTACAAATCCCTCGCCACTTGTTCCTTGCCCCTCCACGACAATGGGTTTTTCTTTGCCCTCCATATCAATAGGTTTTCCGAATGGCACACCGGAGGCCATTGAAAACCTCCCGGTGGCGAGCTTATCAGCAAAGCAAAGTTCCATATAATTGTAGTGCTCAAGCGGTGTATTGAGTAATTTAGCATCCGTTGGATGATCCTGCACAATGAAACAACATTTCAGCAGCATTTCAACAATAAAATCAGCACTTAATCAGCAAAACTAACTCATTTTAGCACCATTTCAGCAATAAAGTAACTCATGTCAGCATTTTAAAAAAGATTTCAACATGTACATGCATACCTGAGTGTGGCCCAAATAGTGTTGCTCTTCTAGTATTATCATTTTCTTGTCATCATCCCAAAGTGCCCCACTTAATCCACGCAGATGAACAATTCTTTGCCATCTAGTCCGCCACTTGCGAAGATGATTGTGCACTTGGGTGTTAGTCATGTCATAACCAACGAAAGCAGTCAAAGTCTTTGCAACTTTCATTTTATCGGCCTCCTTGAATCCTTTGTCAGTCCTAACACCTTTTGCTGCCACCTCTGCAAGACCTTTCAACATGATAGCAGACATAGGTGGGGTCCAATTCATGACCTTCGGGGCCTTCTTGGCTTTAGCACCAACATCCGGAATCTCTTGCACGTCATTATCCATCTACAACATATATTCCTACCCTTAGTAACAAATTTCAGCAATTAAATACATATTTCAGCACATCAATATAACATTCCAGTAATTAAAAAGCATGTTTCAGCAATTAAATATAACACTCCAGCAATTAAAAAGCATATTTCAGCACTTAAATATAACATTCGGCAATTGTTTTACAACACCAGGTCACAACTCAATGAGAGGGATTACAACACTAAGTTTCAACACATATACATCAAATGTGTGCTAACCCCCTATTCGCCCACATCTGATTTGTAAATTCATCTCTCTTATGAGTCCAAGAATTATTGTCGTGGACTATATCATTGGGATCTTCATCAGTGGGTTCCGGGTCCCATGTTTCCTCCGGAGGGAAATATTCATCCTCACCAAATTGAAGTACCCAATTATGGAGAATTGCACAAGCAATCACTACTTTTACTTGGGTCTTGTAAGGATGGAATGGCTTATTGTAAACAAACTTCCACCGGTTTTTGTACGCGCCAAAAGCCCTTTCAACCGATGTCCTCAAAGAAGAGTGTCTTAAGTTGAACAACTCTTTAGCATTTTGAGGATGGTTCCCTCGACCATACTCCTTCAAGTGGTACCTTGTGGCACGGTATGGTGGGAGAAAACCTGGCCTCACAGCATACCCCGCATCAACAAGATAGAATTTTCCTATGAAATAGCAACTATTAGCTATGATGGAGAAATATTAATATATTTAGCTATTAGACTGTAGTTTATTACCTGTAGGAACTTTCAGCCCATCATCCCTCTCCAATGCATCTCAAATTTGACTCCCTAGCTATGGCACGATCGGCCATACTACCCACGGTTATCCTCGGGGCTTGTTCCCTAGCTCTTCTTAACACAAACATCATATAAGCACACAATGCAGCTACTAGACCAGCTCCTCTCAAAATTAGTTGGTGTCGTTTTCTTGCCAATTCATCCATCTAAACAAGTAAAAACAAATAAGTATTTCATGTTTGGACAAATGAACAATTAACACCAAATATGATCAATGGGAAACAACGCAGTGCCTTTACAAATATAAACATCAATGCTATACAAATTAGCACATCTCTGAATTTTTTCGAGAATGCACAAAAATCATTATACAAATTATACATCTCTGAAATCACACACAATGGCCTACTGTCCTATCTCTGAAATTTATACATACTACCTTACTATACAGATTAGCAAATCTTCTGAATCCATTATACAACTGGTCAGGAAAGATTCAGGAGTTTAATTCCAAGCTACATCAGAGACTCATCAGTTGCTAATCTGCTTAGGAAAGATTGTATTTTTTGATTCAGAGACCAAAATTCAGAGACCATTATTTGCCTACATCTTTCACTATTTGCAGATCCTTGTATATGTGCTGTGTGCAGTCCATTCAATATTCAGAGAACCAAATTCAACTAGAACCGAATTGAAAGAAAAGGAGGAGCAGGAGGGAGGAGGGGGGGAGGAGGAAGAAGGAGAGGGAGGAAGGAGGGACATACCTTGGGGCGACGGTGATGGCCAGGTGGGGCGCCGGCGACCAGGGGCGGTGGCGACCACGGGGCGTCGGCGAAGACGACCTTGGAAGGGGCGGCGACCAGGGGAGACGGCGAGCACGTCGGGGCGGCGGAGTGGAACAGATCACGGCGGAGAAGGCGGGGAGGAGGAGGAGGCGGACTGGGGCGGCGGCGATGGCCAAGTGGGGCGCCGGCGACCAAGGGCGGTGGCGACCACGGGGCGGCGGCGAAGACGACCTTGGACGGGGCGGCGACCAGGGGAGACGGCGAGCACGTCGGGGCGGCAGAGTGCAACAAATCGCGGCAGAGAAGGCAGGGAGGAGGAGGAGGCGGACGTCGCGGAGTCGCCGGAGTGGTCAGTCACCGGAGAAGCCCGCCATCGGACACAGGAGGTGGCGGCAGGAGGGTGGCGGCGCTCGTTCGGGAGATGAGGAGAATGCGTTCGCTGCTGGGGAGAGAGGTAACCTGCGGCTGGATTTTTTTTCGTGGGTCGAGACGGGAACAGGTGGGTCGGGCTGAGAATTTTTGGTGGGTTGGACTCGTGCATGCTGATCAGTGAACCTCTGCTCAGGGGTTCTCCACTCAGCATGGATACGGGGTCATATGGGTTGAGATCAACATAGCTGAGAAGGCCCCGTGCAAGCTACCAAACAGCGAAAAGTGGGTCGAGTCGGAAACACGCAGTCTCATACAGGCTACCAAACACACCCAAAGTAGCCAACAGCAACGTCGGTGAGCGAGGAAGCAACACATGTGGTGCTACGGTGGCGCGAATTGTCAACACGGGTGGAACAGGGACACGGCCCCAAAGCCCATCCGATGAACAAGGAGTGGAGCCCCTCCTGCTGCCCTCCACAGCTTTCGCAGGATTCCACGCACGCCTCTCCCCGGCCCCCAAGATTTATTTCAATTCAATTCCCTTTATAACCTGCCACCGGCCGGCCATCTGCTTCCAGCTAGCTCCTCACTCGGTTAGTTAGTTAGTTAGTTTGTTGAGTACTCCTAGCTTGCTAGGGCTTAGGGGTTGGTTTGGAATGGAGGAGTTGGGGATGAGGCGGCAGCAGCAGCATCTGGAAGGAGGAGCAGGAGGGATGAGGAAGAATGCCAAGAGGAAGCGTGGACGGGTGGAGCTGAAGCGGATAGAGGAACGGACGAGCCGTCAGGTGCGCTTCTCCAAGCGCCGGAGCGGCCTCTTCAAGAAGGCCTTTGAGCTCTCCGTGCTCTGCGACGCCGAGGTCGCGCTCCTCGTCTTCTCCCCCGCCGGCCGCCTCTACGAGTTCGTCTCCTCCAAAACCACGTAATTTATCTACCGCCCAACTTTCTCCTCTTGTATTGTGTGGTTTTAATTTGGTGGTACTACGTGCACTACACATATATACTACTAGTACTTATACATTTTCTTGCACTGGCGTTTTGCTTCTTTGTTTGACTGAGCGCCGATGAGTCTAGAAAATCGATCGTGTTTAGCCACCGGAATTCGATATTGTTAATGCTCGAATCGACAAAGGATGAAGGATCTATGCATACTGCCGCCGGTACCGAGGGGACTTGTGCCACGAGCACCCGAGAATGATATGTAGCTGGTGATAGTCACGCCGGATAATTTTACTCTGATTTTACGTCGCATTTCATCATTACTGAGGAGATTAATTTCTCATAGACGTGTTATTAAGCTTCGTTAAATGCTGGGTCATGTCCTTCTGTCTAATTATCTTTATCTGTCTAAAAGTTTCTAATACACTTCATCAGTGGCTTTTTTGGATTTGAACTTTCAGCATCTAAATTCGAGATGCTCTCCTGCGCCTGTTAAGTGCACTTGTAGTGCTTGTGAGCAAATGTTGAATTAACACTTACATACTAGATTTTGAATACATACATAAAATACATATGCAAATGCAGATTAAGGCATTTTAACCTTCTACACAGATGCCACTCCTTTATGAACAGGTCGACATATATACATACTAGCAGAGTGTCCGTGCGTTGCAACGGATATAGATTTTAGAAGAAATGATAGTATCATAAAATAAATTATAATGGTTATTTTGTTTCTCAAGTTATATGATAATATATCTTGTTTAAAATTACTATGATACTATCTTTCAAAAGGGGACGTTGAAAAGCTTATGTAGAAGTCTATAACTTTCTCAATTGTGTTAATTTAAAATTTGGCATACTTTGGTCGTAGTTTTTAAATTTATCTCATTGTTTTGAATTTTCAAAACCTATATTAAATACCTGTCACGTGCCGTCTATCAATTCTCATATAGGGACTAAATAGAGACTACATTTACAGCATGAACCTAGAATTTGACCAAAATTTTGAAATTCTTCTTCTTCCTTCTCCTTCCTCATTCCCCTCCTTCCCTTTTCCTCTCTTCTCATTCCCCCAATCAAGCTCCTCTTTATCCCCTTGACGGGCGGCTAGGGCAGCGCAGCTAGGAGGGGAGGCGGCGGTGACCGGCGACGATCCACAGTGATGGCGGCGCGACAAGAGGTGGCGGTGGCTTGGAGGGGGGCTGAGATAAGAGGAGAGAGAGAGTACACGGGTTGGGGTGGACTTTATTTTTTTTCGGGAGCTAGCGGCGACAGTGCTTGAGCATTACGAGGGGGCTAAGGTAGGGGGTGGCGGCGCGAAAACGGAGCGCAAGGAGGATGTCAATGCATTTTATATAGGGGCGAGACCGTTGGACGCGGATGATGTGGCTGCAGAGAAGAGATTTAACAATTTTGTAGTTTGGTTAAGAGATCATATTTGTTGGATAAGATATGGTTTGTTAGGAGTTTGTTAGAGATCAGTTAGTTAGTTAGTTACTTTTATTATTAGAGATTTTTAAGTAAGACTAAAAAGGAAGGGGAAGAGGTGTGGATGAATCACCACCACAACTCCCATACTATAGATTGGTATAGATAGTTCGATGTGACAATGAGATTGTCCTTGTTTTTCTTTAAAAGTCCTTCCTGTGTGAAGTTAGTGTGGATTAAGTGCTTGTGTGAAGTTCATGGATTATTTTTTAACCTCGCAAAAGGCATTATTTTTAACAAACTTTTTTCTAATATGGATGGATTATTTTTAACAATTAATTACTTAGCGAGCTATTTTCTATATGTATTTTCATGTACCCTTGGCTGGATTCATATTTAATTTCCTTTTTTGTGAGTTCCTTTTTGCAGCGTTAAGGAAATTTTTGGTCGATGCCGCGACCTCCCCAACGCAATAAATGATCTTGATATTGAGGCACGAGATTCTAGAGTTGATTACAATATACAGGTGAATTATTTAAGTGATTACAATATACAGGTGAATATTTAAGTTAAATATTATGAGTAATCTAACACTATGTTGTTTATCAACATGCAATCTGCCAGTTGAATTCATAGATCTAGCGTTTGCTCAATACGACATTGCAAAAGGGAATACTATTTTCGAAATTCCTAGAAATATTAAGAAGTGAAAGGATTTACGGTTTTTTAATAATGTTTTATCTTTAATATTTATTTGCACACTTCGCGTTTTATTTTGTGAACTTTCAAGTAGACTTATTCGTGTTTTAAATTGACTGCTGAAGCATCGATCAACACTAAGTTTACTTGTGTCAGCCACTAATTTCTGAATTATTAATTTATGGAGTATCCAGTTAGAGCATAGACACATCAGATACATTTCACTTAGAAAGAAAACCAAAACAAAGTGCAGCGCATCATTCGGATACATGTCATCTCATTGACTCATCCAGATTTTACCTACCAAAACCACTCAACAGACTGCTATTACCCGCATTCCCATTACATCGCATGCTTTCTTTAGTTATTGTGTGAGTCTTCGAGACGCCTTTTTCAATTATGGCTTGAAGTTTAGAGCGCTTTGCTAGCCCCCTCTTTATCAAGTTCGGTGCATGGTAATGACCTGCAAGTGCATAAGATCTATTGTAACAATTTTTGATGAGAAAGAATATTGAATCTACAAGGAAGTATCGATTGATCTCACTTGATCCACAAACTAAAAATAATAAAAAGTGAGGTTGAGATGCACAATTATCTTTCTCAGTTAGTTGTGAACCTCAAGAATGCAAAGGATAATTAAATATGCAATTGATTGAACTAGAAAGCAAATTATATTTTTGGAATAAATAAAGAATAATAAATACTAAAAGTGCTAGAAAATGTGTTCTAATAGCTAAAAGTGGGTATGATGTATATATAGGTTCACTGGTATAAATTCTTAAGTAAATAATAGGGATTATGCAACATAAAGTACGGACTATGAATTTGCAAGAAATAAATGAGATGCTAGTATTATTAGCAATAGGTAGAATTTTTTGAAAAAGAAAACTGTAGGAGAGGCTCCGACAGTATATAATTTTATTAATATCAAACAAAATATTTACCAAAGGGGCTGTACAAAGAAGGAGATGGGGAGGTTATGGAAGAGCACCCAAGGAAGAAAGCCAATCAAGAAAGTTGTCCCTAAGAGCCTTCTTGAACCTTATGCTAAGGATTGAAAGATCATGATAGAAATTATTGAAGCATATCTTACAAGAAGGCGCATTGCCATTAAAAGTTAGGTTGTTTCTCATCTTCCAAATATGCCATGCTGCCACAATGAATGTCTCCATGAAGAACTATCGGGAAGTTGAATATTTGACACTGGCCGATCTTGATTCTAGAGAAAATCAAGTCTATTCCAACAACGCTGGCTAAAGGCACTGTGGAAGAAGAGGTAGTCACTTGTCTCACAAAGACTCTAATTGTAGAGAACACGGGAGACGTCGCTATCGCTGGTGCAATGACGCTTGTTCATCATGTCTTTACTGTTTAGCCTATCCCAAAGCAAAAGCCATGCAAAAATTTTGAGCTTAGGGATGCATTTAGATTTCCAATTCCAACCTAGATGGCAGGCATTAGGAGCATTAGTGAAGAAAAACCTATAATATTTTTGAGAGGAATAAGAGGCATTCCCCCATTTGCATCCCCATGTAGGGGTGAAAACGGTACGGATAATTTCCGATCCGATCCGGCGTCGAATCCGGTTTTTGTAGGATATGGTAAGAGATTTTTGACATCCGAGTACCATCTGCTCCGATTCTGAATCCGATGTATAGGATATGGTATAGGATACGGTATTACTAATATCTCGCCGAATAGGATTATCCGATTTTCTAGCCGGATAATCCGGCACTCCTAAATAGGATTATCCGATTTTCTGATAGAATTTCAAGTATGGACTTGTAATTTTAGTGAATGTTAACTTTGTTTATGAGATGGTTGTTGTGCGTATATGTCCAGTGCAGCTGCTTGCTAGTATTTTATTTGTGAATGTTTACTACCTTCTAGTGTTTATAGATTGATCATCAAATATGTAATCTTTTAGTCTTACAACTTGTTAATTGTTATATATCGTTAATCAGTGTGTGCTTTGTAGTTTATGTATGTTGTTAGTACTTAATTTACTCATATGATTTTGTTGAAAATGTATTTATTTGTATGTGCGTACTATCCGCATACATTTTCCGTTTTCGATCCGAGTCCGATCCGTTTCCGTACCATGTCCGATTCCGACAAATCCGTATTCGTATCCGCATCCGAGCACTATCCACTCCGCCTCCGAATCCGACAAAAAAATGTGGAATAGGATATGGTAAGAACACTATCCGTCCGAATCCGATCCGTTTTCATCCCTATCCCCATGTATCCTTATTGGTAGGCTGGTGAGAGTCATCTTGCATAAGGGCTCTAGCCTATTGGAGTTCCACAAAGGCTTCCTCAGAGAGTGGTTGATAGAATAAGGCGGACATGTCTTCGTTAGATCTCATAGTCATAAACGAGATGTCATGCGACTTGGCAAAGGAGAACAGTCTTGAGAACTATTGGATGAACGGAGTGCCATGCCAATTATCAATCCAAAATGCTACTAAGGAACCATTATTTGCATGACAAATAGCGATGGCCTTATATTTTTCTGAAAGTTCCATAATGTCACGCCACCAAAATGAACCATTCTTTGCATTGGCCCCAGGTGAGGAGGACACATAGTATATCAGATGCACCCAAGGCGTATTGATTAAATTATAGAACTTGCGAAGATGTTTGAGGAGCAAAGCCTCATTGAAAACAGCAAGATCTTGAACTCCTAGGCCCCCTTTAGTTCGAGGCATACAAACTTTAGTCCAAGCCACAAGATATTTGTATTTGCCGGTGATTTCCAATTTTTGCCAAAGGCAAGAGTGATGCTTCTTATCAATTATATCACGTACCCCAACCGGGAGAGATAGAGTACTCATGTAGCATGTGGACAGAGTGCTGAGAATCAAACGAACCACCTGAAGTCTTCCACCAAAAGAGAGAAGAGACGAGCAAGAGCCTAACCGCCTATCAAAGCAGTCAATGAGAGGAGCAAAATCTGTAAGCTTTGGCCGCACCAAACTGAGAGGAAGACCAAGATAGGTGAATGAAAAGGAACCAATCTTGCAGCCAAGGATGTCAGCTAGGTGAGTAGCCCGATCAACCAAAACATTGATAGGAACAATGCATGATTTGTTGAAGTTAACTTAAAATCCAGTGGATTGGCCAAAGCTCTTGAGCAAACCTTTGAGACATGGAAGCTGCTTGCTAGAAGCCCTCATGACTAAGAGGGTGTTGTTGATGTATTGAATGATGGGGAACTCAGATTCTGGAGTAGGGATGGGGAGATCAAAGAGGCCCCTTTAATCGTCTATATTAATAATGTATTGGAGAAGATCCACATCTAAGACAAATAGGAGGGGGGAGAGGGGATCAACCTGGAGAAACCCGTCGTTTACAATGGAAGAATTCCCCAGGCACCCGGTTGGGGAGAATCATCGAGAATGTTGGAGATCCACCCAAGCTAGTGATCATCAAGACACTTGTGCTTGAGAATGTCTAGAATAGCAGCGTGCTCGATCATGTCAAAAGCCTTCTCAAAGTTGAGTTTGATGACTAAAATTTCTCTCTTGGAGTGTTTACATTGATGCAAGTATTAAAAGGCCCAAGCAATGCAGTCTTGGTTGGAGCGTTGTTTAATAAAGCCATATTGGTTTCGGTTGATGAGCTTGGGGATAATCCTTTGGGGGCATCAACAAGAATTTTAGTGATCAACTTGAGACCAGAATTCAAGAGAGAAATGGGCCTAAAATTGTTAACTGTTTCCGAGCTTAACACTTTAGGAATTAGAGTGATGAAGGAAGTATTGAGCCCTTGAAGATTGATGGGCCCCTCAAAGAAGTCCTGACATAGAGAGTAATAATCTTGTTTAACAATATGCCAACATTTTCTTACAAAGAGGTTGTTAAAGCCATCCGGGCCTAGAGCACGGTCTATGGGCATCTTGTTTACCGCATTGTCAATCTCCTCAGAAGAGAAAGGAGCAGATAGGAGATCAAGCCCGTTAGCAGCTTGAATGAGGTCATCGAGGTTAAAGTGCATGATGGGATTGCATAAACACCCATCCGATCCCTGAAACAACACCAAAGGATAGAAGCTTTGCTAGAATGATCATTTGCGATGTAACAGCAACATGATGGAGCTGGAGGATGGCATTTCTTTGATAGTTTTAGTGGTGACAGAGTGTAAGAACTTAGAATTTTCATCACCAAAGGATAGTAGCTTTGCTAGAATGATATTTCCATTAGGCTCAGCTTCCTAATCTCTTTAGGACCACCCAGGATACTTAAAATGGTGTTATTATTCCTTATCAAGGAGTCAGGTACGAGAGGTTTTTACTCCAAATCTTGAGATCCCGATAGAGCATCTTCAATTAGAACTAATACGATTTGCACCAGAGGTAGTAGAGCAAGGGAGATACCAGAAGCTCTGAACAACATCCATAAATCTAGGATGCTCGGCCTTGAAGTTCTCGAATCTAAAGACTTGTGCTCTTGGGATCCTGGTAACAATGCATATCATGTAAGGACTATGATCTCAAGTGGGCCAGGCAATAGATTTAACAAGGCTAGTGGAGAAATTGGTAATCCAGGAGCTGGAGGTAGAAAACCAATCAACTTGCTCCAAGAGAGGATCTTCTTCCATATTGCTCCAGGTGAAGGCATGGCCTAAAATGGGGAGCTTGAAAAGATCAAGCAAAGAGATGACATTGTTGAAGAGAGCGATGTTTTGGACACCGCCACCAGGCTTGTTTCTGTTCTCCAAGGGGAAAACTTTCTAATATAGGAATGATCAAAATTTCACATTTGGTTTCCTGGATACAAAGAATCGCACACTTGGATTCCTCAATTTTTTCTCTGATGGCCCCGAATGTTCCTGTTAAGAATGTTCTAGGTTTTTTTTTGTTTTGATTCATGAAGTCAGTGTGTTTGAGGAGAACAAAAAGGGGAGCAAAGCACTATCGCCCAGTGTAATCCAATAGCATGAGGAGCAATGCAGAGAAACAACAAACAAAGCAAGCTAATAACCGAGAAAGAGGAGTCCCCAACGCATAAGATAGTCTTACAATCATCAAGCGCATATAAGCATAAGCCACAAAAGGTTATGAGGGGGGATAGGCAACCAAATGCATAGACAAAAGTAGCGCCACACATGAGCTCAAAATATTAGCAAAATAGTAGGTGAAACAAGAGAGGGGGAGAAGCCCCAAAAGCCTGTCAATTGTCATTGTCATCTTCATGGCATCCACTTGTTGCTTGAGCCACTCATCCTCAGAGACCTCCTTAGGAGGAATGCCCTAGAAGTTGGTCGCCATCGATTGAATTAGATCCATGGGAGTTCAGGAGCAGCAATCACAGGGTCATCAAAATTCTTTTGAAGGTGTTGACGAAGAGGTGACGGAACCTTAGATGAAGAAACAACAATCTCATTCAGTTTTGATGGACGAGGGGTGTCAGGGGTGTGGTGGCAGGGTCAAAATTAGTAGAGCGAGACAGCTCAATCCCCACCACCTGTCCAGAAGTCATTTTGAACCCATCGTTGAGGCTTTGAAGTCTTGAACTTCTTCGGACACCAGAATCCACAATAAGAGTAGGCCTTTTGTGATCACTAGCAGGAGTGGTGGAGCTATCTCATTGCACCGGAGCAGAAATGGTTGCGAGTGCAGAGAGAGACTTGGGGGGGGGGAGGTGCCAGAAAGGACGCACCTAGCAGATGAAGCCACCTTCCTTTTGTGAGAGTAAGTGATGATAAAGCTTATGCTTTTCCTTATATCGTCCATATTGAGAGGGGGATCCAAGTAAGAAAGCTTGCATTCTCTAGTGGCGGGAAATTCACAACATCTTGGGTATACATGTCTGACGGAAACCCTTTCAAAACCGAGACGTTAATGCCCAAGTCGCCGTCATCAAGAGGATCGCCTAATCTTCTGATAGAGGAGAGAGGTCCAAACCTATCCACTTCCAGTTGAGACGAGTCTAGGTGGTTGTTGATAGAGATTGCCTGCTGAGTCGATATGAATTTGCCAAGATTGTCCACAAAATGACAGAGCCTAGCATGCTTTGAAGCAGATTTGATGTCAGCGCTGATAGAGTGACCAGGATTGTCAAAAAGAAGGTCAACTAGATCCCATTGAGGAGGTTGAATTTGGGGCACTGAGGTGGTGGGCGCTAGCAATTTGATTCTGAGACTACCCGAGGAGTCATCAACGGGAGTTAAGGCACAACCAGGCGGAGAGGATGGGGAACCAACCTTCTAAGAATTGCATGAAGTCTGCAAATTGCCATGAGATTGGGACATGCAGGGATGATCCCAGATGATCCTAGATTCCATGATTCAGGAGCTACAGGGTGGAATGTCGCAGGGTAACGAAGAAGCACCACAAAACTCAGCAACAGGACGGTAAGCAGCTGCTTTGCCTTTGTGATCCATAGTCGGACATCCTAACTTCTTGAAGAGTTGGAGTCTGAAGAGAACTGGGCACTGTCCACTTGAGGCAGGGCAAGGTGCCCAAGAGAACTCGGAGGTGGTTCCAACAATCCACCCGGAGCCAAGGGGGTGACCAACTCCAAGACAGGAGTACCAGGGCAAGCATGTTCAACAGGCCAGACAGGTTGCTGAGGAGCATTATTTGCATCCTAGGGTTGATGTTGATCCCAATCATCTCACTCACCTTGATCATGGTTGATGGGTTGCAGAAGGATTGGGGCAACCGGGCGGTGAGGATTAAGGAGACCCGACAGGACCTCTTCTTTCGTTGGCCACAAAATCACCATCAAGCATGTAAGTAGGGATCGATCAAGACCTGCCAGGCTCCCTAATCATAGACATCTGCTCAGGAACCGTGCTTCGAGGCACCAATTGAACATCTTTGATGAGACATCGGAGAAGAATCCGAGCTTTGCTTCGATGTTGTACGACCCAATCCAAGATGACACCAAACTTGGAGAAAACCCTTCAGAGAAAATGCTCTTCAATGTAATCTAAAGGCCAGCCCAGATATATAATCCACAATACCCTAGATTGAGCGATTCTTCTAGCATTAAGAGCTTTATCAAAGTGGATAAAAAATAGAGTGCGGCCTCCTCCAAGATCAAAGCCAGGCCTTGAGACAAGATCATCACGGATCAACGTGTCATCAAACTGGAACAGCCCGAATCCAAAAGCATGAGTTTGTAGAATTGCGAACATGAAGACCAAGAATTTCTTCAATATAAATTGTAACCTCCCTCATAGAATCAAGAAGCATACCGTCCTCGACAGGGGGATCAATGATGGCCAAAGCATGGTCTTCGTGTCGGCGAGGAGATATTTCATTGATCATAATATAGTTTTGAACACATTGCTTGTCGCCCCCATCAAGCAGGTTCAAGCCGAGCGGCACAACATAGGACAAACTCAAAGGAAAGAGCCATACTTTCTGAAGCGACACTAATGTGGGAGGGAGCTGAGAGGGAAGCGGAGGAGCTATGCTGGGAGGTGAAGCAATAAATATAACTTGACTGATGACACAAAGAGGTGGGAGAAGACAAAGAAGCACTAATAGGGATAGCAGAACGAGTAGCAAGGCTAGTCGGGGCAATTCAGTGCACAAGACACTAGGGCGGCACTAGATTGTAAAGGAGCACGGTTCGATTCGATCCGATGGTAGACGCTTCATCTTCTACACGATATGCAAAAACAGTAAATATGACCCACATTCTAAATCCTGCGCTGCTCATGACCAGTAGAGTAGAAGACAATGATGGTAGAGAAAAAGAGAAGTTCTTGACAAAAACTGTAAATCAACTACGATCCAATGGCCCAGAGGGATGTAGTGTTGGAAGACTGGCACCCTCCATATATCGACCAAGTTGAATCACGGGGGTAGACCTACCCGTGATTCCAGAGCTTTATATTGCATGTAATGAGGACACCTCAATCGCTTCGGTGCCAATGGAAACCGCCTTGGCCCCCAAGCTTCCAACAAGGGCCCATTCGTCACCCGCCAATTCATCGAAGCCAATCGTTAAAAGAAAGCGAGGCGCTAAGTCGAAGGCAAAAGTGTTGAAGGAACCACGTACGTGCTAAACGCCTTACTTTCTCAGCAAAGATAAGGAATTCATACTTTTTCCGTATAACCAGGCGTAAATGTCGCACTACCTGCTTCACCATCCCAGACTATTGGTAATTTTACCAAATAACGTGAATTTACTAACCATTGAGACTAAATGCAGAGAGCATTGGATTCTTATTCTCCTTATACCACACCATCCAACTCATGTTTATGGATTCGTTACTACGAGTAAACTTTGACATTGAAACACTTGGAAGATTTATGAGCAAGTAAGCATATTTTCAACATATACAAATCTACCATTCACTACCTTTGTGTTGCAATGTCGACGACAAACCATTTCGATTCACGTAGGGTGTGGAAGAGGTATCTCAAGAACGGAGGAAAAGGCACCAATCAACCCCTTTTAAATAACAAATCAACCCCTTTTAAATAACAAAGGCTATACTCAATACAAATTTTCATAAATTATCGTAATAACAATCTCCAACTACTAACCAATTGTATATATTACTAGTGCCACAAACAACAAGGAGGAACAAGTGTTTGTGGCTTCTACGTTTGCCACAACATGGAAATTATGCTCACTAACATTAGCAAAAATGAAATCTAGGTTTGACGCTATTGCGATAAGTATTATCATATTTGTTTTCATTATAAGTACATGGCTTTAATATACATTCTCATCAACAGCAGAACGGCATTCCCAAGATGTCATTGGATTCATCTCATCTGGACTGGATAAGAGAACACATCGCCGTGTTCCTTATTAGAGATGTTATCAATCCTTATGGCCAATTCCACGCTTAGTTAACAAGTGATATGTATTTCTTATATCGATGTCGAATGTACTAAGAGTTTAATTACTTTGTGACTTGAGGTGGATGAAATTGAGAGTTTAATTACTTTGTTTGGGTGATGTTGATGAGTTTGATGAGAGTTCATTTTGTGACTCAATTTATGTGATATGTATCAAGTTTTTGTTATTTCATAAGATTCAATTCTGATTACTGTGAATGAATGAGATATGTGTACATATTGTGTATTTTGTTTCCTCCTGCTACGCAACAATCTAAAATAATTAGGTATGCTGTAACGATGATTTTAGAACCACCTGTGATAGAGCCACCACTAGTATTCTTCTCTTGAACTCCTAGCTTCATGTCTTGATCACCATGGCTCAACACATGAGCCCACTCTTGACCATCTTTGTCACCTTAATTCTTACGCTATAACTTCATGTTGATCCAATGCGATCCACTCCTTGAACCCATATCTTGAACCTTGAAGTTTACTTCTTGATTACTTGATGCTTCACATGATTTGATAGACTTCAACACATGAATCCATCTCCCAGTCATCATATGCATCATCGATCTTAGGCTTCACGGGCTTGTAAGTTCATCTTTTTGATGTAATCCTACAAAGCGGTACCTAACCCATACATGTTCCAACACTCAAGAAAAATGGTTAGTCCACAAAATTTGTTTGTCATTAATCACCAAAACCACACCTAGGTTAGATTAACTCTCAATCAACCCTAAACTATACAAGGGCTAGGTGTACTTTTAATCTCCCCCTTTTTGGTGATTGATAACAAACCCACTGACAAAGATATTTATAATGAATTTTAGTTCGAGTATATGACACACAAGTGCGGCATATGCTCGGGGATGTGTTCCACTAGCAATGATCCATGTGAATGAGGTAATTTTACTTGATTTAAGATCACTACAAGTGTAACACGGAATATAGTATGAGCTCCCCCTTCATCTATGCATTTCTCATAGTTTGACTGAAATCAAATGCATATATCCACTTAGAAACAATTTGAGGAGGTCACACTAATTTGAGGAGGTCACACTATATTTTGGATCCATGAAATGCATCAAGATGATATGATATGACAATTAAGCTTTAAAGATGTAAAATATGCATTCACATGATCCATAAAAATATTTTAGACAAATACCAATAAAGATCTACAATAAGCTTACCAACTCAAACATGTGTCCAAGATACATCCAACATACATGAGTGCAACTCGAGATGTGCAATACATAATATAGGCACTCATAACCCTAATTCACTATTCCCCCCTAAGATAATAGTTCCACTAAGGAACAAGCTACTCCCTCTAACTCATTTTTACTCCCCATTGAACACATCCGTAGCTTCTCCCTCTTTTCCATCTGTAGCTTCTCCCACTTTTCCACAAGGTTCTCCCTCAACCACTCCTTTTTTGCCCAATATCTTTGTCGAATCTCTCTCCCCCCTTGTCATCAAGCACCACAAAAGTGCTAAAGAGAGGATAATCAAGGGAGCAAGGAAGAGATAGAAAGATTAAGTGACCAAGAAGGGATGAGAACTTCCGCATGTGTATAGATTTCTACATGGCATATAAACGGAGTGAAATCCATCCATATAGAAATGTGTACATATAGGAGAGCACAAGAATTGGATTTATGATAGGATAGATCGAGCTCAATTAAATTTAGCAAAATTGTTGGCATTATAACATTTTAACTTATTGCAAGATGCCAACTTCTCATTAGCTTATAAATTTAAAATGAGCTATAAGAAGGAAAGCATTAGGAGCATGAAGAAAATTAGGACTATAATTCTAGACATCCCAACTAGCAAGAAAAGGAAAATTATAGCAATAGTTGAGATGCTTTGAATAAGGACTTAGATACAAAAGAAAATCAATGCATTTTTCCCAATTTGCATCAATATTGCATGTGAGAGTAACTTAGACATTTTAAATGCTTTGTTCATATTTCACATATTTAGGATTAATGAACCATGATCATGATTATGGAGATCCCCACATTATATGCTATTTCTTGAGTTGCTCATATTTTCAATAGAGAGTTTTTTTTTGGATTACAAGAAATACATTTTTGCTACCATTTTTCATGCTATGATGTGACCTACATAAGGTCGAATCCTTTTCACTACATGCATTAAATAAAATGCAAGTTACCAAAGAAATATTGGGTTGATGTATTAGATCCTTGTTCATCCTGATTTGGCTGCATTAAGCACATGGTGTCCCCACCTTCTTGATGAGCCAAAGCTCCAATAGATCTTCAATGTGCCTAAAACTTATTTAAATACAATATGGTCCCCAAACATATTAGATACAATGAAGTTAGCACAAATTCAACATATAGGACTAAATATGAAATTGAATTTCATGCACATCTTTAACCAATGAGGAGCATGATGGAGTTTTCCCTATATGTTGGATCAATGAAATCAAGCAAGCAATAATTATCATCTAGAATTAGCATATGCATTCAAGACATTTCAAATATGCAAAGGAGACATAACTTGGACAAAGTACCAATTGAAAATCCAATTGAAAGAGAGTACTAATTGAAAGACAATAGCACAAAGCATACATGATGTCCAAATTATATTCAAAATCAAAATCAACACATGATCACGAGTTAGATTCTACACAAGAACTACGAGCATAAATGAATAGACATTTAAGAAAATACTCATAAGCTAATCTCCCACAAGTAGATAAATAATTATACATGCAATGAGATAACTAATCCCCATACCACCCATATAGCGAGATTCCCACAAAGAAAACCTAACCCTCTAGACTCCTCTCTCAAGGGCATCAAATGCAAAGAGAGAAATCCCTTCTACCCTTCACCACACACCTAGGAGGAAACAAGAGGAAAGAAGAAAAAGAGAGCAAACGGGAGATAGGAGGATCATCTCGGCAAAAGATGGAGTAAGAGGAAGCAAAGGCCGAGATGAGGATCAAGCACATAGCCTGAAGAAACAGCTCACAACAGTTGTCCGGATACTTCAACCACAAAGTCCAAAGACTCTGAACGAAGAGGAGATCAGGAGCTACACTGCACATTTGGACCGTCCGGGAACCTCTGAAGGCTCCGGGCACCCGGATACCCCGTGTCACATTCGGACCGTCCGGGGGTGTCCAGAACCGAAAAGCCATATAAACGAATAGCGTCTCGAGTGTTCGAACAAACACTCCGGAAGGAGAAAATAGATAAGAGGTTGGACTTTAAGCACTTAGCTTAGGATTTTTATTTTTCATAACTCCAACTAGCAACAAATAATCACACAAGACTATAGTTGAAGTTAATCCAAATGAAGAGATAATCCAAATAAATCTTTGAGGTAATAGGATCACAAGAAGCATTGAATACCTCAAATTTTAATGAAATCCAAATAGAGACCAAAAAGATCGATATTTTGCAATATAGGGGTTTAGATGAGTTTCTCATACCACCACGAGACTTTGATAATCATGTATATCAATTCTTAGTAGCATTCCTCATATGTTCACATCTTCTAGGATGGTGAAATGCACAAAGCACAACACTCCCCCATAATGTGATACTCCATTAATTTTTTACAAGAGCCAATTAAAATCGAATAAGAGACAAATGGAGCTCAACTTTATACAACCAACTACATGATGCACTAAGCAATCAAGAGATGCTAGGTTTCTCAAATTGAGCATATTGTTTAACAATTTTACTTGTATGTATTGAGAGTGAGAATTATGCATGTTTGTAAATCTACGAACTAACATTCTATTTTATATCACCTATACATGCTAGTCATCTAAAACATAGCATACTATGATATATACAATTTGAAAGCATAGGGTACAAAACCTACACATCCTAGGGGCTAGTTAACTAAAAACTATCATGCTAGTAGATACAAGCTACTCAAGCTAAGTATCAACACAAGTTGGATATAAAATGTAATCATGCTAGGAGACATAATACTTACGTAGGCTAGGTGCATACACATTCTAGGGGCTAGTATTTTCATTGTAAATTATTTAAAATAAAAGTTACCACAAGGAGGTGCATTGCAACCTATACATGCTAGGAAGCACTTAACCCTAAATGTGCTAGACACAAAACCTAAACATGCTAGGAATCTAGCTACACAAGCTAGGGACTAGTAACTTTTATTGAGTTGAGTTTAGATACATCACTACCTCAGGAAATAGCACCACTGACGGGCGCAAAACAGCAATCTCTCACGGGTCTCTGGCCCGTCAGCAATCTCCTGTCAGTGGAAGTCAAACTTCTACTGACGGGCGCACTGCCCGTCAGTAGAGATACACTTTCAATGACGGGTGCACAGAGCCCGTCAGTGGAAAGGAGTCCACCGATGGCCGGGCCTCATCTCGAGCCCACTTTCACTGACGGGCATTCAGATATCGCCCGTCAGTAGTGGGTACTTTCACCGACAGGCAGATTAGAGTTGCCCGTCAGCGAAAGTGTTATCACACATTTTTTTTAATATGAATCAATTAGTATCTGAATATAGCAATTAGCATCACAAATATTAATCATATATATATAGCATTTAATGTCACAAATATTAAGTACACATATAAAAGCTTGTTTACAACGAATTAAAACGACAAGCAAATGAATTTAATAATGTTTATTCTCACTAGCCCTACTAATCTACGTCTATGACGCTTCGCTAGTACTTGCAGGGTGGCGGGAAGGGGGTAATTGGACTCCCGCGTAGAAATCGCCGCTTGGCCGGATGACTTCATTGTTGATGACGTACGCGAAGGTCTTCTGGATGCGGGCAAAGTCCTTCCTCTAGTCGTACTTATCATCGGCCAGGTCGTGTATGAAGTTATTGAATTGATCCTGGCTCCATTGCGGGTTGTGGGATATGACGAACGTGTCTATGTGAGCGCAGACGTAGTACCCACATGTCACGCTATTTTCTGGCTGTTGCCTGCAAGGGAAGCTAAATTTGTGGATCAGCTTCTTGCTCTTGCTTTCTGCTCTCCCCCCTCGCAAGTTGTATTCCCAAAAGGCGGCTTCCAGAACTTCCTTAATTCCTAAGAAGTCCTGCTTGGCACTTCTTTGGGAATCAAAATAGTATATCATTCTGGAAGGCTTGTGGATGACGATGAGGATCCAGTGGTCGCTGCGTAAAAGGTAAGGAACCAATATTAACAGACGGGGATACGTGCTTAAGAAAAGCAAACTAGGGACGGTAGTAAGTAACTTACGAGGGGTTGTAGGGCATGAGCACATAGTCCTTGTCCTTATGGTACAACAATGACTCGGTGAGGAAGTTTATCAGGACAGGCTTCGCTTCTCGTACATAGTACTCGTTCATGACGACCGGATCAATTATTCCAAATGCGCAGTTGGGCAGACGCCTAGACTCTTGGGCTTGGTAAAGCGCCCACAGCCTGACGAGCATGGTGTCAAGCCGGTAGAGGTTGAACAAATTAAAGATGTCTTCAAAGTTGATGTCGAAGGTGTCATGATGTCTGTCCAAGAAGAAACTGAAATCTTTTGGCACCTCGACCTTAAAGTGCTGCACATAATCGTCCCAATTCCGTGACCTCATCATGATCGTGTCATGGAGCAGTGTCATCTGCGCGGGCAACCTCTGCAGCTTATCATCCGGGACCAAGGGCTCACCTGCCTCGTACACTAACCGTCGAGACTTCTTGATGGTTTCGGTAGATGTCTGGAAGGATAAGGCCTTTTTCTTGCTGTCCTTGCTTGCCTCCTTCGCAACGGTGCCGCCCCGCCTGTGTGGTCTTTTTCTTTTCCTCTCCGGCTCCGGAGAGGAGGCCCTCTTGCCTCCCGTCAACGCTTCGTCCACTGCGGCATTGAGCGTGCTTGGAGATAAGACCTTCTTTTCCGCTGCGCTTGGGTCATGGCGATGCTTGGAGCGCTTTTCACAGGGCGGCGAGTCTGTCTTGGGTTGCTCCTCCTCCTGGGACGGAAGGATCATCGTGTGCTGCTGCCCGGCAAGATCGTCGTCTCGATCATTGAACAAAACTGGCGTACTGCACAGGCCGAGCGGAGACGGGCCGGCTCCGGCTGATGGAGAGGGGATAGTTGACGTACTAGGAGAGGACTCGCCGGGGATAGTTATCTGGCTCTTCGGCCACAGGATGTAGTACCCCTTGCAGTCTCCTAGCTTTGTGACATCCTCTTCAGGGGCGATAGGGACTGCGACGTCACTGAACTCGGCGACGACGCGGTCCACCTGCACCCTCGCCATGTGGGAAGGTATTGCAACGTTGTGGCATGTCGTGCCCTCCACCGTTGGGAGACTAGGTTGTGTGCAACCGTCTTATTCACGCCAGGCAAAGGGATTGTGAGGTGGCATTTCGTGGGGCCCTGCATAATAAACAATGTGTTGAATTAGAGCATTGTTATCTACACAATTCTATTAATTAGAGCCCTCATATAAGTGATTCATGGTGGCGACGAAACTTACAGTGATGTCTTCGACGGGACTTGGTGACTCGGGGGCATTGTCGGAGGCTGAGGTGCAGCTGCTCCATCCAGCAAGATAGGAGCCCTGATGTCCATGAGGATGGACAGGTGGCCGAGACGTATCGTAGCCTCTAGACGCTAAAAATTCTTGGGCCGCCAACTTGCCAGCCTCCTGGGCTGCCCTTATCATCTCTTGCATTAGAGATGTTTGCCTTCCTCTCCTCCTCTGGCGGGCAGTCTCGCGGTCCTGGGGAAACACTACGTCCCAGATAGCCCCGCTCCCGATCCCTCGGACACGCCCTGTCTTCTCCCTCGTCCCTAGAGCCTTCGAGAGATGGTCTTCCCACCTCTGGCTCTGGACGGATTCCTGGGAGCTGGCAGGCTGCTGGGACAGCTGCCTCTGCACCGTCAACGGCACAATGTACGAACCGTTAGCGAACTGGAAGCACAACAGTATATTTGAAGAAGACATCGGATTTAGATTTTACCAATCTTTCGGAGACCGCCTGAAGCTCAGGGTCCGTGATGATAGGAGACCCAGTGGCTGGGTCCGAAACTGTGTGCGCCCTCATCCAGATCTGGGCACGTTCCTGCTCGATATCGGTGAAGGGAACTGGTTTCCCAGCCGTTATCAGCGCGGCGTCCTCTTTCTCCCAGATCGGTCTCTTCCCAGGAACACCTCGGCTGCCAAGGTGGTGGGAGAATTTGTTCTTCGCGCGCAGCTCCTTCGCCCGGCGACTCTTCTCCTTGAATTCATCACTCTTCTTCTCAGCAACGAACTCCTCCCAGTGTTCGAATTCTAACCTTGGCCATTTTTGTTTGATTACAGTATTGAAATCGGCGTTTAGCAGTTTCCTTGCTTCATATCGCCATGTCCTTAGCGCAGCACACATGATGCTGTCCGCTTTTCTTTGGACTCTTTCCTTGTCAGCCTCTGGGACAGCATACTTATCCCAGAGCTTGTCGAAGAGGACCTTTTTCTGGCCATCCGTCATTTTCTTGAAGTCCTGGCATGTGATCCTGACATGCTCGCGGACAATGCACCCGCATGTGTTGCTGAACGACTTCGCAGCCTCTCGGGACTTGCAGGAACACCTGTCACGCCGACTCGAGTGACGAAGAATGTCCTTGTTCGTCAGCTGGTTCCCTCCTCTAGGGTTGTACCGTCTCTTCGGCTTCTCTACTGCTGACGACGGCTCCGGCGCCTCCTGTTCCTCTGATCCTGACTCGCTTGATCGAGAAGCGTCTGACGAGCCAGATGCACTCTCTTCATCTCGCGCCGTGGGAGTTGCAGGTGCCGAAGGTACATTCCTCGCCTCGACGTCAGGTTCACTGGCCGACTCAGGGGCTGTTTGATGGGTTAGGAGCGGGGCGTCAATAGGGGCCGCCACGTCTAGGGGCGCCGCGCTGTCATCATCTATGCGGGCTACTTCCCGGGTTGGCAACGAGTCCATTTTCTGATATATTAAGAAACTTGAAAAATGATCGTAGCTGCATACACATAGAAAACATGAATACTAGTAGCTGAAATTGATAGCATAAGTGACCCTCAAATCTATTTCTCATCACAGGAGTTTTGTAGGAGACATTGGGTAAACTACATACACATAGAAAATTATACCCAATGTGTATGTGTAGAATCTGTTCTTATCAGGAACTAACTTCCTCTAAATTCCGAAATGAGGTCAAACCAACTACATGATCAATTAACTAATAAAACCAAGTAATCTTGAATATGTAATACAGTCTAAATGTGGGCGGCAAAAACCACCCTATTGCTCCCAACTTGCTAGATCAACTGACAGCTCCACTCCTCTCTGCTAACCTATAACCAGACCAACGATAATTCAACCACAACAACCCAATCAATTGATTCTTGAGCAGCCGAGTCATAGCGCGCCAACTATTCACACAACCAACTCAGCTTTATATTCACATACAAGACTCAACCAACAGGAAAAGCTTTATATTCACATACAAGACTCAACCAACAGGAAAAGAGGCAAAATCAGACAACAAGATTGCTGATTAATCGAAACAGAAATAGTTCACACAACATATTTGTTACAGTCACAGGTGGAGCTTCACGAGCTACCACTATATCGATTCAATAGAGAGCTCTTCCATCAAATGTCTTCATGAGCAGGGGCATTTTCATAACGTCCCACCTCCAATCCAAAGGAAGACACAGCAGCTTCTAAAGTAACATGGAATAAGCTGCGAAGATTAATCTACCCACACTCTGCTTCCACTCATTCCAACGGATCTCTCTAATATAGTGTATCAAAAAGTTCAAAATTGATAACTTTACTAAGCCCAAATCCTCTCATGGCAGCAATCGAGTCGTGCATTATTCTCCAAAACCAACATCTCGTGACCAAGAAGACAATAGCAAAGTTCAAGTGCAAAATGCTCTCACAAAATGCTAAAGAAAATAGCAATTGATGCAAGTATCACAATATGCTACACTTGTACACTTCAACAGCTATAAAAGCCAAAAGGTCCATAGACATATCAAGTAGATGAACAATCAACCAAGCAATGAATCATAGCTATCTAGGCAATCATGTTGTCTGATTTTTGAAATAGTAATACAGTTTTACAGTGTATTACTAATTCCACAAAGCACAAAATGAATTAAGAAACAAATTCGCTGTTCAAGGTTACTATGAAATAAATTCCAACCGAGCATTTCGTACCCCCAAACACATGTAAATTCTCAAACCGGGGAGGTTTCCACTCCAAGTGTCCTAACAGTGTTGGGGCAAGCAAGGATCAAAGCCACAGCTCAACCCGGCAAAATCAAGCGCGCAATCTAGTAACGAGCGTTTCCCAGACATCTCGAACGCGTGGGCAGGAATTGGACCCGAATCAGGGCAAATCACTCGGGGATTAGGGGAAGGCATGGTAGCGGCTTACCAACGAGATCCCGGGCTGGTAGCGGTGGTGCGGGGAGTCAGGGCAGCGGCGCGGGGGCTCGGGGCGGCGGCGCGGGGAGTCGGAGCGACGCGGGGCTCGGAGCGGCGCACGGTAGCCTGGCGGCGGACTAGGGCTTCGCAGCTGGTTCAAAAACAGAACGCGTGAGGACGCCAAAAATTTCGCCAAGTCCCATCTTATATAGTCCCGGGCTGGCACCACTGACGGGCACAGTAATAACACCCGTCAGTGGAAGACTTCTACTGACGAGTGATACAAGGACACCGTCAGTAGAACTAGCCTCGATCTGTACTTCTGTGGTCCTCGGCACCACTGACGGGCACAGTAATAACACCCGTCAGTGGAAGATTTCTACTGACGGGCGATTCAAGTTGCCCGTCAGTAGAAGTACATTATCTGTACTTCTGAGGTCCTCGGCACCACTGACAGGCAGAGTAATAAAACCCGTCAGTGGAATACTTCTACTGACGGTCTGGTGAAGTGTGTCCGTCAGTGGAAGTATATTAGGGTTTGTTGCTGTCGACGATCGGTGAATCGGCGATCTTACGGTATTCGTGGAGTGTTGATTACTGGGGGGGGTAGGGACCTCTAGGGCCCAAGTGCCAGGAGCTCTGACAGTAGGGGACAACCGTTTTTATACAGGTTCGGGCCTCCCTCAGGATAATAACCCTACGTCCTGTTGCTATATATTGATGGAGAACACGCTTTACAATGGGGGTGTATGTTAGTGGCTACCCTAGGCTTAATCGTAGACTAATCTATCTAATCCGCCGGGCTCGACTCCTTCGAGGCAGCGGGTCTTCTAGGGCTTCGCCTCCTGAGATCCTATGCTTGTGCTGCGACTATATTGACTTGCTGGACCTGTCCTCCCCTATTGGATTGCTCATCCTTATATAGGGGGTTCCCAGGGTCGTACTGGACGTGGACTTACGCCCGAGTAGGACTCTGGCTTCCTTAAACGTCGGGATTGACTTCCTAGTTTAAGGGGAGTCTTCTCTCCTCTAGAGGGGTTATCTTATTGTCCAGGGATCCTTACCGGGTACGCTGTACCTTCCTAAAGTCTGGGATTTCGGTATACGGATACCCCTAATACGCGGGATACCGTACTATTGTCACGGACCCGGCATTGCATATGATTAAGGGAACGCGAAGTCGCCAAGGACCGAAGGACTCGTCGGCCCGGTGGCACGGTACCTGCGCCGTACGCACCAGAGCGGAACGATCCGACACCCGCCACGTGCGAGCCGGCCGGAAGCGACCAATCTTCCCAGAACCACATCCGATTCCATGACCCGGTGAAGATTCAGAGTCGTTCCCGAATCCTACCACGACAAACAAGGTCGGAGGAGCCCGGCAGTTCTACCCACACCCTAACCTAGCTCGGAGGCTAGTGGGTCGCTCGAGAGCCCGGTAGAACATGCCCACACCCTGCCTGGCCGGCACAGCATCTCAGCCAGCGGGTCACTCAACCAACACCTGCTCGACTTAGTAGAACAAGGTACGGCTTCGACTCTTCACGGCATACCCGTACACTTCATATCATTCACACATTGTGCAGGGGCAGCCTGATTTAACAACTTGGATACCATCACAAAGCTCTACAATACGACATTACTAATAACAGTCCACGATGGGACGACATATTACATCAGTCGGTTATATCCGAAAGCATATCCGAGTACGGAGAAGTTAACGGCAGCGGAAGAACAGTAAATGAGTCCCACGGCGGCACGATGACCGCTGAACAAAAGCTACAACCTAATCCATGAACCGACTAGCTAACCGAGGAAACAACAAATTCAGGCATCATCGAAATAATCTTCAACCACCGGCTCACCTGCAAGCTCCAGGGATAACCTGGGTGAGTACGAATGTACTCGCAAGACTTATCCGTGCTTGATTAAATGTCCTACTCATACTAGTGCAACAACAATTAAACATGAATGCTTCTCAGAGTAACAATATACAAGTTAAGAACATAACATTAATAAGGTGAAGTAAAGACAGACTAAATAACAGATTAACTCAGGACACAGACATATCACAACCAATTTACCACGAGATCAAATCATCAAATCCAAATCCATTGGGGCAGCTCCTGAGCCCAATCCGAATCAATTCAATAACATCATCCAATTCATTTAGGGCAACCCCTAAGTCAAATCCCAGTTGATCCAATCCATATATAAGTCAATTCCAAATTGATCCGATCCACACATATCCATTTTAAATCTCTCGAACCACTACCGACAACTCAACCCCTGCAGGCATAGTGAGTGCATAACCGCAAGGAGGTAGCGAGCCTCCAAGGGGCATGGAGGCTTACCCCAACTATCCTCAGTGTTGGTTCTCGCTAGCGTTCACGTGTGATAAGGGATGGTGACACGCTGAAGATAGGGTTGGTGTGACGACAAAACTCTACTTACTCCTGTGTCGCCGTCCACCGGCTATTAACACCAACCGTACCCATTGTGCACGCCCTCGGCTCTCCCAACTCACTTAACCATTTAATTGAAGAGCCATCAGATGTTCTCGACACAAGACACATCCTACACATGCTAGTGTACGCAACTTTGCGACCATTCACAGATACACATTCATACACAAAGCATGTATAAAAAGGGCATACACAAGAGTACGGAAGGTAAAGATGCAACAAGCTCTGCTTGCCTGATTCGGGTTGTTCCTGGTCTTGCGAGGTCTCGTAAGCCGGGTGGTCGTCCTCTTCTGCCTCTGTTTCGAGTAAAGACGACACCGGAAACAGACGAGAAAGAAATAAGAAGACGGCATGTATGCATGTATGAATGATGTGAGCTACATGAGACCAGATGTGTAGTGGGTGTCGAGGAGTCGTGATGATCTACATGGGTTCATATTAGGTCATCGGAGACATGTGATATCTAGAATGCATGCATGGCGATTTAAAATGCTCCGATGAGTTAGGGTTGCGTCGTTAGTGGTGAAACATGGCAAGGTGTGTGATAAGTCAATATTAGGTTAAGTTAAGCAATAGGGGTCTGGGATACTTGGAATCGTGCGGATCGGAGCTATTTCACACAGCTAGGGTTCTAACGGGTCGCAACATGGCAAAACAACAACTCTAAGTACCGTGCTGTGCATGTGACTAAAATTACTTTTTGTTTCAGCCAAGTCGTAGGAATCTTCATAAGCTTTTCAACGATATCAAGTTTGCTAAAATCCGAGCTATGGATCACAAGTTATCGCATATTGAAACTAGCCGGAACAAATGATTAAACCCTAGATAACCTACTGTGCATTAATCAAAATGAACTTTTGATGCATCCAAGTTGTAGAGAATTTCACCAGCTTTCCAACCATATAAAATTTGTCCAATTTGGATCTACGGTTTAAAAGATATGAGCATTAGAAAATCATCGGAAAACCTAACCCTAAATTTCGAAACCCTAATTACTAGAGCTACCCGAGACTACCCCATCCTCTCTCTGCTGTGCACATGCCTCAGCTAAAGCCACCCGAGAACACCCCCCAAACCTAACCCTCATAATCGTACCTACTGACCCGTGGGCCATTCATGTCAGTGGGGGCGGGTTCATCAGCTCACCCCAGCCAGACACGTGTCCCCTTCCTTACTCTACCCTCTCTCTCTCTCTCTGCCTCACTCGGGACCGGCCGGAGGAAGGGCTCAGGCGGCGGAGGGCTCGCCGGAGCATCACCGGAGATGGCTCCAGGACCCGGTCGAGCTCGGGGAAGGTGGCAGAGGGTCGAGGAGCTCACCCCGGATCCGATTTGGTGCTCGGGAAGGACTGAGGGAGGTCGGAGGGTGGTGGACGACGAGGACCGGCGGCGGTAGCTTCGGGTCGATGGTGCCGGCGGTGCTCCGGTGTCGGATCTACGAAAAGAAACCAGTGGGGAGGTGAGGGAAGGAGAGGGGAGCTCAGGGAGCTAGAAAATGGGCCTTGGGGAGCACTGGCCACGCGAGTAGGAGCTCACCGGAGATTTTGGTCAGAGATGGGGAAGACGATGGTGTTGACGAGGTTCCCGGCGTGGTCCTGGGAAACAAAGGAGGGGAAAAGGGTAAGTGGAGGATGGGGAGCTCGGAAACGGGGAGATGTGGGGGAGGAGCTCACCGGAGCGGCGAGGATTTCTCACCGGAGCGGGCTGCCGGACTCGGGGAAGAAGGTGGTTGGGCGTAAGGGTTTGTGGCGGAGAGAACGGGAAGGAGAGGGGGAAAGGAGGCTGTCGGGAGCGGCTTTATGGGGCGGCGCGGGGCTGTCGGAAGCGGACCAGGGCGTGGGGCACCGCCCACCGGAGCCAGCGAGCGGCGGCGACGTGGAAGCCGGGCCCTGACAGGCGGGCCCGGGCGCTGGCGGGGGAGCGGGGGAAGGCGTATTCGGGAGCAGGCGCGACCGAGAAGGGGAAGGCGTAAACGGGGAGGACGAAGGCGGGAAGGGTCTGGCGGGCTGGCTCGTGGGCCGTCCGAGTGGGCCGCCGAGCGGTTCCCGGCCCAGAACCCTTTTTGGGTTTTTTTTTCCTTTTCTTTTTAATTCCCTAAATACCAGCACATTTCCCTTTGTTATTTTATGTATCAAATCAGCTCCAATTAACCTAAAATTTTTACAGGAGCTTCATAATATTATTCTTGAGCTACTGTAGGAGTTTGAACCAATTTGGGACTGATTTGACCTAGGTTCCCATTCAAATTCAATTTAGGGCTTGATTTGGGATTTGTTTTTGTGGTATTTCATGCGCCAAACTAGCTCCAAAAATTATAAAATTTTGGCAGGGACTTCAAGGTGATTAATGGGACCTACTGTATAAATTTGAACCCATTTGGACTTGGTTTGGACAGGGGTTCAGTTCAAACCTAGGGTTTGACCTAATTCGACAGTTTGAACTGCGACTAGGTTTTAGGGTTCTCCAAAACTTGTGGAATTGGGCATGGATCTTACATTTCACCATTCAAGCCTACTTCCAAAGTTTGACAAGTTTTTATTCACATTTGGTCCCCTTTTTCTCAAACCCTAGCTTCCTCGACACTTTAGGGTTTCCTCTCGGATGCTCGGATTAGGGGTCATTTCATGTGGTTTCCTTTTTGGGGCAACCTCGAGAAAGAAGAGGGGATGTTAGGAGGGAGAAAGTTACTAGGGGAATTCATCGACGGGTCCACTGACCCCACAACTTGCAAATGCTTTATCGAAGTTCGGTACTTCAAATAAATTGATTGGTGTTTGTTAACGTATCCACCGAAGATGAGATATTAACATATTATATAATTTCAAATACATTGATTGGTGTTTGCAACAATTATCCACTGAGGATGAAATATTAACATATTCTATAAAGTTAAATCGATATACAACTAGGTTTAAACAAGGTGTGGTGATGATGATGCCATGTATGCATGAATGCCGATCAAAACCCTAATCATTCAAATTGGGTGTTACAACTATATATCATCAAGCCCCCCATCAATACGTGAAGTGAGGTCATGATGGTTCTGTTGGAAATCTGCCCTTGTCGGGGAGGAAACTCCGAGTAGGCGATCCGAGTAGGCCTGGTCGGCGACTTCCCCGAGTAGGCTCAATTCCTACCGAGTAGTCGTGAAAGCCTTATCGGAATAATCCTTGGGAAAACCCAGAATACTTTCTAATCCGATCTGATCCGTTGATCACGGACACGCGTCCGCCTGGCATATTTTTAGGAAACCGAACCATCGTGGCGGAAATTTCGCATGGTGATGAAGAATCTTTTTTTCCTCTGCGCTATTGTGCCGCTAACGTGTGTTGAGCCACGGCTCGCTCGTTTGAGTCGTGGGTTGTCAGACCCTCTTTTTCCTGCGACATGCCCGGTACGCGGAAAAAGCAACTGTCTGCATTAAATGCGATGGAACCGATCATGCCGTAAACCGCGCTCGGCTCCGGCGAACGTTTAAATCTTTAGGAGTCCAAGAATTGGGGTTTTGCCCACATTACTCTCCTGCCTCCTAGCCTTCTTGCTCCCCTCGTCTTGTTCCTCGCGCTTCTGCAAAACCTCGCCTCCACCCTCCTTCGATTGATCGGCGAGAATGGGCAAGAAAAGCGCCACCAAGAAGTCTCCCGAGCCCAAAAAGGAGTCGGGAGAAGTCTCGGGGGAGACGGCCGTCGCCATTCCTGAATTCGAAGCCTCGGTGATGGACTCTTCCGCCTTGGAGAAGCTTGCGGCGGAGGAGGTGATTCTCCCGGAGGTATTCGTGCCTTACCGGGAGGCCGTGAAGTAGACTGTCCCCACCCCTGATATGGACTGGATCGTCGTCTTCGCGGACTTCTTTAGGTGTGGATTCCAATTCCCACCTTCGTCTTTCTTTCTCCTCACGCTCCAGTTCTACGGGATCGAGTTGATTCATCTCAACCCGAACTCGGTCCTGATGCTGGCGGTCTGCGCGCATTTATGCGAAACCTACCTCGGCACTACGCCGAGCCTGGAGCTGTGGAAGTACTTCTACAACCTCCGCCGGATGAAGAGCAGCGGCGCAGGAGTCGTCGGCGGCGCCGGATTCCGTCTTCGAGAAGGAAGGAAGGATGCCTACATTGCTTCCTCCTGGAAATCTTCGTGGTCGGGCTGGCATGCTCGGTGGGTTCTACTGCCAGCCCCCAGCGAACTCTGGGCTCTCCTACCGCGGACTCGCCCCTCTTCCGAAGAAGTGCTGGGGGGAGGCCCCGAAGGAGACTAAGCACCTCAAGGCGCTTGTCCATGACATCGCCAATCTCGCCGCCAAAGACTTGTCGGCGTGGGATGTCACGGAGGACTTCCTTCGACACCGGATAAGCCCTCTCCGGTCGAGGGTTAAGCCAGCCTGGGAGGTCCCGGAGGGCCACGACCAGACAAGGGACTTCGACACGGGTAAGTGTCGCGACTATCTCCGTGCCTATTTGATTGACAATACCTCTTACGCACTTCTTCCTTGTCGTGCCGAGCAGAGTTGTCCCGGGGGAGCTTCAGAGTAGGTTGAACAACCTGTTCGAACAATCCCCCCAAGGCGGGCGTACAGACGTGCCCCTGCCTCTTCTGAAGCAGAGCTCAGACAGCCGACAGGAAGTATTCTCGGTGAGTTGCCCATCTTACATCCTTGTCTAGCTTGGGTTCGTCCGAGTAGCCTTACAGAGGGCCCTCGGGCTTCTTTTTCCGCAGCGATTAGGCCGCGGGGGTCCTGACTCGGAGGTCGAACGAGCTGGCGTCCCCGTTGAGAACGATGAAGTTGAGATGTACGACACGGCCCCGCCGCCCTCCGAGACGAGGGAGGAAGGTCCTTCCGCAGCCGAGGCGGGGGCGGAGGTCTTCTCGACGAGTTCTCCCACCCGGGACCCAAGACCGCAGGTTTGAATTCTCGCCCGACTACTCTCTTTCCATATTCTTTCCCGAATGATAAACATAAGGATGGATGTGTCGGATAGCCCGGAGCGAGCAACCCCCTTCCCAAGGAGCCAACTCCCCCTCCCACGACCGTTCTCGAGGAGGAGACCGTGGCGGACAAGGGGAAGGCGCTGCTACCCTCTGGCAAGCGAGATTCGAGTGCTCTGGCGAGGAAACCTCTTCCAGTGGGGAAGCGCACGAGGTTAGTTTTTCTTTGCCGCCTTTTTCTCTTGACTTTGCCTTGCTGAAGACTTGGTTTGATTGCTTTTGGCGACTAGGGTGTCGATCCGCCCCGTCGGGAATCCGACTACGGTGACCACCGAGCAGCAGCCCCCGGCGCCGGAATCGGCACCTGCCCCTGCGCCTGAGTCATCGCCGGCCCCCACCGAGCAGCCGAAGCCCCCGGCACTGGAGCCGGAGTTGCCCCTGGTCGAGCGGGTCACGCCTTCGGGTCCTTCGGCGCCGGAAGGTCTTCGCCTCTCCTCCTTGCTGCAGGTAACGTAAGGGAAATTAGTGATAAGGTAAATTTACTTTGCTTGTACTGACCTGTTTCCTTTTCAGCTCGCTATCTCCTAGGTCGCTCCACTCGAGAAGGCCCAAGCGGAACTGGACTTGGCGAACGAGGAGTTGAAGAAGCGCCTCGACGAGTCTGGGAGATGGCGGGCGGAGAACGAGGAGCTGCGGAAGCGCCTTGAGGACTCCGAGAAGCGGCGAGAGGCAGTCGAGGCTGATCTTTCGGCCTCGAAGGGACGACTGTCGGACGCGGAGTCTATCCTGCAAAGGAGTTAGTCCTACGCGGGGAAGTTGGAGGAAGACCTCGAGCGGGCCTTGGGCACGCTCGAGAAGGCGCTGGGTGAAGTCGGCATCGTTGTCCCCCCGAGTCTCCCTCCGGCCAACCGCCTAGTCGAGCTGACGGCGTCCATCTCCCAGCTGAAGCCTGCCGTCGGGAAGCTTCTCGAAGACGAGCTCCGGCAAGGTGTACGCGACGCCCTAGCCTTTGCCTTGGCCCTCCTGAAGCGCAGGCACCCGGACTTGTCTCTGGAGGCGCTTGCTGCCGACCTGCCCGCTGACGAGGAAGAGGCGCTTCTCGGAGCTGTGCAGGGAGCGGCGGACGCCTTTGGTGATCGAGTCCAGGCGCCTGGCCTAGTATAGGATTCCGTAATGGCATACTTTTTTATAAAAACAGTGATTAGTAACTGTGCAATAACTTGTGTGTTTTTTTTGGCTTCTCGAAACCTTGTCTAATCTGCTTATGTGAAACCTTGTCGGATGCAAGTGTAGACTTTAGTCGGAACCAGTACCCTTTGCCTTCCTTCGGTGTGGGTGTACGAATAGTGCCGTAGGTCGCTCTTGCTGTGATTGACCGGTCCTTAGGTTTAGTCGGATGGAGGGCTCAGTGGCTCCTCGTCATCAGTAAACGCGATAAGGGGTCTTTCGTACAGCTTGTCGTGGCCGTGGCAGCACCTCCGTATTCCTCTGCTGAGGGAAGACTTCGGTGTTTGGTTAACAAATTCCACACTTGCCCGATTAACAAAGTTTCACTCTACCCGAGGTATCTCCTGCTCTGAGTAGCCGAAGACGTGGATAAGCGTACGGGTTCCGTTGATCTAGTCGTACTCGTACTTCCTTCCCTTCCTTTACTCGGGATCAGGGGACATTGCTACGGAACTGGGGAGCTTAGATAACCAGGCCTTAGGTCTGGTCAGGTGGGGGGCTCAGTGGCTCCCCTGTCACCTGCAAACACGTTAAGGGGTTTTCCTCGCATCCCTGGCGAGTTGCAGCGCAGAACCCTCTTCCCTTTGTGCGGGTCGAAGAAGTCGGTACTCGTACTCGTACATCGACTTTACCGTATTCTTATCCAGCCCCCGACTGTCTGTTCGAGAGATATCTCGGATAGGCAGTCTGAATTAATAATGAAAAAACATTGAACTAGAGACTTGGTGTTATTTAAAGAAAACTGTGTCTTTTACAGGTTACTGTAAGAAAAATGACTCTAAGAAAACTAAGAAAAAACTACGCCGTCCCCTCCTCGTTTAGCTTGTCGCCGGTTGCCCCAGAGACTCTCGTCCTCTTGTCGTGACCCACTGACTGAACTTTGTTGAGTGTGCGTGCTGGGCGGCGGCGCCCGGAGCGTCTTATCATCGACTTGTTCGTAGCTTGACGGTCTTTAAGGCTGGAGCTGGTGCAACTTTGGAATCTGCTGGTGAGGAGGCGACGGTTGTACGATCTTACCGAAGATGGTTGCACTGGACTCTCTAATGGACGCGACCTTTCTACCTTTGGCATGAGCGACCTGGATCGGGTGGCTTCTCCCGAGGAGCCGTTGTCCTGCCTGGGGGAAGGCCCTGTTTTCTCCCTGTTCCGACTTAGTCGTGGAACTCTTGCTCCGACTTGGAGGGGGTACTTTCCGAAGTTGTCGCTCGTAACCGTGGAGGTGGTCTTGACAACGTGGTGGCAGGAGCCGCCACGCTGGCGTCCTGGTTAGAGGGTAAGTGCTGCTCTGCGAGGTCGAGGCTGCGCTTGTCGCAGAGGAGTGCTTCTCTGGGGGAGCCCCTTATCTTGAGGACACCTTTTGGGCCGGGCATCTTTATGCACTGGTAGGCGTAGTACGTAGCTGCCATAAACTTGGCCAGAGTAGGGCGTCCCAAGATAGCATTGTAAGCTGTCTCGAAATCGATTACGTCGAACAGGATTTTCTCTGTTCGGAAGTTCTCCGGTGTACCAAGGTGACCGGGAGCGTGACTTGCCCTATCGGCGTGGCTGATGAGCCCGGGACGATACCGTGAAAAGCGTGCGTCACCGTCTGAACAGACGATCGTGGCACTTGCATTGCGTCGAGGGCGTTGGCGAATAGGATATTGAGGGAGCTCCCTCCATCTATTAACACGCGGCCCACTCGGAAGTTGTTGATCGTTGGCTCGACCACGATTGGGTACCGTCCCGGTCGAGCACAGTTTTCGGGGCAATCGGTCTGGTCGAAAGAGATCGTGACCTCGGACCACTTGACCGCTCGAGGAATTCGCGGTACACTCGCGAGAACTTCTCAGGCGATCGCCTTGTATTGCCTCTTGGATTCGTAAGAGGTTGAGCCCCCGAATATGTGCTCGATTGCTCTGACGTGCCCCTGGAAAGGCTCAGGGGTGGAGTCATCGTCGTCGGAGGTCGTTTCCCGACTGTTGTTAGCGACCTGAGGATTTTCCTCGCGGAACTTCTCTCTTTCTTCCCGAAGATACTTTTTGAAGATGCGACACTGTCGCAGATCGTACGACTTGTCGGAGGATGTGGTAGGTTTATCCTTGGGGTGTGGTCGCCAGGTGCGCTTCTCGGAGATCTCGGCCATTACCTCGTCGGCTCTGATCCTTTTCTCCTTGTTCCCTCCGGAGGGCTTCTTCTTGCGCTTAGTTTTGCGTGAATCGCCCCTCGACCAGAGGGGAGAACTGGTCGACTCACCCCGTTGTTGTTTGAGGTACCGCAGGGTTTCCTCCGCACAAGCGGCCTTCTCGGCTAGATCCATGAGCTGCCTGGTGGTTTTCGGTGGCTGCATGATCAGATCGTGTGTGCACATCTCGTTTCTGCTGCCTCGAGTGAAGGCGCGGATGACATCCGAGTCTGTTATTTCTGGAATAGTGTTGCGGACAGCACTAAACCTTTTGGTAAACTCTCGGAAGGTCTCGTCTGGTCGTTGGACGACAAGGAATAGATCGTCGACCCGACCAGGTCTTGGGAAGGTACCCTGGAAGTTCCCGAGCAACATGTCACATAGCTATCCCCACGAACAGATCGTTCCTGGGGGTAAATTCGTCAACCACGTCCTAGCGGCTCCTCTGAGGGCGGTAGGAAGATAGTTGGCCATAACCTTCTCGTCCCCGCCAGCTGCCTCGATCGCGGTGGTGTAGATCTGGAGGAATTCCACGGGATTCGTGGTTCCGTCGTACGATTCTAGTGAGCCGGGCTTGAAACGAGAAGGCCAGCGTACCTGACGGAGTTCCTGGGATAGCGCCTGGCATCCACTGAAGGACCCCCGATAAGGTGTATGCTCGCCGCTATTCGAGGTCGAGGTTCGGCCCCGAGCATTGGCATTTTGCATGTGATCTCTCCGAGAAGGCTGTTGCTCTTGCTGGCACCTTTGGCGGCGGCGCTTGTCGAGCTGTTCTCGGAGGTCGACAGGTGGCTCCTCCTAAGGAGACCTGTTCCTGGGGTGTCGTCCCTCCCGATCGCGTTCTTCTAGCGGAGGAGGGGTATCCACCCGAGTAGAGCTACGGGCCACCGATTGAGCCCGAGAAGACTCGGCCTGGTTCTGAGCCTCTTGGAGGTCAGCCCCCAGCCGTTGCAGCCACTGCACACCCACGGGTGTCGATAAATCCGCCACGGGAGATTGTGACAGCAGATTGCGCACTTCCGCAAGTCTTCGAGCAGTTCGGGACACGTATTCCCTTGTTCCCGGGGGGGATCTCTCCACAGCGGCAGGCAAGTCTTCGTTCCGGCGAGGAGTTCTTTCCCCGGCGGCGGGTAAGCCCCCGTTCATGTGGGAGGCAGCCACGTGCGAGCCCCCGGGCAGATTCTGATCTTCGAGGTCTTCTCGACCATCGTCGATCGCGAGTACCATCCGAGGTCCTTGGCTGGACGATGTGTACTCGTATTCCATCACGTTGTCCTCATCTGACGCGACGTGGGTACGATCTTGATCGTTCTCACGATCAGAGTTTGCAGGAGAAATTCCAACCATGGGGCTGGTCGTTCCTGCCGGGGAGTCGTCGTTCAAGACCAACTTCCTGCTGAAGGCCCTGGCGCACTCGGTTCTGAAGTGATCTGCTTCGCCATCCGAGTCCTCTCCAGGGGCGTACTCTCCGAAATCCACTCGATCCGTAACCGGGTACGGGTCCATAGGGCCAAAGTTGTCGTAGAAACCCTGGTCCGAGTACCCAGTACGGGGCGAGATTGCGATCGGTTTTCCTGCCGGGTTTGCTACTTCCTCCTCGGTCGAAACCGGTGAGGGCTGTGCAACTGGCGCTGGGATCTGATCGCGCTTGGTTGCGCGTCCTGCCGACTCTGATCTTTCCTGGACGGCTTGGTCCGGAGAGGTCCCCACGGTCGGTGCCATCTGTCGACGATCGGTGAATCGGCGATCTTACGGTATTCGTGGAGTGTTGATTACTGGGGGGTAGGGATCTCTAGGGCCCAAGTGCCAGGAGCTCTGACAGCAGGGGACAGCCGTTTTTATACAGGTTCGAGCCTCCCTCAGGATAATAACCCTACGTCATGTTGCTATATATTGATGGAGAACACGCTTTACAATGGGGGTGTATGTTAGTGGCTACCCTAGGCCTAATCGTAGACTAATCTATCTAATCCGCCGGGCTCGACTCCTTCGAGGCAGCGGGTCTTCTAGGGCTTCGCCTCCTGAGATCCTATGCTTGTGCTGTGACTATATTGACTTGCTGGACCTGTCCTCCCCTATGGGATTGCTCATCCTTATATAGGGGGTTCCCAGGGTCGTACTGGACGTGGACTTACGCCCGAGTAGGACTCTGGCTTCCTTAAACGTCGGGATTGACTTCCTAGTTTAAGGGGAGTCTTCCCTCCTCTAGAGGGGTTACCTTATTGTCCAGGGATCCTTATCGGGTACGCTGTACCTTCCTAAAGTCCGGAATTTCGGTATACGGATACCCCTAATACGCGGGATACCGTACTATACATCATCAGTTGCTTATCATCCTTATTTCCATGTTTGCGGAGATTTAGAGAGTGAAAATAAGGGCTGATTTTATGGTTTGCGCAGTGGACTTATGGGCTAATTTTTGGGTTTTCGGCGTGGACTTAGAGCATAGATGCAACACGTGCCTAGCTATTTCAGGAAATTCCGAACATATATGATATATTAACCATTCAATTCGATAAAATGATATTATTACATATTGACCTAGCTATTTCACGAAGTTCCGAACATATTGAGATTCCTTAATTCTGAATTGATCGGAAACCTAGATTTCGTCGTCTTCGACACGCTTCTCAATAGTACTTCTGATCTTCTTGGTGGTATACGTCAGGCCTTCGTCGTGGCTGCGTCTTATGTACGGGCACGCATCCTGAGAACTTTTGTGCCTCTTGCTCGTTCGATCATCAACATCTTCTTCTTCTGTGTCCGGATCGTCGAACTGGTCGTAGTCCTCTTCGTCAACTACACCATCGACTCCGACAATACTCCTTTTCCCTTTCCTCACGACAACGCGCTTCTTATTCTTTGGATCTGTTATGTAGAACACTTGGGCGAGCTGTTTGGCTAATACCCATGGCTCATCTTTGGGACTGATTGATTTGACTTGTCGTGACTCCATAGGGATCGGTGGAGGTATCACCATGGTACTGGTGTTCATATCTTCGATTCTGACGTCTTTCGCCCATCTGACACGAAACATGGGGATCTTGGTCACGGTGTAGTCAAGTTCCCAGATCTCTTCGATCACGCCGTAGTACCTACACTTCTTGCCATGATGACCAGTTCTAGACTCCTGCGTTACACCGCAGTTCTGGTACGTACTGCGCCGGTCTTGAGCCTCGGTATAGAATGTGTATCCGTTGATATCATACGATTGCCACGTCACGACTTTGCTATCGGGTTCTTGTGACAACATTCGGACGGTTTCTTCTTCTCTATTTGTCGGCTCCCTTTCGTACCAGTAGTCCTTTAGCCACCGGGAGAACTTTGCGTTATGTTCTTTCGTGAGCGCAACTGTGCCCTTTTTCGGATTCGCTTCGCGCAACTGTTTCATGTGGATCTGAATATAAGGCCGTACCACAGCCAAGTGTTGCAGCACCACGAAATGTGCTCTGTTGTAGTCATCTGATCTTTCCGATCGATACACATGTAAATTTTTATGCCCGATCGCACCTTTACCGTCGAGCCTGCCTGTGTGACGCGAAACTGGAACACCTATAGGTTTTTGATCACGCATGTAATCCGTGCAGAACTCGACGCCCTCTTCGGTAACATAGCCTTGGATGATGCTACCTTCCGGATGCGCTCTGTTACGAACGTAGCGCTTGATAACCCCATTGTACCTTTCAAACGGGTACATGTTGTGCAAAAACACGGGACCAAGGTCCAGTATCTCCGGGACGATATGGATCATGAGATGTACCATGACATCGAAGAATGCTGGAGGGAAATACATCTCAAGTTCGCATAGTATGACAGTGATCTCGGCCTTCAGTTTCAGGCAGCGTTGCACCGTGATTGACTTCTGACAGATAGTGTTGAAGAAGTTACAAAGATCCGTGATCGTCTTGCGGACACCTGGCTCCATGATACCTCTAATTGCGACAGGCAGTATCTGTGTGATCATCACGTGGCAGTCATGAGACTTCATGCCAATCAGTCGATGAGTCTTCATGTCAACAAGTTTTCGGATGTTTGCGGAGTAACCCGAAGAAACTTTGACACCATAGAGGCATTCGCAGAGGCTATGGAGCTCGTCTTTACTCAGAGTGTAGCAGGCAGCAGGACAGCTGGTCTTGACTCTGATACCATTCTTCCCCGTCTTGGTCGTTTCTCTGGTTGCCCACAGCTCAGGTCTTATATTCATGTGTTGCATGTCTGCTCGTGCCTTCGGCCCATCTTTTGTCTTGTCCGGAATATTGAGCAAGAGACCAAGCAAGCTGTCGCAGACATTTTTCTCGACATGCATTACATCAATGCTGTGACGTGTGTCTAGGTGAGGCCAGTAAGGCAATTCCCAGAAAACAGATTTCCTTTTCCAGACGCCCTTTACCGGCGGTTGTTTCTTTCCTTTTCCTGGCTCAACTTCATCCATTTCATTCAAGAGATCATAGATTTCTTGTCCGGTCTTCTCGCGAGGCTTTGGACGGATTTCTTTTGTTCCGTCGAACCTTTCCGTGTCCTCTCTCCATGGGTCATTCATGGTCAGCCACCTTCGGTGTCCCATGAACACGATTTTTCTAGAGCCCTCTAAGAAAACACTCGTCGTTTCTTCCATGCACCTAACACATGCTTCGTATCCTTTGGTGCACTGACACGCGTTGTTCCCGTACGCGGGATAATCTTGCACCGTTGTGAACAACAGGCCTTTCAGAGTGAAGAACTCTTCTCTGTCCGCGTCCCAGACCTGAGCCCCTTCTTCCCACAGCGTAGCTAGTTCGTCCTTCAGTAGCTGTAGATACACGTTAAGATCCATTCCAGGTTGTTTTGGCCCTTGAATGAGAATAGACAGGTGCATGTACTTCCGCTTCATGCACAACCATGGAGGGAGGTTATAGATCCAAAGAACAACGGGCCATGTGCTGTGTCTGCTGCTCATGTTGCCGAATGGATTTATTCCGTCCGTACTCATACCGAACCTGATATTCCTCGGATCACTACCGAAATCTGGGTATTCGGCGTCGATTGCCCTCCACTGACAAGCATCGGCTGGGTGTCTCAACACCCCGTCCTTTCTTCTCCCCTCTTCGTGCCAACGCATCAGCTTTGCCTCCTTCTTGTTACCGAATAAACGCTTCAGACGGGGGAGGACTGGAAGGTACCATACAACCTTTGCAGGGGCACCACTCGTCACTTCTTCCTCGTCATCGTCTTGGTTTCTGCCCGCTTATATCGAGATGTGTTGCACACCGGACATTTGTGCAGCTCTCTATACTCCCTGCGATAAATAATGCAGTCGTTTCGACAAGCGTGGAGTCTCTCTACATCCAATCCAAGTGGGCAGACCACCTTCTTGGCTTCCTCGGTGCTCGTAGGCAACACGTTCTCCTTTGGAAAAAACCGTCGCGAGGTAAGCCAGCGTCTCATCGAAGCTTGCGTCCGGACAGTTGTGGGCTGCCTTGATCCTTAGAAGTTCTAGCGTGACTGACAGACGCGTGTGCTCAGGATCGCAGGTGGGATACAGCGGTTTTGTCGAGTCTTCCATCAGTTTCGCAAACTTTGCGACCTCTCTTTCATCCTCGGGGTCTTCGACCACCTGGTCCGCCATGTGACTGTCCCTCAACATTTCAGCCAAATTGTTCCCCGCCTCCCCCGTCAAGTCATCCCTACATTCCGAAATATGGTCTTCATCTTCTTCTGCGTCTCCATGTATGGCCTCTTCTTCTAAACATTCACGAGTAGCTAAAATTTCTGTCTCCTCCTCACCGTGACTTGTCCAACGTGTATAACCTTCCATGAAACCTTTAGTCAACAAGTGTAGCTGCAGCATGCCTCTCTCCCTGAACATTATCGTGTTCTTGCATACAGAACACGGACAACACATCTTGTTCGCACCCTTTTTCTCCCTATCTTCCTCGGCCACATCTAGAAACCCATTCAGAGTATCGACGAAACTCCGTGTTGCCCTTTCGCCGTACATCCAACTTCGATCCATCGATCCCTACAACAACAAACTGATTGATTATAGTCCAAATTAACAGAACAAACACAAAATTTATTCTTTTCTTTCATGTACTACATCGTACCAAAGAGAGCTCGCTAGCTAGGGCCGTCAAGGAGCGGACTCGAGAGAGAGGAGGGGAGGGGAGAGGAGGGGAGGATGGGAAAATGGGTGGAGAGGAGTAGGGGGGTTAAAAGAAATCTAGATATAGATTGAGGAGGGAGGGAGGGAGGAGGGGAGGGGGAGAGAGAGGGAAAAAGGGGTGCAAATTAAGGAGGAGGGACAAGATTGATCTAGATCTAGATCTAGAGGAGGAGGGAGAGAGAGGAGGGGGAGGAGGCCAAAGGGGGAGAAGAGGGAGGAGGCTAAGGGAAAAATTGGGAAAAAAAGGGGAGGAAGGAGACAGCAAATGGCCGGAGCTTGCAGCTGGCCGTTTGAGGCGCGCGAGCTCAACAGCCAGCTGCAGGCGCCGCCAAGCACAATTTATAGTCGCAGACATATCACTGACGGGCACTACATAATCCACCCGTCAGTGATAAGCATGCCCGGAGGCATTCCTGGAGCACACTTTCACTGACGGGCACCACGGACCCGTCAGTGGAAAGCCAAACAATCACTGACGGGCAGTTTAAACTGCCCGTCAGTGAAGGTATGTGTCAGTGGAGAAGCCAGGGTGGACCTCCGTTCCCGACTTCTACTGACGGGCACTACAGACCCGTCAGTGAAAGGCAACCATCACTGACGGGCAGTTTAAACTGCGCCCGTCAGTGAAGGTATGTGTCAGTGGAGAAGCCAGGTTGGCCCTCCGTTCCCACTTCTACTGACGGGCTTTTTTGTGCCCGTCAGTAGAAGTTGGCCGTCTCCTCCAGTGCGTGACCATCGCTGACGGGCCCGTATTCGCCCGTCAGCGATTCATCTAATCAGCGACGGGCCTCGGAGTGCCCGTCAGTGATTGTCTTGTAGCAGAGATCATTTCTGAGGTAGTGCATGTTACCACCATGGAGGGGCATTTGACAAGTGATGAAGAATTTGTCCACTTGGCTTGAGTTGAAGCATATGATGGAGAGTTCCATCCATTATTCTAGCCAAACTCACAATGCCCTCCCGAATACCTATTGATTAAGTTTGAGCTTGTAGGTCCCCAACCTTGTTAGGTCCTATGAAGTTAGTCACAATAGGTGTGGCCACCCAAATGGTCTTTTTCCTGAAACCACTTTGAGTGCCCACAAATTTGGCAAACACATTGCCAATTATATCATTTCTAAGTGAGTAATGGTCATTGACAATGATAGGCTTAGGAAAGGTACCTTTGGGACATGATGAAACAATATGTCCATTTTCATGGCATATGTAGCATTTAGTGATTCCCCGTCACTTCTTTTTGATCTTGTTAACTTGGGGTTCACTTGCTTGGGACCTCACTTGTTGTGACTTTTCTTGAACTTGAGTTGCTTCCCTTTTTGCTTCTCACTTAAGTGCTTCTCTTTTCTTGGAAAAACTCTCACATGGTGTCCTTTCTTTTTGCACTTGAAGCAAACAATGGGATTCGGTCTAGTTGCTTGACTTTGACCCTTCTTGTTGATGTTAGTGGACTTCTTAGGATTGGAGTTGAAACCGAGTCCACTCTTGTCAAGGGGATGTCTTGGGTCACAAAGGATCTTATCAAGAGTTACCTTGCCCTTGAAGCATTTGTTCAAGTCATTCTTCAAAGAATTGACTTGATCCTTGAGCACTTTTAGTTCCTCTACAATGTTAGTATCAACACGAGTACTAGAGGATATAGAAGCATTTTTGTTAGAGCAACAAGGTTTTGGGAGCAATTCATCACAAGATATTTCAACAATACGAATGGATGAATTGCTAGGACTAGCACATGGTAATATAGCATTTGGAGTAGAAATAGTGCTAGTGTTCACATGAGGCATAGTTGATGTTACCTTGGTAATTTTGGCCTCATGAGCTAACTTTAGTTCATCATGGGAGATTACAAGATTCTTATGTATGTTTAAAAGCTTTTCATGATTTATTTATAATTTCCCATGATTACTAGTTAGCTTTGCAAGTTGAGCCCTAAGCTCAACATTTTCCTTCATAATGGATGCTTCACATAAGGTAGCGTTAATAGCAGAAGCATCATCAATTGAAGAACTAGTGAATTGGTCCTTAGATATAGAATTGCATTTAGGACATTGTTTTTCTAAATTCACTAGAGACATGGCATTGTTCTTTTTAAGCAAAGATGCATGATCACTTTTAAGTTTGTTAAGAACAATAGTCAAATCATCATGCGACTCCTTTAATTTATCATGCTTGATCAACATTTAAAGTTCTTAGCTCTTTACTCTTATTAATAAGCATATCTTCTTGTTTATCTAGAGTCGATCATTCCTCTTGAGGATGCCCACGAGATTTGTATCACCCTCGAAAAGAGGTATTGGTTCAACATTGATGAGGATGATCTTCTCATGCATGAATCAATTGAGGATTGCTCTACTTCACCTTCACATCAAGAAGAGCATCCAATTGCCTCCACCGCCGCTAAATGATGCTTACAATAATCTTTCTCTTGTCAATGCTAGCTCTAACTCATCGTTGGGCTTACATACCTCTAACAACAAAAATGATACACTTACAAATGTTGTTAGTTCATGCATAGCATCTAGTGCTACATTGCTTATTCATAATGATGATATGCCAAATATGTCATATTGCTCAAATGACATTGCTTATGGCTCCTCTAGTTCTTGTGAGACTAATCTTGTAGAGGAACCCAACAACAAAGTGGCTCATGATCTTGGTGGCAAGTTTATCAAAAGACCAAGAAAGAAAGCTCCACCAAGAAGAAGATCAAAGAGGAGCAAGTCATGCCTTGAGTGTCACAAGCACGGACACTTAGCCATGGAGTGTCCAAACATTGAACTTGAAGAATCCACCTTTTCAAGTGAAAAATCTTCACAATCCGATGCACCCGTGCCTCATGGCAAAAGGTACTAAGGTATCACCTTGGAGAAGCTTCTAGAATATCTTAGAGTATTACAAGATAGAGATATTGATGGGCCACATCACCGCTTGATTTCCGCTGCAAGATTTCTAGCTGACAGGTATAAGACCTCGACCTAGACGATCTATTTATATACCAAACGTTCATTGGTGCGTGTATGACAATGATATACAGGTTAACTTGTGTGTATCCGACACCCTACACCCTAAACCCTAATCCCTAAAAACCCTAAAACCCTAAACCCTAAACCCTAGACCTTAATACCTAAAAACCCTAAAACCCTAAACCCTAAATGCTACTTCCATCGTGAGGAAAAGAAAGGAGGAGGAAGAAGACAGCATGGAGGAGAAGTTCCCCAATTTGGTGCTGCGCGGCAAATACGCCAGGAGTGGTTGACTTGCGACATGCGGTGCCCCATGGCGCCACCGGCGGCCACCGAATCCACACGTACCCTCGGACATCCGAAGCCCTCTGCCTTGACTAATGGGGCAAGAAAGCAGCATCGCTATCCCCGTGGAAGAATGTATGTGAAGAAGAGTGGAATGCCTAGGCAGCAATCTGCATAGAGGATGATGAAGTCTACTTCGTAGAAGATTTGACGGAGAGTAATCATCCATCGACTAGTAGCATGACTCTAGTAGAAATCGATGAAGAAGATGAATGGGATGCAGAAGGTGGACCACGGAGGTGAGCAATCAAGATTCTTTTTGTAAGTTTATACTATTTGGATATGACAATAATGAGGATTGGGAGGCTCTCATCAATGAGAAGGAGAATGTCACGTTGGAGGAGATAGAGCATACATCTTTAGATGTTGGGAATCCACAAGGATGAGCATAATGAAGATCTACAGATGTATATTGAGGTGAAGAAGACTCCAGAAGAAAAGGAGAAGGATATACAAGGTATGGATCAATCTATACTTGATGAGCATCATCCAAGTCCATTGGAGGCCAAGAAGCTTCGTTTAAGTCAACTAGAGGCTAAGGTGCATGAGGAAAATTTTTGGAGATCAAGGCCACCAGATCTCAAGTACGCTAGTGCTACACTTGCTCAAGTTACTTTACCTTCATATAAAACAGAAGCAAAGGGGCAAGTGTGGAGAAGAGCAAAGAAGAAAAGTGAGCTACAAAGTTGTAGCAAGAATGAGAACAAGCATCGGCCGTCACAGAAAAATGAGGAGGACCATGTTCCAAGCAAGCAACCTCCATGGCGATATGAAGAAAAGAACCAAGGGCAAAATGGAAGAGCTCGGAAGATCCAAGGACATCGATGAGGCGATGATTTACCAGACAAGTATGCATTGAGGGGGAGTGTTGAATATAATCCAATGCATACTAGAAGTTTCTAGAAGGTCCATGAGCTCTCATGAATACCTGGATATTTGCCATAGAAGATATTAGAGATAATTCTTCATGGCAAAAGGAGAAGCTTCTAGAATATCTTAGAGTATTACAAGATAGAGATATTTGATAAGAAGTCTTTAGAAGATATCATAGATAAACATGGTTGAGATATTTTGAGAGGATGACTCTAGAATTAGGGAATATTAAATAGGTGGATATTTTAGAAGAGAATTCCAGAGTAGAGATATTTCTAGTGTAAGATTTGGATGTATGACACTTGGCACCAATCTAAGGGGCTTGTGTAACTATAAATAGGGGTGCCCTCCCCTCCAATGTAACCAAGTAAGTGAAGCAAGATGTAGGAAGCTACCATGAGTCATATGTAGTCCTAGTGAGTGGCATTAGGTGAAGTAGAAGGGTAGCCAATAAAGGAGTGTTGTATCAAAGTTTTAGTACAGAATAAAATAGCTTCTTTGTGTAAGAGTATGGTCCCCCAGTTGGTGTAATGAGTGTGTATAGGTCCTCATAGTGTGGTTAGTTAGAGTCACCTCGAGCCATTCTCAACAAAGGCAAGCTATGATCTGGCCCTCACATATATAAAATCAGGACATAAGAAATGGAAGGCTGAAGTATGCGTTCCATCCCCAGTCAAACTTGCCAGTAAATTCTTGGATTAGTTGGTCGACAGTTAAATTTCCAGATTCAACAGTGACAATAGCAGTGACATGTTGAGCCCCAGGTGTAGTAGAACCATGAAATTCTTGACCAGGAAAAGCCATACCTACTAGTTGTGCCACTGGCTTGGGTTGTTTCAGCACCATGCATTCTACAGTCGTATGCTTGTCGTTGCCACTAATGATGCAGAGTTTACAATCTCTGATACAATGGCCTCACTCCCAGCATTTGGAACAAACAGGTTCCAGGAGAAAGAATGACGATGGTTGCTTCAAACCTCGAATCTTGTTGGCTTGAGCCATGCACTTCAATTCAACCTGCAGAGATGGGCTATAAGCGAGCAAGGAAACAGATAAACAGACACAAACAAGCATTTGAATTGTTTTAACATACCCATTGGTAATTTCTTGCAAGCGGTAGGATAATTTCATGATAATCAAAATACGTACAGTGATCGACCTTTCAAGTGCACAAGTTAGATCAACTCTCAAGTACCTTGCAGTTGGATTTGTTCCTTTGGAGAACCCACTGCACTTTGAGGTGATTGTACTTTATGGCAGTGGCACGAGGGGTGATGGGCAGATAACCACATCTCTCTATTGCTCAGTAAAAAATGAATGGCGCATTGGTCAACATCACTTGGATGTTGAGTTTTCCCAATCATCCAATGGTATCAGATTGACATCAATCCTGATTGGTAGAAAATGTAATATTTTGATGATGGGAGAGGCAATCCTGTCAGTGGATTTGGAGCAATCACCGTGCGAGATGTCATTCATCCAAGTTCCTCTACAACACCAGGTGCGTGAATCAGCACTGCTTTACCAAAACTTGATTGGAAAGATAAGTGGGGAGCTCTGCTTTGTTGGAATACAGGTCCAAGGTCTTAATGTTTGGTTATGTAGAGAAGACAATGGAGTCAAAAGCTTTTCAGACCCTATGGAATATGTTTTGGGGGTGGAGTCGCCACTACTCTTAGGATTTGCTGAAGGAAATACTTTTGTTATTCTACAGCCCCGAAGTCTCGCAAGACAAAATTCTTCTCATCAACTTGGAGACACATGAGCAAACAATGCTCATCAGACAGGGGGATGGTCTAAAACTATTTGCATATGAAATGGATTGGCCTCCAATATCCATGCTTATCCCTAACACCATCACTCCAAGGTAATGAATATACACATCACATTGTTTGGTTAAATTTGATTATAAGTCTGCCATTGCATTAGCTTTTTTTGGTTGCTGTCACTTCTTTTTGGTAGTGTATGGTTTGAGCCATTACTTGAATGTAATTCTGAAAGTTGATATGCAACCATTTGCAGATTGACTTTTCTCTGAGTGTGGGATGGCTATGTTGTTTGCAGGAAGCCCTCCTGATACTGTACCTAGTGAGATTTTTGAATGTTGCTTCGGAGCATAGGATGACACTTCGCCCTGTCTATACTGTGCCTATTTGCAGCTAGATCTGTATGCTGTACCTATTGCTACAATATGAAGGATGACATTGACACAAGGAAACAGCTGAGATTGATTCGCCTAATTGGTGGATGTATACTGTATAGTAAGGCTTAATAAATAGTTTTGGTTATAATATTGTTCTGAAAGATACATAGATGTTTTTGCATGGCTGTAAACTCATGCCACCTGTTTTCTGAACGTTACTGTCCGAAATTGATGGGATGGTTGCTGTAGCTGAAAGTGTACATGTGCCTCAGTTCCGCAATCTATCATTTTTTTGTATTTTTTTTAGACTGTTCCCGATTTACCATGTCCATATTGTAGGAGTCGCAGCTGTCAGGCCTCGCACGACCGCAGGATGGGGAGTTCGTCGACGCCGGTGGCCATGGAGAGGTGGCACACGGTGGTGCGGGGTTGCATCGCACCACCGTGTGGTGGAGGATGCGGATGCGGATGCGGCATGGCGACCACGAGGGTGGTGGCATGCAGAGAGAGATGCACACGAGGGCTTGTTTCACATCTTTATTGATTCTTGGTTACTGTATTGAGTAGAAAGCAAGAGAAAGAGCACCCTTACATGCAGCGCCTGCAGGCTGCTGCTTTCTACGTACTTGTATCCATCTCGATCATCCTCGTCCGTCGTAGCCGCCGTTGCTGGAACATCAACAGTACCAGAAGCTGCTGCCACCATCATCATCAGCGACACCACCATACCCGTCGCGACGACCAACTGACGAGAGCTCCACACGATCTCAATGGATCTGCCGCAGACCCTTCTAGCTAGCTAGTGGAGTATTCGATCAGTGGTAGCACGTAGTAATTTGGCCTGCCGTTATCTGTTTGGTTCGGCAACGAGCTACTAGCAAGATTTTCCAATAAATTCACATTACTAGCTAGCTACCCATGCATATGCACTGTAAATGCAAACTCATGGAGGCCAATTAATTCATATTCTTTACAACTCGAATCGGAATACATTGCTGTATTACTTTTTTCTTCGCAGCTAGCTGGAAAAAGATTAGAAGCCCGGCCCATGGTTGGAAAGGCACAGAACTAGTATCTTCTTCTTCTGGTGCTCAGGCCCAGTCATGCGCAACTTATTCGTCACTTTGTGCGGATCCGATCGGAGGGTTAAATTGACAACAAACACAATGAGATTATCCCTCAAGGGATAAGCATATCATCTGTTCAGCCTAACTAATCTATCAATGATGAAGTAATCCAATCTTTCCCTATAAATACTCTCTCACACAGCCACAGCCACACCAATATCCAACTCTCATCGATCTGCTACCTCGTTTCTCCGGCACGATTACGAGAATGGTTCAGCGCACTTCCAACCCCGAGGCCATGACCATGGATCTGAGCCCCAAGCAGGCCACCAAGGCCTATGGCGGTGACGGCGGCGCCTACTACGACTGGTCCCCCGCCGATCTCCCCATGCTCGGCGCCGCCTCCATCGGCGCAGCCAAGCTCTGCCTCACCGCCGGCGGCCTCTCCCTGCCCAGCTACTCCGACTCCGCCAAGGTCGCATACGTCCTCCAAGGTACCTATCTACGTTACTCGACATGCATGCATGTCAGATACTATGCGTTAACTCGTTGCCGCGCGTGCGTGCGTGCATGCAGGCAAGGGCAGCTGCGGCGTGGTGCTCCCGGAGGCGACCAAGGAGAAGGTGATCCCCGTCAAGGAGGGCGACGCGCTCGCGCTCCCCTTTGGTGTCGTCACCTGGTGGCACAACACCCACGTTGCTGACACCGACCTCGTCGTCCTCTTCCTCGGCGACACCTCCAAGGGCCACAAGACCGGCCAGTTCACCAACTTCCAGCTCACCGGCTCCACCGGCATCTTCACCGGCTTTTCCACCGAGTTCGTCGGCCGCGCCTGGGACCTCACCCAGGATGACGCCGCCAAGCTCGTCTCCACCCAGCCAGGCTCCGGCATCATCAAGGTCAAGGACGGCCACAAGATGCCGGAGGCGTCCGATAAGGACAGGGAGGGCATGGTGCTCAACTGCCTCGAGGCGCCACTCGACGTCGACATCAAGAACGGCGGCCGCGTCGTCGTGCTAAACACCCAGAACCTGCCGCTTGTCGAGGAGGTCGGGCTCGGCGCTGACCTCGTCAGGATCGACGCCCACTCCATGTGCTCGCCGGGATTCTCCTGCGACTCGGCCTACCAGGTCACCTACATCGTCCGTGGCAGCGGCCGCGTCCAGGTCGTCGGCATCGACGGCACGCGCGTGCTCGAGACCCGCGCCGAGGGAGGCTGCCTCTTCATCGTGCCCAGGTTCTTCGTCGTCTCCAAGATCGCCGACGACACCGGCATGGAGTGGTTCTCCATCATCACCACTCCCAAGTACCTTCTGCTACCTGAATTAGTTTGTTGATCAATTAATTAATTTCGATCTATCTCCATGAACTAATATTAATTGCACGCGTGGAACTTGTTTGGGTGGTGCAGCCCGATCTTTAGCCACTTGGCTGGGAGGACGTCAGTGTGGAAAGCGATATCGCCGGAGGTGCTGGAGACGTCGTTCAACACGACGCCAGAGATGGAGAAGCTGTTCCGCTCCAAGAGGCTTGACTCGGAGATCTTCTTCGCTCCCAACTAGATAATATCAATCAAGGATCCATCCATCTCCAGGAATCAGCTTAAATTTAGCTAGGATTAAAGTTAGGTTGAGGGTTAAATTAAGTTGGTCTCGTCTTTAATTAGCATGCGTAATAACCCTGAGATGGTTAGTTGATTAGTTTCTTGCTCAAGTGGTTTGATCTTTTATGAACTCTCTTCCGATGACAATATTCAATGGAAGTCCGTCCTACAATCTTGCTAGCAATTTGTTATTGCAACGTGCTTCTCAAGAGATAACAATAAAAATAAAAAGCTGCATCTTTCTCCACACTGTACTCTAACCAATCAAATTTGTCAAACCATGATTCTATAAATGCCCTCATCTATCCCGATTGCAATTTCCGTGGAAAATTATGCCCAATTGGTTGACATGGACTCATAGATAAATATTCTCTCTTAGCTTTATCTCTAATATCCAGATCAAAGTCTTCAATTGGCTTTCGAAGCCTCGGATCAGAAATAATATCATCTATATCAAGCTCAATACGCACTCTTTTGTGCTCAGCACTGCTACCTTGGGCTACCAAAGTTTTACTAGAGGTACCTTTGGAATAGTATCTCTCCATCTAAATGTAACCTAGCATATTGCAAGTGATGGAATAAAATCTAATTACCCTCAAACAATTATAGCTGATTATGATAGATCATCTACTGATTTTGATAGATCATCTGATCATGCAATTATGCAAACATTGAGGAAACACACTGACCTGGGTAAAAATGCATCTGCCGTGACTGGGCCGGCGGCTGAATTGGGCATTGTAATCTTTCGAATGCTATACTGCCGTCAGTTAGAGTTAAACGTATTTTCGATGGGACTTTCGTCTTGCAAAGATTCACCCATTGTTTTTGCTCCCGGCGAGATGGGTCAGAGCAGCCAGTTCTTCCATCAAGTCGTGGGCTGGCAGGGTCATATTAACCACAACTTACACACACGACACGACATAGTACGACAAGAGGATAGAAACGATCTTTCAAAGGCGAGCTCACAGATCCGTCCTACTTCTAGCTATACTGCTTTGTTTTACATTCAAGAATTACTACAGCACATCATGTCATATAATTCCTTTCAGAATCTAGTGAAAAGTTAACTTTGCTTTTCTGAAATGCATGTTTAATGTACTTGGTTTATCTTCAGTCTTCAAATCCTTGTTCTACTTACGCTAGTGCTTTAATTTTTTGATGATATATTTGGTTGATATACTACTCGACGGCATTTCCTCCCCAGGTTTCACTAGAGAAATCAGAGATTCGATCCCTCCTATCATTTGCTGGGCCCTCCGCTATTGCAGGGCCATTTTCAAGCTCTTTCACCAATTCCACGTCGATAACATCCATCACTCTGCTTCTGTTCAAGGACATCTCGATGTACTTGCGAAGGCTTAATCCTTGCTCAAACATGTTATCCGTGGGCCTCTTTCCAGTTGCCATTTCAAAGAATTAGACCTCCGTAGCTATACAAGTCTCCATGAGTTGAAACCATATTTCCAGCACCATATTCTGTTGCATCAGACGGAGATGTTATCTAAAAGAAGACCCGCTGCTGCTATGATTAACAATTAAGGAGCATTTATAAAAAAAATCCGTGTGTACAAACAATTTGACGGTTGGGGCAATTAGCAAGTTAATGTACTAGCAAAATTAGTAAAATACAGGATCATGTATTCAAATGGGACAACTGTATTAGGTTAGAGGCATTTGTGCGGGGAAGCAAGAACTTTACTGCTCATTTACAGGGATACAGTCCGCATTAACCAGCGGCATAACACAGTCCGGGCCATCATTCAACGAAAATTAGAACAACTTTGAACTCTAGCATATTTTGCCAACTCATGGGCCACCCTATTCCGAAAACGACTGCATTTAAAGAAACGAAATTCCCTCTCGCTGGAGCTCAACTGCCGAAGTTCTCTGATTAAGAATGCATGCTGCGACCTGGTACAGGCTGTACTCATTGCCGCTTGAATTACAGCAGTGCAATCGGACTGGATTACAACTGGAAGATTTGTCCACTGCAGAGCAAAACGTGTGCCATCGACCGCTGCAACCAATTCAGCCTCCAAAGCTTCAGAGCAACGGTCCAAGCATCTCCAGGCTGAGAAAATTATATCTCCGACTGAGTTCTAGAGAATCATCCCAATGCTTGCAGTTCCATCGTGCGGGATGAACGAGCCATCAATATTGAGGGCCGTCCAGCCAGTATCCGGAGGGCGCCAACTCTGATGAGGCAAGGAAGGAATCCTGTTTGGCATATCAGTCTTCGGACTCCGGATCATCTCCACCGGCTGCTTCCCTTTCACAGGGTCCCATACATCCTTTTGTCAGATTGCGAGCAGGGAAGCAAAATAACCGGCCAGAAACTTACGGATTGCATCAACAGATGGAAGGGAATTGTTGTGAATGATCTCATTTCTTAACCACCAAATACGCCAAATGATCATTCTGATCATCATCTTCACCTCGTTGGAGCAGCGGTAGAGGACATGAAGGAGCCATTCTGGGCCAGTATTACGCAGGTCAGTAAACTTTGGCAGAGGCCAAATGTGCACCATAGCCTGCCAGGTAGATTTGGCAGTGTCACAAAGCATGAAAGCGTGAAAAGAATCTTCAGCACCATTACCGCAGACCAAACAAGTATCATCATCAGCTAACTGTCTAGTCTTCTTGTTTGTCGTAGTAGGAAGTCCACCGGCAATAGCCTTCCACATTGTTAATTTCATCTTCTGAGGGACTGCCACCTTCCAAACACAGTTCCAGATCGATCTTGAATCATCCGGCCGTGAGCTCGATGCACCAGCCGCCATAGATTGAATATGAGAAGACGCAGCGAGGTGATACGCACTTCAAACTGTGAATACGCCTGACTTATCGTAATGCCAGGCAAGGAAATCATCCTCAAACCGAGGGGAAGCTCTGAGTTTTAGCACATACTCAATATCAGCCAGCAAAAAATATTGCTCAAGAAGAGTTCTATTCCACTCTGCATGATCATCCAGGAAATCAGATACCCATTTCAGACGACAACGCCGCTGTTGCGAAATGGGTCTTAGTGATCCTTCTCTTGGAATCCAGGGATCACGCCAACAACGTACTTTGCGACCATTACCAATTCGCCAAATCAAACCTTTTTTTAATAGATCCCGCCCATGTTCAATTCCTTTCCACACAGGAGAGGCTGCTCTAGAGAAAGTTGTGTCGATTAGGCTTCCCTGAGGGTAGTACTTAGCGCGTAAAATCCGCGCGCACAAGCTCTCTGGATGCTGAATGAGGCACCAAGCCTGTTTCGCAAGTAGAGCTTGACTAAACAAACGCATATCCCGGAAACCTAACCCTCCATGGCTCTTCAGCAAGATCAATTTGTCCCATGAGATCCAATGAGTCCGCTGCTTCCCATTCTCAGCTCCCCACCAGTAACTCTTGATAAGGCGGGTTAGACTATCGCATATTGAGAAAGGGAGTTTGAAGACACTCATAACATACGTCGGTAATGCCTGGGCCACTGATTTAATCAGAGTTTCCTTCCCCCCAGCAGACAAGCACTTTTCTCCCCAGTCAACCAAATGTTTGCTGAGTTTTGCTTGGAGTGTTTGAAACTTCCCCTTGTGCATCCTTCCTTCAGGAACTGGCAGACCGAGGTATTTTGTTTCGAAAGCAACTTGCTCCAACCCAAATACAGTCTTGACCTCATCTTTGAGCTGCTCCTCACACCCATCTCCGAACATAATGGAACATTTGGCTGGGTTAATGAGTTGCCCAGTTCCTCACTCATACACAGATAAAATCTCTTTAACGACGACCGCCTGATGAGGATTGGCTTTGAAGAACAGCAAACTGTCATCCGCAAAAAGAAGGTGTGAAACTACCGGTCCACGCCGGCTAAGCTTAATCGGAACCAGATGCTTACGTTGAACTGAACACTTCAACAGAGCAGAGAGGGCATCAGCAACAAAGAGGAAAAGGAATGGCGATAACTGATCACCTTGACGCAGGCCACGAGATGGTTTAAAGCGCTGCAGAAGATTGCCATTGAACAGAGCAGAGTACTGCACAGATTTCACACAGGTCATGATCCAATTGATCCACTTTTCTGAGAATCCCAGTTTACACATGGCTCTCTCTAAAAAACCCTAGTCTACACGATCATAAGCCTTTGACAGATCAAGTTTGTACAAACAGAAACTTCGGTCAGAGCGCTTACCAGTTTGAATGTGATGCAGGCTCTCAAAGGCTATAATGGCATTGTCCGTAATCATCCGTTCCAGAATAAATGCACTCTGGTTTTGAGAGATAATCTCCGAAAGAAACAAAACATCACTCTAACCTGGAGGAGCATAACCAATTGTCCCTCTGAATCCCATGGAGTTCGTTGAGGATTGGAAAGATGAGCATCCCTCAGCAAGAATCCTGGCTAGTCCAAAATCTCCATCATGTGCTACCATATCAGGTACTTGGCTTAAGATCACATTGCACAATTGGTGCAGCTCCATTGAAATGAAGATAGTCGAATGCATGAGCCACACCAAAGACAAAAGAGACTTAAGTACCTGTCCTCCCGGGGTTGTCGGGATGACTCCCCGTAGGGAATTTCATGCTAAGGTTGAGCAGTCGGAATAGTCTTCCAAGATGACCCAGGTCGGGAGCTAGGTATCTGTCCCAACGACGGCGAGATGCGACCGGAGAAACCCCAGGGAGTTGAGGTTGAGGTCCACGATTCTCTTGATGTCAAAGGGGTCAGACACTATGGACTTGAAATAGGAGCGCGAGCGTTTGCGTGGCGGTGATATCGCCGCTGATCCCAGCTAGCGACGACACTGTTTGGTACGGATACAACGAGGACAGGGTGAAGAAGATGAGACCCGCACTCCTGACTTGTTTCAATCGAGTGTATTGTTCCTGATCCAGCTGCCCGCTTCACAAGAATGAGGCAAGGAATTCCTAGACATGGAAAAGTAAATCTAACTGACCGAGAAACAAACCCAGAGATTCCACACATGAATAATATTTGGACAGTTTTCATCAACATTCCAGACAAACAGTGTTACCCAAGCAACCACAGTGCATGAGACACACAAGAGAAATGAAAAATCTGGCTGATGCAAATAGAGTCTAGCAATTTCTTGCAATAAATTGCACCAGTTGGCGAACAAACATAAGAGTCACAGCATCATCCAGTATTCATCGTTTCAACGCAATTCCCTGAACCACTTCTTTGTTGTGACAGTCTTCGACCTTCCTTAACCATAGTTCAGGCGGAACATGTCATTCTGCACATAGAAGCTCCCACCAGCTGGCAGCAAATGGAACATCTGCAGAAACAGTGGATGACAAGGTTAGAAAACACCAGTCATCCTTATATGGATGTCAACTGAGATAGTTTCCTTGGGATTAGAAAAACAGGGAGCAGCACAATGTAATTTTCATTGGCCCTCTCAACTCACTGAGATACGCGCCTCCAATCAGGAATAGAAACAATGCAACTTTCAGTGCAGTAGCCTAATAGTACATGCAAACAGAGAGCGGCTAGAACACAACATGAACATAGACATGTGAATTTAAGAGCTCACTCTTCTAAGAGCCATCCAGAAATCAAGGCAATCAGAACATCCAAAAATCAAGGCAATCAAGAACACTCTTCTAAAAATGCAATACAATCAGTCTTGTAGAACATGAATTCGTTAAGAGGGGGGCTAGATCAATCTGCATTTGTTCAAATGAGGTGACATGAATTACAAATTACTTTATTTGTAAGGACCATCCATATCATCTAATCCACTGAGCAGAGCTTCACTGTATCTGAAAAACTCCAAAATACAAATACAAATGTTCACATATTGGTTACTAGGTACTGAAGGATCCTATCCTATTGGCTGCACACTGGATGACCTCATTTATAAGATACATAACACGGCAATATTGGCTGAAAGCTCTGTGTATGGCTTCCTAGTTCCTAAACTGCCAGACATATGCATCAAAGCTAGCTTGAGAAACTCCTGATTCCACATGGAAGATGCATTTGCAATTATTAGGGTTATACACACAGATGGCATACACATAGCAAATTATAGCACATAACACCATTAGCCGCCTAATTAAAATGCAGCTTGACATAGAAGGTGGGTGGATTATTTCACTAGAAGATCATAGGTTATGTTCGTCCTTTGTTGACCAATATAGAAAGTTCTGACATTGTGTAGAAGCTTTTTGCTCATTGCAGAGGCAGTTTGCTCAACTTCAGGAGGTAATTCCATATACCTTTCTTCTAGACGACCAGTGATTATGGATACAGCACACTACCATCACATGATTAGAGCATGGTAAAGGGAATTCTGAAATGGAAGGCAATGAAACTTAGGACAGAAGCAATGCGATCTACCTTCCAAATTATTACATGGAACTGAAAATTGCTAGTTTAATATACCCCTCCCCAAGATATTGGAACAAAAATCCTAAATTGGTAACACTAGGAATGTAATGACTCATATTATTGCAGATCAAAAAGAGAATTAAAGCTAATATATGCCTCATGAATCACACGGACAAGCGCAAACAGAAGCACGATCCACATCTGTAACTCCTAATCTCTCACAATCGAGTGAAGAAGAAGAAAAACACAAAGCACCTTGTGTTACTCCAGCAAGAAGAAAACTAAGGGATATTATCTATTCTCAGGGGGGAAAAACCACAGAGACATAGAATTGAGCCACAAAACAACGGAAGATCACACTTCGAAATACAACAGTAACTAGGTGACACCAACAGAAAATTCAATGATACTGCAACACACACGGTCCTACAGATGAAACAGGCTAAAGCAATAAGTAATAAAGAGCATGGTCAATACGAAATTGCATGGCAATATATTCGAAGACAACTCTTTGTCAGATTGATGAATTCTGGAAATAGTAGACTATGGCATTGGATGAAAAAAAAAGCAGAATGTAGAAACAACTAGGGGCCAACTACCCTGAGGAAAAGTAAATCTGAAAACATTAAAAGGAAACAAGAGAAGTGCCAAAAGGATCACCCATGGACAAGACGAACAAGGTCCAACAAAAAGGGTCCGAAATCGCGGGAATATTAGCTAACTGCAAATGATCACAACTCCAACATAAGAAGCGTCTATAATCAGATTATAGAAGGCTACCACAATAGTATGAGCACAGATGAGACAAACAAATCGAGAGATCAGAGTAGAACGAAACAAGGGAAGCCTATGGAAGGGGGGAGACCTGGGAGAACTTGAGGGCGTGCTCCCCTGGGCCGGTGCTGATGGTGCCGGAGACGAACACGAGGACGCCGCCCTGGGGCCCCGAGGGCTGGCAGTCGACAGTGTCGATCTTGTGGTGGCACTGCTGGAAGGGGAGGGATCCGAGCTTGGAGGCGATGGCGGCGGGGCCGAGGAACTTCTCGCCCTCGAAGGTGAGCATGGAGGCATCCTGGTAGAGGCCGACCAGGGCGGCGCGGTTGGAGTCGAAGGTCTGGTAGTAGTGCTGCACGAAGGCCTTGGCAACGGCGTCAGGGTCCATGGCTAGGGTTTGGAGCTCGGCACTGGTGGCTTGGTCTCGCGTAGGAAGAAGGCTACGGCTGGGCCTATAAGGCCCACCAAGGCAGGCAAGCCGCTTAAACCGCCGGGAAACGGACATTCTCGGATCCCGTCACCGTCCCGCCCCGCCGCCCTCCGTCCTCCGTCGTCGCATCGTCTTCCACGATGCCGCACACTGCCCATCCACCGCACACCGCACCAGTGTCGCGCCAAAGTCCAGCCTTGTCGCCTTGCCTCCTCTCGCCATCGCCCACCGGGGCCTACCCCTACCTCAAATTCGCACATTTTTTTCCTTCTTCTGCTTATCAGCACTCAATAACTTCAGCAGAGCCGATCACTGCTTTCGATTCGCCATCCCAATCCGCGCCTTTAAGGGTCGTCGTCACTGCCCAATTCGGTTTCTCGCAATTCTCTTGCTTCCCTGCCTTCAAGAAACCATCGCCCAGCCCAACAGCTACCCCAAATCCCTTCTTTTGGTGCATTGGAGAGCTAGCTGCTGCCCGCAATGGTAGAGGTTGGGAGCCGGCTGCGGGGCTTCCTGCGGAACCGCTGGCTCGTGTTCGTCGCGGCCATGTGGATGCAGTCCTTCGCCGGGGTGGGCTACCTCTTCGGCAGCCTCTCGCCGGTCATCAAGAGCGAGCTTGGCTACAACCAGCGCCAGGTAGCCGGCCTCGGCGTCGCCAAGGACCTCGGCGACAGCGTCGGCTTCCTCGCCGGCACGCTCTGCGCCCTCCTTCCGCTCTGGGCAGCGCTCCTCATCGGCGCCGCGCAGAACCTCCTCGGCTACGGCTGGGTCTGGCTCGCCGTCACCCACCGCGTCCCCGTGCCCCCGCTCTGGGCGGTCAGATCCCTTACCTACCCCTCCCATTAATCCTTCCGTTTCTTTTTCCTTTCTGCAATTGCAGCATTGGTTGCATGGTCCCGTTCATCTGTCCTCTTCTTGCAGCCTCATGTCATGTGCTGCAGTTTGTCTAATGCTTACTAATTTCTTTACCTGCCAGTCTGCCACTGCCCGTTATTTTCTTTGCTAATTGAAGCGTGCACGATGCTGTGATGAAAATTCATAGACTTGTATGTAGTGGTTGTTGAGGTTTCAGTCGCATATTCATGGTCTCATGCTGTGATGTTCCTCTACTGTGCAATGCACCGTTCAAGTTTCCAAGATTGGGACTGGAAACTAATCATGTCCCGTGACGGATGCTCTTTCTTCAGTTATGCTAGTTTCTTTTTCTGACCATTTGGAAACAAATATGGGTCAATCGCGCATCCTGATTGTTTATCCCGTGCCTGTCTGCAAGGACGGAGAGTTGCTTTTCGACTTTGTTTAGAAAAGATGGCAAACTCCTTGTTTTGAAATGTTGTCGCAGTATTGAGTCACCCTGGAAATTGTATTATGTTTATCCAAATACTGAAATTCTATATTCAGATATCATTCTCAGATTTTCATTGCCTCAAACAATCTACTTTTTCTGCTGTATGACATGCACTAAGAATATTTTAACATACTTCCTGTTGAATAGAGCTCATTGAATATGCTTCCTAGTCGTCGAGCTGTACTGTTTCTTAGGAAGTGTTTGTTAGTGGTCGCTTTCTCGCTTACCATTTGCCTTTAGTTAACCTTCATTATTTACTGTCCTAGGAACACTCTGAACTCCAAGCAGTTCATATCAATGTCTTAGCCTCAACGTCTTTTTCCACTCCTTTGAGCAATGTTCAATACTTCGCTGTCGATTGTTATTAGTATGTCCAATACAGCTGCAACAGAATCACCTAAAACGTTTCTTGATAAATCAGTGAAATAACGTCGTCATGAGGTTTCGAAGATTGAGATTGGGATATAATAAATTGCCATGTTTTATTTCTAAAATGAATTTCCATGTGAAATTTTTTCAAGCAATGTAAGAGAATTTCAGTAAAATCACAGGATTAATGTCCTTAATTTGTCCATGTGGACGAAGTGTTGATATTCTTTTGTACTTCTTTTTTGTACTTTTTTTTGTTTAAAAGCACCAAATTATTTCATTTCTGTTAGAAATCAATATGATTTGTCTTATGGAACGAAGCACAATTTATGGTTTCAGTCACTTTTGAACTGAATTTCTGCTCATCTAAAATACTGAAAGTTTGGCACACATTTTTCTTGCATAATTTCGAAAATTATATACCGGAAGTTCAATTCTTAAACCTTTCTTAGTTTGTAATTGTCTTAAACAATTATTTTATTATCTTTCTGCTGTATGATATATTCAAAATATTATTTAATAATTACTGTTGGTTAATATGCCTCTTGTCGTCTGAGCTACACTATTTTCCCAGAGAATGTTAGTGGCCATTTTCCCTTTTTTAGGAAATAGTTGTCACTTCCTGCCTTCCATGTGCCTTTTATTTATACTTTCATTGTCTAATATCAATATTTTAGCCTCAATATCTTTTTCGACTCCATTCAAGCTACAGAGTCGCTGTGTATCATTATTGGCATGCGAAATACGTCCCGCAATAGAGTTTCCTAAATTTTGGCGAATAGATAAGTGAAAAGACAATATCTAGACTGCAAGACATCTGGAACTAGCATATATATGCAATGCATCTGCATGAATAGCCAGTTGTAAAAACTTTCTGTAGTCTATCTAATCATCTCACAGACAATAGTAAAGTATTAGTCATTTCCACTGGCAGTTACACTATGTTTGGATGATCTTGAGCTTTTTTAGATGGCTAGCCAATGTTTGGGCAAGCCCAAAAAATTGGCTACCAATTGGGTGACTACCAAATTGCCTTACCAAAACACTGGCTAGCCAGCCTCTAAATTAAGTCATTTAGTACAGCGGTACTTCAATGCATAGATGTGCATAAATAGTAGGTGGTCTTCTGAGCTCAATTACTTTTATGTTGGATCTTGCACTGAAATCTTGTCATCTCCCTGCAGATGTGCATTTTAATCTTTGTTGGTAATAATGGTGAGACATATTTCAATACTGCTGCGCTCGTCTCATGTGTTCAGAACTTCCCCAAGAACCGTGGTCCAATTGTTGGCATCCTCAAGGGGTTTGCTGGTTTGAGTGGTGCAATCCTAACACAGATTTATGTAATGGTACACTCACCTGATCATGCTGCATTGATTTTCATGGTTGCGGTTGGCCCGACAATGGTAGTTATCGCTTTAATGTTCGTTGTTAGACCGGTTGGAGGACACAGACAAGTACGGCCTTCTGATGGTACGAGTTTCACATTTGTATATAGCGTCTGCTTGGTCTTGGCCACTTATCTGATGGGTGTGATGCTACTTGAAGACCTTGTCGACTTGAGCCACACAGTGACGGTCCTGTTTACCATCATTCTAATGGTCCTCCTGCTAGTTCCAATAGTCATCCCTGTGATACTGAGCTTTTTTTGGGACAATGACGAGAGTGTCTATGCAGTATTGTTACCATCACTTCGAAGAGAAGAAGCAAGTGCATCAGCACCATCTGAAGAGCAAAATGAGGTTATACTCAGTGAGGTGGAAGATGAAAAACCAAAGGAAGTTGATCTACTTCCAGCCTCAGAGAGGCAAAAGAGGATTGCAGAATTGCAGGCTAAGCTATTCCAGGCTGCTGCTGTTGGCGCCGTCAGGGTTAAAAGGAGGAAAGGTCCACGGCGAGGAGAGGATTTCACATTGATGCAGGCGCTGATCAAGGCAGATTTTTGGCTTCTATTTTTCTCCCTTCTGTTGGGGTCAGGATCAGGTCTCACTGTGATCGATAATCTTGGGCAAATGAGTCAGTCATTGGGCTACGAGGAAACCCACATTTTTGTGTCAATAATTAGCATTTGGAACTTCCTTGGACGTGTTGCTGGGGGCTACTTTTCAGAGATTATTGTCAAGTATGTATTATGTATTGAGGAAGTTGGCCCCGTTGTGTCTCATCTTACTTGTTGATGGTTTCCTTCTCTCCTTTTTTCAGGGATTATGCATATCCAAGGGCAATTGCATTAGCGACAGCGCAAGTATTCATGGCGATTGGACACTTCTTCTTCGCAATGGCTTGGCCTGGCACAATGTACATTGGCACACTTCTTATCGGACTTGGGTATGGTGCCCACTGGGCGATCGTGCCAGCTGCTGCCTCGGAACTGTTTGGGCTGAAAAATTTCGGAGCACTGTACAACTTCCTTACAGTGGCAAACCCCGCAGGCTCCCTCGTTTTCTCAGGCATTATCGCCAGCGGCATCTATGACTATGAAGCCGAGAAGCAGGCTCACCAGCACAGCAACTCAGCATTGCTGGCAATGCCTGGCAGATGGCTTGGCATGGTCTCCGACGACGCTCCAGTGCTGAAGTGCGAGGGAGCCATCTGCTTCTTCCTCTCGTCACTGATCATGTCAGGGTTCTGCGTCATTGCTGTGGTGTTGAGCTTGATCCTGGTCCACCGGACGAAGATCGTGTACACGAATCTATACGGTAAACCCAGGACATGAAAGCTCAGTCGTCAAGAGCCAAGAGGGCCCAAAGCTCCAGAGTTATCAGAAAATGTTTGGAGGGCAGAAGGGTGAAGTTTTTGCTTTTGCTTGTGTTTATGAGTTCTATATTCTTATGGTATCACAAATTTCTGGTGGTGGACATGGTACTGTTGCTCCGACGAATCATCAGTGGCTACAGATGTAGTTGAGTATCATGAATTAAGCATCGAAGTGTATGGTGGTTTTGTGTTTTTGTCCTGAACTTTTTCAGTGTTGAGCTGGAAATTTGCATATACGTGTAGTGATGTGGAGATCTGTTGTAAGTTTCAGCAGTTTGTCAGGGAGGATCCTGGTCCCATGAAATACAATAATAAATTGTCTGAACTGTGCAAACAGGAATGCTCAGTCAAAGTACCTTGTGTCCTAAATCTTAGAGGTTACATGTCCAATTTTCACTAAGGTAAGGAGTAAGATTTGATTTTCTATATATATCTATATACTACCATAAATGGTACGAATCGACGGAATCCAAAAGACCTCAGTCATCTAGGCAATCAAACCCAATGACTCATGAATTAAGTTAGATCCTTATAAATTACCTTATACTTGCATATTTAAAAGAGAGTTAAGAAAAGTTAATCTTCACTTAAGACAGAGTTCATTAATCCTATGCTCTATTTATTTTTATTCCACAAATCTTACACACCAATGACTAAAAGAGATGTTATACTTTGGTAGATATTTAGATAGTACATAATTTATGTAATATATATTTTTGTGAAACAATGCACGTGTTGAATTGCGTTTCATAAAGAGAAGAGAATTCATGTTTAATTTTGTTTACAAAGACAGCAATTTGCACCATCTATCTGATCGTTTAAGTCGGTTGACAGTCACCCAAGACGTCCCCGTATAAAAAAAATTCGTGACGCAACGCCGCTGCCAACATCCAATCCCCCCCCCCTCCACATCGTTTGCTTCCGCCGCACGCCGCATCTGCCGCCGCCGCCGGCGATGGACTCGACGTGCTGGTCGTGTGGTGAGGGCACCGTGGTCTCGGATCCGGACTCGGGCGCGCTTGTCTGCACCTCCTGCGGCCGCGTCCACGACGCCGGCGCTGCTGAGTTTGTCCATCAGACCGCCTTCACCGACGAGGGCCGCCTCGACTTCCGCGCCGCCTCCTTCGTCCATCACCACTCCCAGTCCCCCTACCGCGACAACAAACTCTCCGCCGCCTCAGCGGTCATCACCTCCACCGCCGCCCGCCTCGGCCTCTCCCCTACCCGCGCCGAAGAGGCCCTCCGCATGGCCAAGTCCGCCACCGCCGGGAACCTCGCCACCCCCGGCACCGCCTTCCTCCCCGCCCTCGCCGCCGCCTGCGCCTTTCTCGTCGCGCGGACCCACCGCCTCCCGCTCTCCCTCGCCGAGGCCGCCGAGGCCGCGTCCTGCACCACCGTCTCGCTCGCCGACCTCGCCTCCCGCATCGCGTCCCACCTCTCCCTCCCTCCCCTCCCGTCCTTCGACTACCCCTCCGCGCTCGAACGCGCCGTGCGCTGCTCGCACTCGCTCTCCTCTGCCGCGGGTGAAAAGACGGAGGCGATCCTCTCCCGGGCCCGATTTCTCCTCCGCTGCGCCTCCAAGTGGTCGCTCACCACCGGTCGGCACCCGCTCCCCCTTGTTGCCGGCCTCGTCGCCTTCGCCGCGGAGGTGAACGGGGTCACCACTGTCTCTGTGGAAGACATTGCCCAGGACATCTCGGCGGTGCCGCACACCAGCCTCCGCCGATACAAGGAGCTTGTTGACGCGCTCGTGCGTGTCGCGCGGGAGCTGCTTCCGTGGGGCGCCGACGTCAACGCGAAAAACCTGCTCCTCAATGCGCCCGTGCTGCTTCGGCTCATGGAGATGCGGTCACAGTCCGACCCGTCGGAACGGTTTCTTGAGAGCTTCGCTCCGGACATGGCCGGCATTGTGCAGACCTACTCCTCCGTTGATGAGGACGAATCCAAGTACCTCCAGATTGTTCCCCTGGATGTTGATCATCTAGATTTCAAGAATTCTGGGCAAGAAGGGAAGGAATCGGAGGATTTGAAGATCTCGGAGGGATGCCTGTCAGATGCTTACCAAAACGTCTTAAAGAAGCTCGCTCAGCTGAAGGAACTCGGGGAGGTTGGTAAGAATGCTAGCAAGAGGAAGCAGTGGAGGAGAGGGCTGGAGCTGGACCCATGGATGGATTCGCTGGATGATGGCTGGACCAAAGACATGCCGCTTGAGGAGGTAGCAGATATCGACATTGGCTACGATGCACCTCCACCATCGTTTACTGCTGGATTGGAGTTGCAGAAGCGGAGGAGAGCACGGATTGAAGCTGCAAAGTGCCGAATCGATGCGATTAGGAAGGCTCCTGTTGCTTCTGCTGCAAGTGCAAATGATTCACAGGCTGTTGTAGGAAATGAAGACGTCAGCCCACCAAAAAAATTGGTCAGGAAGAAGCGAGGGAGAAAGAGAATAGGTAGCAGGGATCATCCCACAGAGATGTCAAATGGTTCAGATGGTAAGAGTCGGAAAAGAGGCCCCAGTGATGGTATCGACTGGGAAGATTGTGTTATTGAGCTCCTGCTGTTACATGGTGCAAATGAGGCAGAGATTGAACAAGGCCAGTACAGAAGATTGTTGGAGTTGCATGTATTCAGTGCAGTGAGTGGAGACAGATGAAAACATGGTAGTGCAGTGTCTTCAGTCTTTAGTTTCTGATCACGGACTTGCTTGCTGAACATAGGTTCTCACTATTCTAAATCGTGCATGTTTATGTGACAGAGAAATTTCGTGCAGCGTGCATTTTGTAAAGTTCAGTCAAGCTGATCGTGGGAACAACATATTCTGATAGAGAAACGATAGTACACGACAGGTTTTTTGTTTTCCTCCTGCTAAACAGATTAAAAAAATGGTATGGTACATAGCAATTTTAATTGCTTTAGATGACTGGGGATGTGTCACTTTGTTTACATTGATATACAGCTTATGAATGACATACTGTGCTAGACTCGTATTCGTAAAAAAAATTGTTCTACTACTATGAATGTGTCGTTGCTGAAGTCCCAAAGTGAAAATGTAGCTTGGTAAAATGTACTTTTCTGAAGGAACCTGTGTTCCAATGGCATGTTATTTGAAAGTGGTGTTGGATATGCATTTTGTATTTCTGACTTCGGCTTCATATGTGAGTAAATCACACGTGACCCTAATTGCTATGTTGTCCATGTATGTGGCATCTTGCTGAAGGGCTGGTTGCGGAGCTATGTTAGCAGTTAGCAGGTCATGTGCAGTTCATCCTTTAAAGAGGTATTCAGCTGAAATGCTATCTTCATTTGCTATTCCTGAGGTCATGTTTTTGTATCTAGAGATTCTAAAGTGAGGAGCTCATATAGTGTACAAATGCATAATGCACGTCCTTTTTATGGGCATTCGCCTTACTGGTCATTCAGTCAGTTATAGTCTTGCATGTGACATTGGAATTCTAAGTTCCGACAGTTGTTCAGCTGTTACACTGCACACGTTGCTACGGGAGTGAATTTATATGATGTGGGGTAGAAAGTTCTGACATATATCTTGGTTGCTGTTTGTATACTTGCCAATTGGTAGAGTGACTTCATCAGATGTTTGAGGAGGTCAAAACAAGGAAGGAGAAGGGAAGAGACTCTTCAAGCGAAGGAAAATGCATTGAGAAGGGTTCCTGGTAATCTTTATTCTGGGGGAGGCGTCGATGTGCCTTCGGAGAAGATGACAGCTTTGAGCATGATGATACAGTTGTTTTGGCAGGCTCTAATTCAGAAATCTGTTCCCGTTGTCACCTCCAGTTTTACGCTGCATCTACTACTTGTGAGCCTCTTCAGTATACCCTAAGCATGGAGCCCCTGGATTTTTCAGGTCAGTGGTGGTGACTGACCTTATCCAAAAGCACCAGGGTTAATTTCACATTTTCGGTGTTGTGCCTCAGCATATGTTTTACTTTATGTCTAGTTCTTTACTTCTTCCGTTCATTTTTATTTTGAGACCTCCTTATATCAAAGATGCATTTAAACGAACTGAATCGGAAGCATGCTTCTAAAGAAACTGGGCCATAAGCCAAAATCATTTCCCTTTATGAGCCATATTCATGAGATTTAACATTTTCAAGTGAGAATCATCAATGGTATTACACTCTTCAGGCTGTACAAAAATGCACCCACAAATAATAAGGGAAAAAAATGAGAAGAAGAAAAACAAAAGGAGAAAACCACCCTCAAAACATCGGAAGCTGTATGCTGGTGCAAAAGAATCGAACTCAGTATATGAATATCAAATCCCCCTAAAAAAGGTACATGTATATCAAACTCAAAGCAATACATGTGAATTAGAGTTGCTGCTGCAGCTATCTAGTGGTTGAAGGCAGTGCAGACTCTTCTGATGTCTCCAGCGTTGCCGGTCTTGACCCCTAATCTGCCCAGCTTGATCATGGAGTTGACGAAGGCGTCGAAGAACTTGGGCTGGCTGGCGGCGAATTCCTCCACGGTCTTGCGCGACACCTTGTCAGTGTAGAGCACCTCGTCGGAGGTGAAGAGGCCGAGGCCGTTGACAAGGTTGGAGTAGTAGATGTTATCGAAGGTGACGGGGCTGACAGGGTCCATGTTGACGGCGATGGTCTCGCCGACGTTGGGCGGGCACGCCTCCATGAGCTGCTGCGCGTAGTCCGGGTTGAGCGACGGGTCCGTCGGCGTGGTGCTGCTGTAGTTGTAGAGCCGGTTGGTGAAGCGGGTGCAGTGCGCGAACCCGACGGTGTGCGCGCCGGAGAGCGCGACCAAGTCCAGCATGGACAGGCCGTTCTTGTCGAAGATGGCGGCGAGCTCCTTCACGTGCATGTCCGGGCCCGGCAGCTCGCCCTCGACGTCGCTGCCCTTGGAGACGAGGCCGTCGCGACGGCCGAGCTCCACGGTCCAGTTGGGGCCGGACGCCTGCAGAGCCACCACATTATCATTATGCATGTACGTGTATGGTGGTGTAGATATGATCGAGCAGTTGTGCTTACCAGGTGGACGACGTCTCTGGCGGCGATGGCGAGGATGTCCGCGCAGGAGACCACGCCGGGGCACTTCTGCTCGACGGCCGCCTTGACCCGGTTGACCGTGTCGTAGCCGTCGCCGGCGAGGGACGTGTCGTCTGGTGAGTTCTTCTCGGCATCGTCGTTGCGAGACGCTATTAGGACTGAACCATCACAGCCCTGTAATTGGAGTTGCAACGGCATGAAACGGGAACACGGAGGGAGACTTAAAAAACGGTGATTAAGTCATGACGACTATTATAGGAGTATTAATTAATATAATAGCTAGCATAAAGACATCACAGTTTCTAGTACTAACTTTTCTCGAGAGAAAGGTTCGATTCCTTGAGTAGCTTCGACTAGCTGTTAATTTGTTTTAGGAGCACAAAGTTAAAGTAGAAAAAAAATGCTTGTATTTCCGTCAAGTATAGGCTACAAGTGGGGACGATACCTACATGCGTTCGCGCTCCTGCATCATATGTGCGGGTCAACCCAGACTAGTAGGAAAAGGAAAAGGATGATATGCCAGCTACGTGATTGTCAGAAATTAAACACCGCTAAACATCATTACGCGCACGACAGAGGCATCTATCTCTTCTCTTAATTTTGAACTGCAGATGAACTAAAATTGATGTTTAGTAATTTCAATATCTAAACATTAGTCCTGAGTATTCCCGAAGAGAAAAGAGTAGCAGGTTTTCCTTGTTTACTAATGAGATCGAAATGAAAAAAACACATGGCAAACGTTGAGCTGAGCTGATTACTATGATGTATGGAGAAGAGAACACGCGAGGACAGAGAGAGATCCGACACGGCTGCAATTTGATAATGAGGGTAGAAGATGAAAAGTCGCGCTGTCACATGCATGGCTGTCGCAACCGACGACCATGCGAGGCGATCGAGTTGTTCCATTCCAGCTCCCTCCCACTAATTAAACAATGCAGCTATCTAATTCAATCCCCTTGGCTTTTTCACTAGCAGAAAGTTCTCAAGTTCTGAACACTAACAGCAAAAGAAAAAAGCCCGTTTGATCGATGAAGACATCGAAAGGGCTAAGGGGATCAATATCTGCAGGCTTCCACTGTAAGGCAGTGGCAATCTTGCAGCTTTATACCATTGGAAATGAATTAGCTTCTCGGACAAGAGAGAGGAGAAAAGAAAAGATTCCAAAGCCGAGCAAGTTGATTAACCGGTGAAGAAACTGCCGAATAATCAAGGAATCAAAAACTCAACCATATGCTGCTCGATCATTTAGCATCTAACCAGCTAGAGCACGGAATAACCAACAAAGCAAGAACACGACGTCCAATGCAAGATAGCATATATATAATAGAAGTAACTCACATTGACGAGGCAGTCGTGGAAGAAGAGCCGGAGCACCGCCGGGATGGTGACGACCGTCTCGTTCTTCTTCTTGGAAACCTCCCACCGCACGATCGACTCCAGGTCGGGGCACGACTTCTTGTAGTAGTCCGGCGACAAACCCGCGCCGCCGCTGTACGCTGCCTCGCCGGGCGACGGCATTGCGGCGATCAAGGCCACCGCCACTAGTACGCTGCATAGGCTTCTTCTCCGTTTCTCCATATGTATGTGGGTTGGGTACGTCCTAGCAACTTGCTCTAGGGATGGAGGGGGAGACGAAGATGGATATGGGTGGTGAGAGCTGAGCTGAGAGAGGGCAAGTCCGGTTTTATAATGGTCACTCCTGGTCCGTGTGAGGAGGATTTGGCTTAAAATGTATATAGCTTCAGACAGTACTGTATGCTTCATGCTTAGCGCGAGAGAGAGAGAGAGAGAGAGAGAGAGCTTTGAAGAAAAGAAAGTTAATTAACGTAATGGGGATGGGTTTGATCTTTTCACGTGTATGGACAAACCCAAACAATTCTTGTAGCTAGCTGCTGACTCATCCTGAGATGCCAGATGGGCAGAGACTAATTTAATTAGCCATGTCAATACCCAAACTTGGCCCCAGTTTCAGGCTGGATCCCGGAATTGCCAGCTAAGTTCGTATCACTTTGATTCACATGCGTCATATTCATACATTTGGCTGCTTGCCAGCCCAGTAATATGAATTCTAACTCTTACTGAACTCGGTTCATGTACGATCCTGTTTGACAGTAACAATGCCAGCATCTCGTAATCCAACAGACGATAACCCTCATTTTATGCGGATGAACGTGTCAAAATCGTGAGTTTGGATTCATCATCAGACTGTTAGCTATGATTTTCATGATGCGCAACGCAACGCTAAAACGCGACCTGTTTTAAAAGTATGGCTCGTGATCCTGACATTGATACTTGGACCACACACAGAGCCCGATTGCGAATCACAACACAATCCAATTCCATTCAAATCGGAGCTCGACCCAACGAGTCGCACATGGGTTTCATCACCGGCAGCCTGAATTATTTCAGGCGACGAGCGGGCATCGTCTCTCGGGCTGGGGGTGCCATCACCACTTTTATAATCCAGACGGTTAATGCCCGGCGAGGCTAAGAAGAAGGCTATCTCCAGGAGTTGACCGGGAAGAGATGTGCGAGCATGATGGATGCAGACGATCGAATGCGCGCCACGACATGGGGCAAGTGGCGCGCACGATTTCTTGGCCTCAAATCTTATGTCTCTCGGTGCCAAGTTTAGTTTGTGTTTGTACCAAGTCGGCCAGCAAATTAAGTAGGCAATTACCCGCTAAGCTTACACAGGGCGTTCCAAATCAGGCCCCATGTACTGTCAGAAATTCTGAACACTTACAAACAAGTAATTTTTCTGTCGAAATAATTCAAAAAAGAACAATTGGTAAGGATGAAGTAAGGTTCTTGGACTGGCATTTGGATTTTCTGAGCAGTTGTTGTCTTGTTGCAGTGCTCCCGATTCATGACCAGCCAGCCCTGGACACCGAGAGGAGCACGGGAGTGGAATGGCTGGATGCCTATGAAAGCAAGCAAAAATCGACTCATCATGCCACACTTCTTTTAAGAAAACAAAACACATAACTACAACCGCAAGTTTTTCAGGATATTATGGTGAACCATCTAACTCATCATGCCACAGGAAGAGAATATGTCTCAACTCTCCATCTATTTATCTGGGTACAAAACAGAACGAATCTGCATACCACGTGACTAACCAACCAACAAACCAAACATCGTTGCGTCGCAGAATGCAGAGTAAATAAACAAGCAAGATAGAAGAAAGAGGGGCAGAGAAAAGGTCGTCTGGTTCTTTCGAAATCAGAAGATGGATGACAAGACTGCAGACACCACGGCCGCCGCGACGCCGTAACGGAGCCCCGTCTGAACCTTGAAGCCATCGGCGGCGCTGTCGCTCGCCGGGGTGGCACTTGACGGGGTAACTGCAGGAGGGAAGAACACACGACAAGTTAGTATTCGGATGGTACGGCACTGCGTTCATCAACTATTATTTGATCTTGTGATATATAGAGTAGATTTCAAAGAAATACAGGTAAATTGTTGTAACTATCAAGGAACTGCATATTCGAGAGCATATTCCAGAGAACTACTGTTGGGAGTAGGTTCTATAGGACTGTATGTAGTTCTCTGAAAATATGTTCTTAAATCTGTAGTTACTTGATTGTTATGACAGCTTAACTGGACTTTTGTAAAAAAATATATATATATACAGTACAAAACCACAAATGGCGGCGAGTTAAATTAAGGATTCAGAAAACTCACTCTTGGAGGTGTTCGCGAAAAGAGCGTAGTCCGGTGAGCTCGGGGTGAGGTGCAGCAGGTCTAGCAGGGTAGGGCACCAAAAACGTTAGAATGTACTATTAAGAAATAAGAACCACTACAACACAGACATCTAAGATTAATTTAGTAGTAATCATCAGTGAGCAGTGTGATGTCTGCATCCTGATTCAGTAAGTAGACAATGATGATATTGTAAAGATCATAAAGATTAAGAAAAAGGTGAAAAGCAAGCCATCTTAAGCACTCTGAATCACTGTAATAGACTAACAACAGATGGATCGAGATGCACGAAGTCGCAAGAGATGGACTAGGCAAAGAAATGGAGTACTGACTGATGCAGAGGGTGACGTTGGCGTTGGGGAGGTTGCATGCTTTGGGGAGGGCGAGTAGGCGGTCGAAGCGGAGTCCGAGCGACTGCACCCCATGCGTGCCGTTGTGGACCTGCTGGATGATGTAGCAGAGGCACTCCGGGCGCGCCATCTGCGTCCCGGCCGTGTCCGCGCAGCACGTCGACGACGGCGCTCCGGCGTGCCCCGTGGCGTAGTCCATGCAGTCCGTCAGCTTCCCGAGGTCCGCCTGGCACTTGCTCTGCATGGCATCCTGCGCCGACGCCCCCGACACGGCCAGCAGCGCCACCACCCACCACGCCTGCACCTTGCAGCCGCGCAACGCCATCTCTCGCCGGCGTGGTGTTTCTTGTTCGGTTTAATTGGCTCGATCGGTTCTGATGTGCAGTTCTAGTAGCTGGGCGGCGGGGGGTTTATAGGAGGGGAGTGAGGCATTCAAGGTTGGGATGGTGAGAGTTAGATGTTGGCATTGAAGATGTCAGTAGAGTTGTTGGAGTGCTACAACGTGTCCCTGGTCCTGGTTTGTCTCATGCATCCTCCTCAGTCCTCACCTCACTTGGTTTAATTAAAGGCCTTGCAATAGCTAGCGACATGGAATCTGGCTTGAATGCGGAGATTCGGTTGCTCGGCATTTTGGCGCTGGGGCTGCAGCTGGAGCCGAGCGCTTAAGTTGTTCCCAGACACTGACCACAACCGCCTTCTATCATCTCTTGGGAATTCCAAGCCTGCTCGACTCCCATTGTGCCCTGTTTGCGCGCCTTCACTGGGGCAACATGCTGGCAATGGCATTCTACTGTACTGCACTTCTAGCTGGCCATGTAATAATACTAGTATCTGCTGCTGCTCCCCAAAACCTATTGCGTGCATGCATCTCTTCTGGATGCTCACACCAAACATCTGTATCGCTTTCATCCCAAATTAGTTTCTACTAGTAGTTGGTTAATGTGAAGGAGACAAATCTTCTTTGCATCCTCTCCTACATCTCAGACTAGGCAGCTGCAGTAGTAATGACAAGGATGTCGACACAGATCACCTCAGCTTCAGAGACAAAATTAACAGGGTACCTGCACACAGAAACTGTGAGACTCTGAGATCAAAGGGAGGCATGGAGCAAGAAAACGTTGTTTCGAAGCTAGTAGCATAATTGGGGTGTTTCTGCAGTAGACGTCTTGGGGTTGGGGAATTGTTCAGTAACTGATTTCAGGCAGGGGTGGTTGGGTGTTCAATCGGTGGGGCAAGCAAGCTCCGAGTGCATGACCGCAAGTGGCTCGCTCGATTGACACTTTGATGCCACCATTTAAGGAGTGCCACCCATCCGTTCAGAAATCTACACCATTTCTCTTCCGTCCTGCCCCACAAACGCTAACTTTTCAGAAAACATTGCCGCATGAAGTATGTATCACCAGCAGTGCAGTCATATAACTCGTCCAAGCAACTACGTTTGGAACCTCAAACATAACTGAAGAGAAGCTGCTCAATGGAAGTGAAAATTTTGGAGGAACTAAAAGATTAATTTTCAGAGTCCTCGTCTATGGATTATGAGACAGGCATCCACAAACAAGTAATAGCAGACAGTCCAATATTACAGTTTAGTTGGGATGACGAGGAAGAGCTTTCTAAAAGAGTATTACACCCTAGATGTCCCCAGCTTGCGCTCGAAGAGGCGGCGCAATAGATAGACTTGAATAACACTGGCTGCAATGAGCGCAGCTGACTCGAAGATTGCCTTGTGGATGGTCCTCCTGCTCATGTTTTCGTTCACTGCATCACAGCAGGCAATACATGATTAGTTGCTAATGTGATGATACCAAACTTGACATATAGATTAGATTAGCAGCTGGTAAACCAAGAGAATAGTAAAATCGAGCGGCTGTTTCGGCAGCAATCATAAGCTCATACCCTGAAGTTACAGTTACCGAAAGATTTCTCGACAGAGCATGGGACTTGGCTAACCAGTGTTGAGCACGCAGTCATAACAAGTTCTCACAAATTTCAGAAATTCTAGACATTCAACCTGATTCCGGATAGGGCTAGAAACGAGACGAGCCGAGCCGCGAGCCCTGGCTCGGGAAAATATGAACCGAGCCCGAGCCGGCTCGTTAGATTCTACGAGCCGGGGAAGAGGCTCGGTTCGAGCTTTCACCAAGCCCGAGCCGGCTCGTAATAGCTCACGAGCTGGCCTAGCCCAACTTAAGCTGCTCCCGTCCGATTCAGCCTCTCAGATCTCACCGCGTTCCCTTCCCTCTCTCTCTGTCTCCCGCGGGTCGCGATGGCGACACGACCTAGGGTTAGGGCGCTGCTGCCTCCCACCCCTCCTCCATCGGGCATAGCCGCCGGTCCGCCGCCATATCCTCTGCCGCATCCTCCGCCACCCCCTCCGCCACCTCCTCCACCTCAGCTCCTGCTACCGACTACTACGCCGCCACCTCCTGCCGCTCCTTCACCGGGAACAGCCGTCGTTCGCCGCTAGCTCCTCCGCCGCCACTCATGGATCAGGAGCAGCAGCCCAGCGAGGGGTCGCGGGCCTGTGCGCATGGAGGCCGCAGTCCCGGTCACGCTGTGCCGGCACCCCCTGGTGCAATGCGACCACCTCCGCCTTGTCGAATCCTCCAGACCTTGTTCCCGCCGGCCGCCAGGAATCCACCTCCGCCTCCACCTTGCGCGGCCCCAACTCCACCTCCACCTCCCTTACCCGGCCGCCTCCACCTCCCTGCTCGTCTCCACTGCCTCCACATCCGCCACGTCGGACCCTACCTCCGGCCTCCTCTACGAGCCTACGAGCGGCTCGCGAGCTTTTGCGAGCCGGCTCGCCGAGCTTTGCGAGCTGAGGAGGCGGCTCAAGCGTGGCTCATTCGACCACCGAGCCGAGCCGAGCCCGGGCCAAGCCTTATCGAGCCCGAGCCGAGCCACAAGCCTCGAGCTTTATGTCCAGCCCTAATTCCGGACAATTTCAAACCTATTCTATCAAGAAAACATATCATTAATTATTTTACTTCAAAGATATACAAAAGGAGGTCTGAACTCAGACAGCCTTTTTGTAAATGCCAGCCAATCCTAAGTTGGTTTCTCCCAGACTACTGGTTATATTTTAGTTAAGTCCAACTTGTGGGCTGCTGGAGTAAAGCCTACCTCGCCATCGACCACCAAGAACTGCCAAAAACTGGTACTATAAGTTATAACACTCCAATGTAGGGGCCAGAAACATGGCATCCTTTTCTAGGTTTATAAATAAACATTTAATAATACACATCACTTAACAAGCTGTACATGCTAGTGACCAGCTACAGTTGGTAAATGCTTGTGGTTTCAGCTAAATAACCAGAACGTATTTCTTGATCAGAAACAAGTTACAATAGTACAAAGAACAGGAACACTAGCAAAACTTAAAATAGTATTTTCAAGACAAATGATATCAGAGGAGACTTACGTATTGCTTGCCGGTCTGTTTGGGCCTCTAGCCAGTGCTGTTCGAACTGAATGTTGTAAAGTGCTTCATCTAACTTTGCAATTTGTTCGAACAAAGGTGCAAAATGTTCTGCATTCATTCCAGGAAAAGAGAAGTTGGACGGTATGTTCTTGCTTACCCAAAATTAGGGAAACTGGAGAGATTCTTACCATCTTTGGCATGCTGATCAAAATATGAAAAATGACCAACATGCACGTCAAAGTCTATGGTTTCGTGATATGGGGATTTATTGGTGAAGCAGAAGCGATGGACACCTCTCTTCTGAACTATGAACTCAAACTTATCACTAGTCTTGTCACGAGAATCATGGACTTGAGCGCCATTAGGATCTTTAACCTGTCATTAGTCAAGATGGAGCAAAACTTAACTGTGAGTTATAATATAACTTAATGAGTACATCCATAATCAAAAAATGCTACCAAGGTTATCTAAGGCCAGCTGAGTATTTTAGAATCATAATCGATTAATTAGACACATGAAGAAAAGGAATTAAGCCCTTACCACAAGATCCACCCCATCCTCGCTATAGTGCCACGGGGTGTTAGCCTTAATCACCACGAACGATACATGGACAGTATCCCCTTCGTACTCCACATTATGAGAGAAACATTCTTCCCTATCAATGACAAAGCGGATACCCGCAGCCAGGTGCAAGAAGGGCATGACGCAGAGGACCAGGACGCACACCGTTCTCCAACTCAGCCCCTCCATCCTATATTGGCAGAAGAGCAATAGCTGAATTGCACAGAGATTCCTGCAGAGACAAATTCCCAGAGCATCACCACTGGATCTCTTCGACTAGCACACAAGCATTAGCCACAGTTATGGGTGTGAGCCCTTGGGGTACTGCGGTGTCACAGGACACGAAAAAAATCGCCCTTTTGTTTCTTTGCGCGAATATTAGGGTTGTCTAGACTACGGGCGAATACAAAACATGAACCAGATAGAACCACAGAGATTACTCATGGCATGAATGCCTTAATTTGTGCTCAGGAACTATCACTGGATCTCTTCGACTAGGCAGACACACAAATTGGGGTGCGAGGCCCGGGTGTGAGGCCTTGGGGTCCTGCTGTGTCACAGGACACAAAGATAAATTGACTGTCTTTTTCTTTTCCTGTTGCGCAAACAACATGGTTATCTATCTATGGGCGCATACAATACAAGAACCGGATAGAACCGCAGAGATTACTCATGAATATCAAATTTTTCGCTCAGGAATCATACCGGTGAAAAGTGGGACAGATCAATCGATGGATTACCAATCAAGGCTTGCACCAAGAAGTGGGAGTCCGGATGGATCTGAACTCTGAAGTTGATGTCCCCCTTCCAGTAGAGGGATTTTGGCGGGAGGAGGAGGATAAGCCTAGTTACTTACCACCGCCTGCTGCTTGGGCGTCGGGGAACTCGGCTGTGGCCGCAGGCTCCGGCGGTGTTGGGGCGGCGCTTGTCGCCGGAGAGAGAGAGGTGTGTTGCGGAAGGAGGAGAGCAGGTTGCCGTGGTAGTAACGCCGGATTAAAGTGGGATGTCAGAATTGGTCCATGTGACTGGTTTAACGGGCTGGACTGGGCCTGAATTATATAGCTGGGCTCGGCCTTCGGTGTCCAAAAACAGAGGGAATGTCTTTACTGCTACATAAAAGGCGTGTTTGGTAGCCTGTTTCTCTTGAGAATATCTCATCTCATATAATTTTGAGGCTGTTTGGCATGCTCACCTCATACCCAAAACCCCTCCTAGCCTTGCCCACCAGAGAACACAAATTTGAGCTTCCCTCCCGAGCCCTGCTGGCCCGAACCAAAAAATTCATCCCTCTCGAGCCCTGCGCGTCCAGTTTGCCCCAAAAAATCCCCTCACTCCCACCATGCGGCAACTCCCTCCGCCGTCGTAGCTCCCCTTCCAGGCCGACCTATCAGGACCCAAAATCCATAACAGAGGATTTTAAGTGAAATCACCGTTAAGTCGAAACGTCAACCCCGACCTCAACCCTTGAATATCAATTCCAAGAGGAGTGGAGTGATATGGTTTCGAATAGCCTGAGACGTCAACTCCGAACTTGCTCTGGCAAACTAATGCACAGATTAAGTAGGGTGATATGGTCTCCGCACTCTTTTCTCACTGAGCCGGAACATCAATCCCAAACTCGTCACGGCAAATTAATGCTCGGCTGGAGTAGGATGATATAGTTCCCAAACTCTCAGTGGAAGAGTCACTTC